>VXAV01008820.1:281971-307017 GCA_013399715.1 Alectura lathami | reverse complement strand
CAAAAAAAAAAAAAAAAAAAAAAAAAAAAGAGCAGATTGGTGTGGTTTTCCTATGCAAAGTGGCCTTCATTTGATCCAGCTGCTCCCAGGTCCGCAGTCTGCGCCCTACGTTGAGGATGAGTCGGGGAGCTGGTGGGAGCTATGGGCGTCCTGGGTCAGAGGTGAATGTGGAGGGGATCGCAGGCTTTTCAGGCTTTGATATCATTCTTAGTGCGCTTCCCAAAGGCTAAGGACAAGGGGGAGAAAGTCTGACACACAAATACATCTTGAATCTCTGAAGATAAGAATAGATTTTGACTTTATTTCTCAAAAAATTGAGGTCACTGTGGTCTGATGACAGGCTGAAAGCCCATCACTCAATTTTTTTCTTTTTTTTTTTCCTGTATTTTTTTTTTTTCTTCTAAATGAACAGACAGGAGCTTATTTTTGATACATTGTATGCATCGAGTTAGCTACAGCATATTCAGGTTTTGAAGTCCCTGGCCCCAGGGTCAAGGTTTGGCATCAACGTTTGGGCCTCCCTGCCCAGGTAGTAGGAATTTTACTGATTATGCCATAAAAGAATGAAATCTCTTAAATTTGCTAACACAGATGAGTTAAAAGTGAAGCATTTTTGATTGCTCTGCGCAACAGGACCATGGGTTTCTAAGACTTCTGCAGCCGTTAGTCACACGGGTCAGTTCACAGCAAGAATTGGTCCTTGATCGCCTTGGCACCACTGGCCAGAAGCAGAGTGCTGCTTGGCTCCTGGTAATTTTGAAAACTTTTGCTGGGTGTGTTCTTAAAGAGCTTAAAGGAGAAATAAATCTTGAAGCACCATTCCAGAAGGATGTAGTTGGGTGCTAAAGGGTCTTTTGGGAAGCGGTGCACAGTGTACGTACCGTGATCAAGTTAATTATGTTGCTTTGGCAACCACAGTGTTGGTATTTCCTGACTAGGGCTTGTTGATGGAATCATATTCCAATATCTGGCATCATCACTGCTAAAATCTCTTGCAAAATCAGGTCATGTTTGTCAAAAATAGGCAGAAAAAAAGAGATGGGATTTTTCTGATGGTGTTAAAAAGTCAGTATTTTGCAATTAAATGCAAGTTTTCTGTTGAAATCGGTTTCTATTTAGAAATTAAAAATATAGTTCGATTGCAGGGAATGCTGTAGCAGTACAGCTGTTTTTCCAGTAGACTCCAAGTGATTGTTTTAAAATACATTTTGTGGAGAATTTTAGCATTTTAGGGTTTTGCTCCAATTCACAGTAACTCAGATTTGGAAATCTAAAATTCCTTTGTAGACTGCACTACCTCTACTCCAAACGTTGTTCTTCCTTTCCCAAAACTTTAATAAAATATAAAACTGAGTGTGTTCTATGTGTTACTGAACAATGGCTAATTTTTTGGCCTTTATTTTATTGTGTTTGTTGCTGGGGTCTTTTCTCCACTTATTTTTAAAGGAGTGAGAATCAAGGGGAAACTATTGCACATATTGTGGTTGCATTGGCTCAGTAAAGTTTGCAGCTAACAAACTTCCTTGCTGCAGCACTCTTAGCCTCTGTTTTCTATTCAAGAAAATGTTCGTTCTTCTTCTGCATTTTACTCCCAGGCCTCTGGCAGGGTTTGCTAAAATTTAAACTATGCGCTGGACTTACTCTGAGAACTTCACTGGTGCTGGAGGTGAGTTCATCAGTCTGGGACAAAGCACACGGGGTGGTGGGCGGCAAAGGGCAGGTCTGGATCCGTTCTGAAGGGATGGGGATGGCGGCTGCAAGGCGCCCAGGAGCCTGCGAGGTGAGGGATCCTCCTCTTTTACTTTCCAGAGGGCATTTCCCTGGTGCAGATGGCAGGGGGATCTTTGCCAAGGCATTTCCTTCCTTTAATCTCTTATCAGGGGAGAGATACTCAAACGTGAGGTGCCATCCAAGCGGTTGGAGATGGGGGATGAGCAGGGCTTTCTTGGTGGGAGAACCTGCTGATAGTGAGCTGAGCCACGCTGGGCTGTCTCCTTTCAGGTCCCCACAGGTGCATCCACACCACCTGATGATTTGCCGGGGGAGCATGGCCTCAGATGAGGCTGGAAATGTCTAGTGTGCTGGGCATGGTCAGATGCTCTAACTGTCGGGCTGAAGGAAGGGAATGCAATAACTTGGGACCCACAGTCCTGGCCATCTTGGTGTCCTCCTCTGCTATTGAAGATGCAACTTTGCAGCTTCAGGGGGAACTGCTGGCTTCACTCCACCTTCCTGTTGCTGCATGTGGAATAACAGGCAGGTTCATGGGGTTTACTGGGAGCTGATCTTCTCTGTGAAAAAGTTGACTGCTCAAGATGTGCTCTTCAAAGAGTCTTTTCCATCTGTTCCTTGGCTGCTCTTTCCTGGCATGGTGTGGTTGGATCTTGTGCCTCCTGCAATGAACACCGGGCAGTTGGTTTTTTTTTTAATTGTGTTATTTTTTCCCCTCTTGCTGCATGTTGCTACCTGCTAGGATGAGGTCTGCACTTCTGGGAGCATTAATTCAGGTGTCCCCACAGCCTCCTGTGCAGGCAGGACCGCCGAGTTGTCAGTGTGGTGGCTCAAGCAAAAGTGCACTGCTGCAGGTGTTCTTTCGCTGGCTGAGTGCTTCAGATGTCACACCTCTCCTCAACTCAGCGTCTACATATCCTGTGAGCTAATGAAGTTTAGGCATCATCCATTCCTCTCGCTCTCCCTGGGGGTTGCAGATTTCTGGACACCCTTGAGATGGGGTTTTAAGGTCATTGATGGCGTTTTTAGGTCACAGAACTGCAGTGCCCTGTCCTCTCGCCAGCTAATCAAATGACTAATTAGTTCTTATATCACTGCCATTGTCTTTTGCCCTAGCTTTGGTTCAGCTCTGCAGGATTAAGCTGCTGAGAGACAACACTTGAGAATTATTTGCTTGGAAACTTAGAGGTAGGTATGGTCAAGAGCCATAATACTGTTATGTGTTGTATGGTCACCACACACCAGTCATTTGTGTCCATACTCAGAGTACTTCAGTTCATGCATGTATATTAAGGCATTCATCAAAGGGAAAAACAGCCTTCCTGTAAGGTTTCCTATGATTAGGGCAGTGAAGATGCCAAATACACAGCACTTTTCACTCCATTGTACTTTGGATTATTTCTGCAAGTTTTTTTTTTTTTTTTTTTTTTAACAAAGACAGTTGTGTCCTTACATTTTGTTTTATTTNTTTTCTTTCTTTTTTTTTTTTTTTTTTTTTTTTTTTTTTTAACAAAGACAGTTGTGTACTTACATTTTGGTTTATTTTAGCATATGTGCATTTTTGCATGATGGTACTTTATCATGCACCCTCTGAAATGCTCAGGAGTAGAGATTTGGACAGTGCAAAGCTCTGAGTGCATTGCGGCTACAGTAACCCACTTTATTTCCCACTTTTCTCAGGTGTTGGTGGCATCTGGTTGCGACAGATGCTTTATGATAAAGCCTTCAGATCAACATGCCTTTGGAGACATCAGTGCTCTGTGTTGGTACTTGCAGACTGCTGTATCCAAATACTCTTCTTTAATTGTCTTATTAAGTAGAGAATTAAGCTCTGTGCTTTGACTGTTTTGGTGCCAGTGATTCTTATTGCAGGCTTTGGCACGGCACTGCGCTGTGTTTTAAAGAGACAGCAGCACTTCAATGATGTGGGATTTGAGTTGGAGGATAAAATCCTCTGAGAACAATGGCTGACTGAGTACGGTACGTAACATCTGATTTTATGTTCTTCCCTCCAGACTACTAGGTGGGGGTTTCAGTTCAAGAGCCTATGATGATTTCAGAAATAAAAAGCAGAAATTCTCACTGCTGCCAGACCACAGGCTCCTCAGCGCCAGACTTGCAGACAAATGTCACATGTTGCAGTATGTTTTGAAAGCATACCATGTGTTACTCTTTAGCTGTCTCAGTTCTCCCCCCAGCTATATAATCTTCTCCCTAGTCAACCTCACAGAATAACCTTTAATGAAATAAACTTTCCTTTTCCCTGCTCCCATGCAGACCCTGGGCTCTGTTCCCCCATACCTGTCACTCCATGTGAAGGTCTCTGCCTGTGAACTTGCAGCAGTGATTTTAACTTGGCTTAACGTAACTCTGCCTCTTGTGCTTTAAATCAGGCACTTCTGACACTGATGTTGCAGCTTATGTTGTGTGTTAGGATCAAGAGCTCACAAGTGATTAAACTTATGGTTAAAACTTCTTTTGTGTGTGCAGTGTAATATGTTTCAGTTTAACTCAGCTGTGGGTCCAGATAACAAACACTTGCCATTCCAGAAACAATTTTTTTTGTTTTTTTTTTTTACTCCTCCTTGTCTACAGTCTTGGATTAATGTTTCCTCCAGCTAATGACAGAACTGGACATGCAAACTAGATTAGAGCATAGTGTGAATAGTACGAGCTGAAAATGCTGGCATCTCGTGTCATTGTCTGCAAAGTTAAACGGTTTCCGGCGAGGTCACAAGAAGTAAACTGAGTGCCACCAGAAAAAATTAATCCAGGAACCGTAGGTTCCTCCTATCATGAGAGCGGCCCCCAGAGAATTTTTTATCTAAAATGTCCCTAATAGCTGGTAAAACTGGCTAATACCATAGATGTGCTGCCTCTGGCAATGGGGCATCGCTTCATCTGCTATCTGTAGTACCAGAGTCAGGGTGGCAGAAAAAGAGGTGACACTGCAGCCTGGCACTGTGCTGCTGTGCATAGCAAAGGCTGCTTGGCTTGAGAGCAGCTCCCGGGCTGCCGGCAGCAGGAGGGCTGCTTCTGATTCCAGCAGAGGCAGGAGGCAGCCAATGCTTTTTCTCAACATCTCTATTAAGTTTGGCATACAAAAAAAAAACGCAGCTGAGGAAAGGCTGCTGCTTGGGTTTCTGCAGAAAAGGGCATCTCATCTGGTCTGGGGTAAAATTCAGATCACATCTCTGATAGGCAAGATACTGTTGGGAAAATAAATTAATACAAAAGATAGCTGGTGAGGCTGGGAAACCAGGAACAGCTGGTACAAGGGATCATACATAAACACCTACTTGCATTAGCCATGTTCTAGACCTTTGCTGAAAGTTCATTGTACTTCATGCATATGCCTTCTATTCTTCCTTTTTCTTTTTTTTTTTTTTTCATTTATTTTGTGGAGGTTTTTTTTTTTGTTTTTTTCAGTTCTTTTGTTGTTGTTGTTTTTGGTTTTGTTTGTTTGTTTGACACTGCCAGGAGTGGGTATTCCACAAGCTCCTGGATCCAGCTGTTCTCTAAGCCTCACTGTTGTAGGTGGTGCTCCTGCCAGCCACCCTTGGTGCTGGCGATGCCAACTGATATTCCAGTCTGCGGTCATACTGGCCATACTCTGCACTGGATAAGTCCCATACTTATTCTCCTAAAACCCTATGTTTGAGTCCTCATTGAAAGACTGGATCCCAGCTGGTGTCTTGGGTGTCAGGCTTGGAATTCTCCCTCCTGGAGAAAGGAGTGATTTATTAACTTCCTCTGAAAACTGGACAAGAATAGAAAGTTCATGTTTCACATTTAGGTGTAATTGTGAATGAGATGTTTGAATGATGAGGTGTACAGTGTTCAGAAAGAAAGCTGACACTGTTCCATCCTAGTGCACGGTTTCCACCTGGCCGTGGCTCTGATGGATTAGTCTGATGAGTCCCACTGTAACCTCTGCCCTCACTGCTTCCTCGTGTTTACAGGGTGCTCAGACTGGATACAGCAACCTGTTGTGCTGTAGTGGCAGAAATATGTGTGGGTCACGGCGAGTGCCAGTGCTGGGCCCATCAGCTTAAGGGACAGCAAGTGCCATGTGCTGCCCAGCTGAGATATTTAGCCTGTGTCTGTGGGGAGGAAGATGAAGATCCTGATCTCCCTTCGGGGATATTGCAGGGGAGACTGCTGGAGAGAAGGAGCTAGAGTGGGTTGGGAGGGCCACCTGGTATTGAGGTAATGAGGCAAGAGAAAACCTTGAGAAAGCAGTTGTTGATGCCTCTACTCACAAAACAAGTTGTTAATTTTAAAATATATATTTCAGGACTGAGTTGTGTTGATTGCAGCAAGGCTCTAGCACTGCTTGATCTTAGGCTATTGCTGCTTACTGAGACAGGGCAAGCAGGCATTTGGACCATAACGGTAATTTGAAGGAATTTCAAGGAAAGATCCCTCTCTACTGACAACCGAAAGTCATCTTTCCTCCCTTGGGAGAGCCTGTGGATGAACATGGAGGGTACAATTCCTAGGCATCTAGAAAACTCAGAGCTATGGTTTTAAGATGAGAAGTTGGAGCAGGAAACTGTTGTTCAAACGGACAGGTCACCTGCATGTGGCAGGAAGTTGGATGAGGAGTTGGTGCAGCTGCTGTTAGCACTAACGCACCCCCAGCTTCTCACAGAATGGGTCTGAGATCTCTGGAGTTCCTAACAGTGCTGGCTCTGCTTCATCTTCTGGAGAAACCCCAGAGATGCAGTTTCCTAAATACATCTACTCTAGGTGCAACGCTGCGGCTTGCCCTCTCCTCCCTGGTCACTGGGCTGCTGCAGGTGTGGGTGTTGTGTAGGGCCATTTGGAGCATGTTTGTAATGCCAAAGGCATGAGGCCCAAATTGGCATCTAACGCCTCTTCGGGGCAGGAGAATGGGTGACCAAGTGTTTTCACATAATTGGCCCATACAAGAGGGTAGCTTGACTTAGCCCCTTGGAAATACAGATAAATGTTGCAACTCTGACACTCTCATCAAGGGAGCATGTCTGCTCTGCATAACACTGGTTCATAACAAAAACTCATGATCAATGACTGCTTTGTGAGACCAAGTCTGGCTTAGAGAGTTTTCTTTCAGCCTCATGTATGTTGTTGTTTCCCATCCATGTGGACCCCTGTGAGCTGTTAATGTTAATGCTAGACAAGGGGCTATGCTTTGAAATCATCCAGAGCTAGTGCTAGAGCAGGATGGCAGCTTACCCTGCAGCTCTGTAAAGGCAAGGAGTGAAATGTGTTCTGCAGCGTACCTTGTGTGCATACTAGTATGCAGGTGCTGCTGAAGATAATTGCTTTAAACTAGAAATCTCCAACAACTCTGGGACTTGTGTTGCTGTGATGGACCTTTCTTTTGTGGTGTTTTTTTTGGGAGCACATGAGAAACCGCTTGAACCAGATCTCCTTGATTTATGAAAGGAGTGATTGTAGGTTTGGTTATTTCCTGTGGGGCTTTTTAGAAAGCAGTGCTTTCTCTGGCCTTTTCTTATCTGAGAGAGCCTTTCCTGTGGTCTGCAAAGCCCATCTTATCTTCCAGGGCACTTGTGGGATGTAGATGTGTTACTGCTCTGGTTATTAGCAATGCTAGCGTGGATTATCACAGAAGGCAGAACTATTGCATTGTCATGCGCGGAGATCATAGATTTTTCATAGCCTGTTTTTTTTTGTTTTTTAAGGGAGATATTCGCCCTAAGGTCATTGATCTTCACTGGACCAGCCAGTGCCTTATAGAGGAGAAGGCTAGAATGTGAAATTAGCAGCTCTCTGCTCCGCCAGACCTGTGGCTAGTGCAAAAGCCCATTTAGCTCGCAGCACGGGCTGCCTCTTGCCTCCCATGTAGTTAAGGAACATGAAGGAGACTCAAAAACAGGCTCACAGATAGCTCTCTGGGACCTGGGGTAAATTCTGTTGGGGAAAGAAGGGATGTAAGACACCAGACTTGTAGGAAACCAGTTTTCATTAGTTCTGCAACCCATTGGACAAGTTGCGTTGTTTTACTAACTTTTTATTACGGCAAAAGTGACTAGAATAAAAATAGTCTAGGTGCCAAGGGGATAAACAGTGAATTAAAAGGATTAAGGTCTGAACATTTTATTACTTGTAGAACGATGTTATTAGCTTTACTAGCTAAAGTTAAATTTACATGGCCAAATTACTTCTTAACTTAGTAATGAGTTTTGTGGAGAAAAACACATCTGTTTAGGTGTTTTAGAAGGACTTCGTCCTTAGTATGTCATAACTCTTTAGGCCATTATGGAGGTGTAGAGCAGCTATCCTTTTTGTCATGAGCGAAATGGTTGCTGACTTGGCATTTGATTCTTCTTCTGGAAGTCACTGTGAGTTGCATGTGTTGGAAGGATTGCAAGCAGCTTCAGTAGGTAAGACAGCAAGAGAATAATTCACAGTGTTGTTTTAGTTATATTGCCAACTACAATATTCTAGATAATTTTAGTGTTCTTAAGCTCTCAATAAGTTTTAAGGTAACTTTTTTTTTAACATAGAAAAGCCCTTTGTTTTCTTAAGACAGCTCATGGCAAACTGGTGACTGACAATGGCAGTGGCAATTCTATTTGAGGTCACCTGCAATAAACTTCTGTCCTGACACCTGGTGATATAGTCAAGTCCAGTAAATATCTGTCATGCTCCTGCCCTTTAAAAGGGCTCTGGGTTTCTGAAGTGTGTGTGTTGGCTCCCTCTGAATCCACAGTGCTTGTGTGTGGCTCTTTCCCCCACAGCTCCTCACACAGCACACTTGCGTGTTGGACAGAGTCCAAATTTCCTCCCTCCTGGGGATTCCTTTGCTGTTAATTTAAGTGATGGCAAATGCAAACTTCTTGCCAGAGCTTGCTGTGTGTATTTGGATGCTTTTTTTAGCTGTTCCCTGAGGGGTCAGCTTTTGTCCTTCCTCACTGTACTGTTGTGCTTCAGGGAGAGAGGCTGTGAGCTGGAGCTGATAGGTCCCACCTGGCTTTGACAGTGTCTCTGACATGGCTTCAGTACCTAAGTGTCTGTCACAGTTCTCATAGACTTTTGCTTTGTTGTCATCTGTACAAAGCTGGACTTACAATCATGTGAGTATGTAGTCTTTATCTTAACAGCAGACTGAATCATTCTTGCTTGTAATTGAGTGTCTAGTTCCTATTAGGTAGGCTGCAGCAGTGTAACTGGATTTTAGAAGTGAAAGCAAGTTAAAACTAGAAAAAAAAATCACTGTTTTTAAATAGCTACACAAAACAGCTTTTATCTTTAAAAGTACAGTGGGGAAGACATGGTGTTAATACGGGACAGAGTGGAAGTGTTTGAAGAGAATCAACTGCCCACCTGCTGTAAATCTGAAGGCTTACAGGCTATTGCCTCAAACTGGAGATAGCTCAGACCGTGGTGTCACAGACTGGCCAGAGCATGGTGGCCCCAGTCTCCCTTCAGACAGACCAACAGCAGCCAGGAGTGTACATCAGCTGGGAAAGCCAGAGGGGAACTCTTCTCTTCGAAGCTATGTGAGACTTTGTTCACCTCCTTCTGAGGGGCCTGCCCTTGTCACCAGAGCAGGATCTGGCGCCTGCCTTGGTGCTGAGCTCTGCTTCCCAGGGTTGTTCTCTAGGGCCTTTGTCCTGCCGTGAGGCCTGTGCTTGCACAGCCGGGAGTCGTTTCAGTTGTGGTTTTACCACTGTCAGCTATTTTCAGCAGTGCTCCTCGTATTTGTCCAGATGATTTTGCTGGAGGAAATGTGCAGTAGGATGTGTTCGCAGGATGGGGAAGAACAGCGGCGGCTTTATGAAGACACAGGTGTTGGAGGAATGTCATCCATTTGTGCTTCGTTTGCATTGGGCTTCTGCAGGATCCTGTGTTTTCTGTGACCATCCAGGGTGTTTTTAAAAGCAAAGTATCTGGCTTAGCACAGAGCATGTAATCCTAGTCAGTGCGTGGGTGTGAAGGCCCTGATGTGGTCTTCCCTTTCCCAGTGGGTTGAAAGTCTCTGGGAAGGGCACGTGGTGGGCAACTGGAAAAGATGGTGAGAGAGGGTTCCAATGTGGTCTCCTGGATGGAGAGAGAGACCCTTGCATAAGGCTGGGACCAGAGTGGCAGGTGGGCTTGGCATTTGGTGAAGTTCCTGGGTGACCTGTGGAGAGCATGCAAACAGCAGCATAGCATTTCAAAATAGGATTCAAGTAAGCAAAACACCCTAGACTGCCTGGGGGAATAAACAGAGGAGGAGAAATCTAGGAAGCGGCATCAGCCAGGATCCCACCCAGGGTTCTACAGACTCCGAGTACAAGAAGGCTGCAAATTTGCTGCTTTTTGTAACCTAAAAAGATCCAAAGAGGATTTGGGTGTTTGTTCTGTAGTGAGGAGGCAGCAGGGACTCACAACATAGTGCTAGTAACCACAGCAAGCATAATGCATTCAGCTCCGTTTCACTCCATTACAACAGAGATTGACAAATTGGAGAGTGTTCAGGAGAAAAAAAAAAAAAAAGGTAACAAGCAAGCTTGAGGGATTGACTTATGAGAGAAGACCGAAAGAGCTGAATATGGATAACTTGGCTAAAGGATGACAAATGGGGTGGTTGAGATATAAATCTACAAATATCTGAAGGGTGTAAACACCAAGGCTATGAAGAATTATTTAGAGTGGTACAATGGGGTGTAACTAGAAGTAATGGGATGAAATTTAAGAGAAGGCAAATTTCAGTTGAATAATGGGAGAAGCTTTTTGACAGTGTGATGTATTAGGCCATGGGTTGTTCTTCCAGTGGTAGTCCTATTTCTCACTACTTAGGGCACAACCCTGTTCATTAAGAAGCCAGAGGCCACAGTCTTTATTAAGGACAGTTTCAAATTGTGCCTTGTGGGTTTTGTTTGATGCTGAGATGTGCAAGCTGTACGCAGAAGTCACTGTGCCACTCCAGATACGCACAACATCTTGATATTGCATCTTGATAGCTTGATAGCAGGTGGCTCTTCACATTGTAGCAGCAGAAGAGAGGGTATGAGCCTGAGCAACTCTTTGAGCCACAGCTCAGCCCAGACCCTGTTGGCATGGAAAGTTGGGCCGTGTTGCTAGTGTCCGCTGTTTGATCAGGACCTCCTCTTACCTCTCATGCTTCTCCCCATGTGGGTGTTGTACTGTTACCGTTTGGGGGTGAGTTCAGTTACGGTCTCTGGAATTGCCATCAAAGCTATGCTGCTCCTCTGTAGAAACTGAGAAACCTTCCACCTTGCTTCGAAGAAATCAAACCAGATTCCATTGATGCACATGGTCTATGGCCTTTTATGAACCTACAATACTGTACCTTAACTTTTTTCTTCAGAAACTCCCATTTCTTCTCCTGCTTTCCACTTCACTTGAAATGCAAACTAGGGTCAAAGGATCGATTTCCTACTGGCAGAACACACTGCATTGTCAGTCATTTTAAAATGTCCTCCACAGTAGCTGAGGAAGGATTCATTTCTCTGCTCGTTATGCATAAGAGTGACTCTCTTGAATGCCTCTTGCTTTCCCTTATCTTAAAGGGCTAAATTAGAAAATTAGGTAAACTAGCTGTGTAAATCAAGTTAGAGCATCTCAGCTAAAATGGTAGTTTATCTTCAGCATGGGGAAGATGGCAGAGATTCATGTAATTAGAGAATCAAATGCAGCAGTAGCACTTAACATACACTGGCAACTCAGCTGTTCTCTGGGAGAGGGAGGACAGAAAACTTTAAAGTATTGGCATGCTCAGAGCATAAATGAGACAAGAGCTGAAAGTCTTTTATAATTGTTCTTAAATATGTTTTGTATTGCTTGTGCTGTCCCTGAAGAGGTCTGTGTCTGTATGCTTCAGGGAAATTTCTGAATTTTATTCTTTCCCAGACTGTGGGAAGAAAGAACCACTAAAGGGTTTCTTTCTCCTCTGGATGGGGATGGGTATTGTGTTTGTTGAAGAATGCAGTTTTGGTCTAAACAGAACTGGATTAAGTTGGTGAATGCTTTTCATAGGGAATTTTTTTTTTTGAGGGGAATGTCAAAATAATTGTGTCTTCATTGTGGCCCCTCCCGTCACTGAGGGCTGTGGTGAAAGCACACTTCTGGACAGAAGAGCTTTGCTTTGAGCCACTTTTCGTAGCCAGATCAAGGGTAGATGTGTGCTCAGGCCCCCTTGTCTCAGGAGAGCAGCATAACCACTAAGCTGCCTCAAGTTTGCCACCTTAAACTAAGTGGTTTCCATCCAGCAGAAATAAATCATTTATGTCAGTATGACTCCAGAATTATTTAAAAAAAAATAGTTTGGATTTCCTACTATACAAGAGTATCAATAATTCTCCTTACCTTATTGCTGAGGACACTTCAAAAAGGAATTTAAATTATGCAGCTGGGGATCACAAGTAGCATTTACAGGAGACATCAGTATTACTTTCTGGAGCTTGATTCATGACAATTTTGCACCACTGTTAGTAATTTGGGCCCTACCAATTTACAAGGCAGGCTTTCCAGCCATATGCCCCTAATGAAGAGGATGGGGCAACGTGGTTAGGTTTCCTTCCACTTCTGTTGCAAATTCCTCCAAATCTAATTAGTTAAGTATGTCACTGGAAAGCTGTGGCAGGGAGCATGCAGAGAGAAGCGTTTGGGGAGGGGAGGGCCTTTTGGAACGGGCCTCAAACTCAATTCCAGTGAGTTTTAGGGTCACCACAGTTCTCCAGTCCTCTTTCTTTGATGATGGATGTCTTGGGTATCCTGGCAAAATGCAGACGCACGCCTGCAGCTCTCTGCCCTCCCACTGCCTGCTAGCCAGACGTGTCTGTACCACCCAGTTCCTAGACTGGTGTTTTAGAGCTAATTCTCCACAGCAGGCTTGGGTTGTTACTGGGCCATTTGGGTGGTTTCTCCTTGTTTTTCTGGGTCAACATCTGCCGCTGAAGGGCTGGGGAGATGGTGAGAGGCCAGGGCCAGGCCATCCTAGCAGGAGCCATGGAAATTGGGCTCCCAGAGGCCTAACATGCAGGACCCCAGCTGGGCAGCATGGCAGGCTGCAAGGCTCAATATGTATGCTTTTACCAGTGAAAGAAAGAAAGAAAGTTGCCCTCCCTCCTTATCTGCCGAGGGCAATGAAAAGTCTAGAGCCAGCTTGTGCAGTGAAAGGATTAATTTGCTAATGATGTTGGACCTGTGTGGATGTTTGATTAATAAAGCAGTAGTTTATCTTCTTACATTTCCCCATAGCAACTGCAAAACAGTTTCAGATGTCTGTGGCCTTTCCTGCTCTGCTTCTACCGTGAAACAGATGTTTCGCTGACTGATTCTCAAAAGGACGGAGCAGCCCGGAACCCACCTTCTGGCAGGAAATGAGGAGAAGGCCAAACTGAGGGAGTCAGCCCAAGTGCTGGGAACACACCTTTCTTTTACTTCCACCATATGGGAAAACATACAAACATGTGCACAGAAGCCACACCATGAAAGCAGATTATTTTGACTTGAAATACTCTGTTCACTTTCTTTAGCAGCATTTAAAGGCTGGAGAGTTTTTTAGCTAATTTTGCTGGAGGATTGCACAGTTTCTCTGCTGTTTTGAGTCTTTTCTTGTGCTTTTATCCTCCATTTCTCCCTTACTTACTGCTTCCTTTCATCTCCTGCAATTCCAGCTTCTCCGCATAGCACTGAGAGCCCGTGAGAGTAAATGTCTATAATGCTTATTCAGCTTTTGGTGAAATCTCTTCCAACTTTCAAAGCAAGCTCTTTCACTTAGTCTGCACAGATGTAGACTTGTAGAAGGAGAAATTCTCTGGATTCAAAGAATGGCTTCAGGAGTCCAAGCGCTGTTATGTGCTGTAGTGCTGTGTCCTTGTGAGTCGGTGTAGAAACTGCCAGTGTGTGTTACCTGCTGCCTCAGGTTTTGAGTTTAAGCACTCCTCAGGAGTGGATTTAGGCCTTCTATACTAGCAGCATATATTAACAGTGCTTATTTTTGTTTATGTATAAATAAGATGTCTTTCCACAAGATCTGTCAGAGGCCAAGTTTGGGTTTAAAAGAGGAGTAAATAAGCTATGGAAGAGTTATTCTGTCGTAAGGTGCATTGTATCAACAGAAGTTTATTTTATTTACCTGTTAGAGTAGGAAGTGCCCTGACTTGTTGTAGTGTTATCGTTTTCTGTTTTGTTGGGTGCTAACATGGTTCTCAGTAACTTTTATGTTCTGTTTTCCCACAAAAAGTGATTATCAGCTTTTTTTTTTTTTTTTTTTTTTTTTTTTTTTTTTTTTTTTTGACAGTTATTTTCCCTGGCAAAAGTTAATACTTTATTGTTAGCTGCCATAGGCTGTATATGAACTAGCTGATCCTTGGAGATATATAATTCACACATTTACTTTGCGCATCAATTTAAAAATATTGAGGAGGTAGCATCAGCCATAGGTGATGGAAACTTTTCCCTTGTTACATACTCATTTCACAACTAATCCAGATCAACAGTGACTGAAGGCTGTGATAACTAATGGCTGTTTTCCCCACTCATCAATATTCACACAAATGCTTTCCACCCATGTCTCTGAAAGTGCTATAAAAAAATGCCTGAGTATTACTATGCCAGATGCAAGAAACTGAATCACAGATGAACAGACAGTCAGAAGATATCAGGAGACCTGGTGACAGTGTCTGGGAACTGGGACACTTGGCTCCCTGTCCCAGGAATGGGACCACCACTACACAGTGCTGTGTGCATCAAGTCTCCTTGAGGCTGGTTTCTCAGTGAGTGATGGTCCCCACCTGTGTCCCACCACCTCCTGCAGAACTTGGAGGCACATGTTTCTAAAGGTCTCGGCCACCTGCCAGCTTTGCAAGATGCTGTCTTTTAATGCAGAACAAATGATACAGGATTTATTGGGATGTCCAGAGAAATCAGCTGTCTTTGCAGTATGTCCACCATGTATGAATTATTTCTTGTCATGTTTCTCTGACAAGTTGGGAAACTGTTTGGCCATGACTCTGAGCTGTGCCCTCAGCGTCTTTTGTGAGGGCTGAGAGGAAGGGGCAGCGCAGGAGTTGTTCTCTGTTGGGCTGCACCATGAGATGCTCCAACACCTCTAAGTTTGTATCAGATAAGTGAGCCATAAAGCCATGTCATGGCAGGGACCAAATGGCCTCACTGAAGAGGTCATGCAGCCTAATACTGGCTGTGCTGCTTTGGACAGCCTCAGCCTGGAGGTGCCTAACAGGCTTCATTCAATGCACAGACGTGTCTGCAAATGACTTCCAGAGCTGCCAGGCTGGAATCTTTTACCAGTGTAAAATTCACCTGGGAGTGTAGAAATGGAGGTGGAATAATCAGTAACCAACCAATGCTTGTGTCCTGAATTGCTCTTCTCAGAAGTTCTTCCGTTCTTATGGTCTGTGCCTATAGATCCTGATAACCACTGTAAGGGAGCGTGTGTATGTGAGTGTGGAAAGGAAAAGGGGTAAACTGCCTGTATGGATCAAACGGGGTCTTAAACTATGGCTTGTGTTGAGCCAGGGCTTCATTTTATATATTTAATGTGCACGGAAAAGCAACATAGGACTCAGGGAGACCGTGCATGTGACTGGGATGGCTGAGAGTTGCCGAACCAGGCTTGAGATTGTAGCGATGCGGTTCAGACTCTGAATTATGCTGATGTCTCTAAACTTTCCTGGTTTTGAATAACATTTTTCTAGCTGAGGTTTTGCAAGTATGAAGCCCGAAGCCAGCCTAAGGAAACTTTATGATGTGAAAATTAAGTTTTCTCTAGTAAGCTGCAGTTTGTCAAAACAACAGCACACATTCCAGTTGGGCTACGATTTGGCAGGATGCAAAGGTTTCATCTCTCCCTTTGAATATCTGAAGAAAATGGAATCCTGGCATCTTAGTGCTGCATGGATTTCTACACAGCCCTTTCAACAGCTGGGATAAGCTACTCTGCTTTATCACACATTTCTCTTGTGTTATGAATCACCACCTTCTCTCCAGGCAGTTTGCATGCAGGATTCTTCAGTGTTTGGAAGCTTGTGTGTTTGGCTAAAGGGGCAAAAAGGGGGGTTTAAAGGGACTTGCTGAAGGATAAGATGGATCTCAGATTGGTTGTCTGATGAGAAAGGAATTGTCATATAATTGGAGCTGCTGCTAACTGACATTTGTTTTTTGGGAAAATACTTTGTGAAAATTCACTTCGTTTCCCAACAAAGCTCTTAAAAGTGTCTCACGGAAAGGAAATTCCATACGTTTTTTGCTCTGGAAGGAAAAAAAAAAAAGAAAACTGGTTTTAGCTGATGATTCCAAAATGAGAGAGAGCAGCTGTCTGCCCTGCTCTCAGAGCAGGGGGCTTAAACCACACCCCCACACCCTCTCCCTCTCCCCAAGCTTCGTCTCAGGCTTGGGCTCATGAAGCTCACAAGCTTTCTGCTCCTGCCAGCATCCCAAGATGGGCATCCAGACTCCCAGCTGCAAAAGGCAGCCCATGAGGTGGGGCTTCCTGGGAGTGGCAGAAGCTGAAGGCTTCGACTGTCTGCCCAGACAGCTGGCAAGAAATTAGGCAGATTTCTGACCCACCCCACCAGCGGTTAGCATGAGCTGATGCACAGCCACAGACGTTTCCAGTTTGGACAACCTGACATTTTCCACTGGAAGCCTCTTATGGCAGGAGACTCTGGACCACCATTGTGTGAGTGTTGGTGCATATGCGATGCATTATTATTTATTGCTAGTAAGGTTGTGTAAAGCCATTATGTTTGGAGCCTTGCTTGAGCAGAGTGGCCGAGACCTTGTGAACATAGGCTGATCTGAAGGTCACTGTTTGGATAGGAGCTAAGCAGAGGTGCCCAAACTGTTATCAGCAGGTAGCCAATAAGCCAGAAATATCTAAGCTATTCCCTTTCTGCCTTGTGACTTTGATATTTTAAAACTTTCCCTTTTATGAAATTCAACCTTATGTGAATTTACTCACAGCTGTAAGAACCATTTAGTTCAACTCATTAGTAGTGAAGCAAAGGCACATAATAAAAAAGAAAGGATAATACATCACCTAATGTATTTTGTTCCTGAGCTGGATGCAAACAGGCACTTTAAAGTATTAGTTGTTTCCAGATATAGTAGACGTGCAGTTGTGTGTTTTGGAAAAGTAACTGTCTAAGTAATAGGAGACCTCAGCCATCCACTCCACTATTAAATCTTTGCTGAAAAATATGGAGAAGATGCAGTTTGCTCTGTGTGTGTTTATGTGAATTATGGGCTGCATAGATCAGCAAAGTGCAAATTTTGCAGTCTTCAACTGTACTGTCATATCTTGACTCACAAGAACAAAGTTCGGAAGTTCATTGCTTGGAGGGGTAAAAAAAAAAATTAAGAAAGTTTGCTCTGTCTTATTTGTGCTTTTATGAAGGCTGTCTGGAGCTGAATAACCCTTCGTGAACTTGCATCCTCCACCCCAGCTGCAGCCTTTCAGCTCCAACAAAGACCACTCACTAAATCCAGGAAATAGAGCGGCGCGTGGGTGAGTTACTGACTCCGCATTCACACCCTGCCTGCTGTCCAGGGGGAAAGTTGCTCCTCCCTGACTGCTGCACTCTGAGCCTGCAAGCAAAACCCTCTGCATGTGTGCGCTGAAAAACAATCCTTTGCCATCCACAAAAAACTGCACCTTCCATTGAGCTTTTCCAGTGCTGCAGCTCTTAGAAATCACAAAAAAAAAAAAAAAACCCTTAAAAAAAAAACACTAAAAAACACAACCCTCCAGGCTGCAGGATTTTTATTCTTTGCATACCTCACTGCACAAAAAGGGGAGCCAAATGGTTTTCTGGAAGCAGGATTTCAGCCATGAGCAGTGATTTAGGAGAATGAGAATAATCAGTTTCCAAGAATGTTTCATCTGGAAAACTTTGAGATTTACTGGAGACACCGCTAGTCTATTTCTTCTGCTTTGATTACTCCACTTCTATATATTTTGCCACTGGCTGTTGTTCTTTTATGCTCCAAAAATCTGTTTTGATGCCCTAAACATCATTTTCTTTGTTATGCTAACACGGGAGAAGGAGGGCATGCAGAGAAGGAGATAAAAGCAGTGTTGTTTCATGGATCCTACACAGTATAATTCACAGGAACTTTTTAAATACTTTGCACAGTGCTCCATAGTGGGATAAATGCTCTTTAAGACCATTTACAAAACAAGAACAAAAGAATATTAACAAAGATGAGTAAGCATGGATTTCCTTATTTCACAGGTGCAGAAACAAAGCTCTGTAAAGCTTTATTGTCTGTATAGGGGCTGCCTGGGTAAATGGTGAGGCTCAACCTGCAGGGCCATCACACCATGTGTCATGGTGACCCCAGTTGGAAGAGTTTAAAGAGTCTAAGGAACAAGTTAGATATTTGATAGCTTAGGCATCAGTCTTGGTTGCTTGTGGGATGTGACATATTTAGGAGATGTGGTTAGATGGCATGGATTTCTGTCTTTGGGGAAAAAAACAATTTAGAACCTCAACTGCCTCTCCAAGAAAGTCTTATTTTTTTGAATTAGAGAACATTAAAGTTAAACTAAAATTTAAATTTTATCATACTCAAAGCCCAGAAGTTTCCTTGGGAATTGTCAGAATGAAATGAAGCACATGGACTGTTGGACTGAGGAGAAGCAGCTACCTAATACCCAAAAGAGCAGCTGTTGAGGAGTGCCTTTTGGGGCCTGTTGCATTCCTGCAGTGCAGCTGTATGTGAAAACCCCACTATCCAGTTTACAGCTTTGTCAAAAACAATACTTAGTGGTTTAAAAATAGTTTTAAACAAAGAAAAAACAAAAGCAAAAGCCAAAACAACAACAACAAAACAGCCCATGAATAGAGGTTAATGGACTAAAGCAGAGTGGTTTTGAGCTTTGCGCTTCTGTCGATTGTGGTGTTCTCCAGCTGCTCTGTGGTGGCCTTTCCTGGAGGGAGAGGACTTTCCTACTCACTGCACCTGGAGATGATCTTGGTCAATGGCACATGCTCAGGAACTTTTCCAGAATCAGATTTTTGGCTGGATCAGTTCCCTGAACTGATAGATACTGTAGCTGCATTAATGTGAACACAAGAGACTGGGAGGCAAAATGGGATCACAGCATCCTAGGCTTAGCTTGGTGTAAGCAGCCTCCTTGGTTGGTGGGACAGGCTGCATTTGGGATGGCTGGTGGAGCATAAATCTGAACATAATCTGTGTGGGAAAATATAGCAGAAACGTCCATTGATTGACCTACCAGGCCTCTGGAGGTAATCCTGTGTGTCAGCTACTACACAGCCTAAATAATACCATCTCTGGGGCTTTATTTATTTATTTTAAATCATTTGGTCTTGCAGCAGTTTTACTCCACACTTAGTCTTGTTTCTGCAGTGTGATACTGCTGCTTATCAGTCTCCGTGATTACACTGCAGCTGGAACTGCAGTGCTTGGTGGAAGGCTCCAGGAGGAGAGCTGGTCCCTGGGGGCTGGTCTGGGCAGATGTACACCAAACAGCTTTGCAGTCTGCAGATGTCAGGCTGGTGTTTTTCCTCTTCTGACTGGAAGTTTCTATGTCCTGGTTACTGTAGGTACAGCTGCATTTTCTTAGATTTTGTGCATCATCAGGACACAAACTGCTTTGGTCTTTACTGCTTGCAGCTGGTTATTTCCTTCCTGCCCTTTGTGCTAGTGTCCAGGGACACAAGGGACACAGGCTGACCGTCCTGGTCCAGGCTGCTTGTGAGCTGCTCCCTGCATGCCTTTGACTGTGGTTCAGTTGTCTCCCAACAGGCTTGCCAGTAAACTGAAATCATCTGTCTTGCAAATGGCCTCATCTTTAATTAGAAAATCTTTAATATCTGCTAAGTCACATGCAGGTGCCAGAGTTTGCAGCTCTGTAATATCAGTTCTGTTGGCTTACTGGTTTGGGGTGTAACATTTGGAAAGATAATCTTTTAAGCCTCAGGATAACAGTATCCATTGAGCTCTGTTAGTAGGTGTCCCATGGGTTAATTCTGGCAAAAAAAAAAAAATATATATATATATGTATTATTTTTTTCTTTTCTCCCAGTGAAACAGTAAAAAATGGTTTTCAACTCATTTTCTCACCTTTATCCCTTATGGCCAGCTGTACGTGCAGGCTCTATTTTTGTTTTCCCTGTCTGTATGCATATGCGAATACTTTTTTCTGTTTTTGTTTTGTCCTGCAGTCCAGTACGCTGAGCCCTCCTGTTTGCTCTGTGTCAAGAACTAGATTGTTTTTCTATTAATCACATGTTCTTCCTGGCTGCAGTTTTCACTGCCTGGCTGCTGCCACCAAGTTTTGTGTTTATCATGTGCAGGGTAGCACTGAGAGAGGAGCACATGATTCCAAACTGCAAACCCTTTTTGATGAAAGTGCTCTACAGGAATGGCATGACTTTAGCCAGTGCAGAAACCACATAGGCTTCTTGATACGTCCACCAACTCTCTCTCTTCTGTGTCCATCCTCTGCTACAGGAGCTTACTTTGTTCCAAAGTTAGAAGGAGCCATGTCAAAAGGTAGGACCTTTAACAATTTTTTTACAGTAAGCCTTGGAACCTTTTCTGACATTACAGACATTGTAGGGAAAAGAAAAGCATGACCATGATTCAGCTTATAAGGCGGTGAAGGAGGCAAAATCTTTCTACTGAGTCAACGAAGTCTTTTGAGTGGGAGCTGCCATGAGAGAGAGACGTAGCTCAAGGCCAGATGGACCATGGGTCTCATGTTCCCCATGTCATTCCTATATATTCTCCCAATATGCTGTAGGATCAGGAATGGATGCTGCTTCTTTCCAGAGACTAAAACCTCCACCTGTGAGAACCACTTTGTGGACAAAGGTCATTAAGCTGTGGAGAGAAGACTATTAGTGAAATAAACCAGCTTCATGAGAAGCAACAGTTTGCGCTTTGTCCGCAGAGGAATCGGTCTTTCATGAAAGACTTCATGTTCCTTAGATTATGGATTTATTTCTCCATTGAATGAGCAAGATTGTTTAAAAAGGGTGATGGGGAAAGGGCACTGGGGAATAAACCCCCTCCTATACTCACTCATCAATTCTTATGGCATTAAAAAAATTAATTTAAATTGCCACTTTCCTCAAAATTGAAGTGTAAAGCTTTCATAGTTCTGTTATTTAATTTCCCAACTGGATATGAAATTAAAGAAATTGTAATTGTTTGACCCCTCGCATCAGGGAGTCTAGGTATTTTTCTTCGTTTTCACAGGAGTACATCTATATGAGAATAATGGCTTCCCCAGAGGCTCCACTTCTTGTAAAATACAATCTAATGGATTAAAATATATCTCCTCTTGTTGGTGCGTTTGCATTCTGTGACCTGCCTTGGGTTTGGGTTCAGGGTGGCTCCCACTGAACTGTCTGAAGACTCTCAGCACGCTTCCTCTTGGCAAATTGTTCTTCCAGAAGTATGTCCATTGACTAAATCCTCTGGATTTTGTCAGTTGTCTTTCTTACACAGTTCAGTAGTTTTTCCTCACTAAGCATTGCTAATGTGTCTTCCATAAACTTGCTGCTTTTTGAGCTTTGATCCAGGAATCTTTCCAAATTCAGCAAAAACAACCAAAGAAGTGGGACTTTTTTTCCCCCTTTTCTTTGTGTCATTTGTTACTGAAGAGGACTGCAAATATTTAATACCATTTAAAGTCAGACAAAAAAAAAAAACCTCTCTTTTGGTGATTTCTGCAAAACACCAGTTGATTATTGTTGGCAAGGACATCACACTGGAAAGGACTAGCTGTTCTGCATGGTTTTGAGGCCAGATTACTGCTGGGATCATCTCTGGTGGCCGGGTGGAGCTTGCTGGGTACCTGCCCAGGAGCCATGAGGTCCCCATGCAGCAGATGGACCTCTCTTGAGGAGAGGACATAGGCTGACACCAAAGAACAAAGCTCCTCTCCACCAAGGGGCAAAAAAAAAAACCCTTATTGAGGAAGCAGTAAATTGTTGGTCTTACCAGCTATGTACGTGTTTTTTCAGGGAACCTCATGTATTGCCCCAGACAACAGCTAGACAGGTCACAGTGTGGGGCAAGGATGCTTTTATTTTGAGGTCTCTTGCGGAGAACTTTTTGTCCTGAAGTCACTATTTGGAGAGATTTCCCGCTTGATGGGAATGGTAGCTGAGCAGATATTTTGCTCTCAAGGAGAAAAACTGAGTGAATATCAATCTCACCAATATGTTCAGCACTCAGTGATTACAGCGATGAGTTCAGCTGTGTCTCTCGTCCCTCGCCTAGCCCTCACTGCCCAAATGGGCCAAACAAGTCCCCTTATGCATACTGATAGCAGCTGGTGAAACAGCTTAACTTGCTCAATGGGAAGAAATTGTCAGAAGAGGACTCCTGGAATAGCTTGGCTGAGAGTTCATGGTAGAGAGAGGTGACTTTAGTAAGGCCATGGAAGAGCTTGCATGTAGACCTGATCGGAAGCTGGGAAATGCTCTGTTCTGTCTTTAAACATTAGAAGCTCTAGCTTATATAGCATATATACCTGGCTTTTTAATATGTAAAATCCTCCTATTTCTTTCCCCTTTTCCAATCCCTACTGCTTTAAGAGTGAGGACACTTCCCAGCTTGCTCCAAACAAGAAGCAGAGAGCTGCAGGAGCACCCCAGCCCTGAGCAGGCAGAGGCAGCTCTGTAGACATGGGCACCCCTGGGAGCCTGATGAGGCTGAGGCTGCCCCGTGCTGCCCGGCTGTGTTGGCGCGAACTGCTGGAGCTCTGCTTGCACCGGGCAGGCAGCTGCGCAGCAGTAGCAGCAGCCAGCTCGCTGACAGCACGGCTCCGGCACCGCGAAGAATCAAGCCCTTTGTATTTAACCATCCAGACCTAACACACTGACATGGTCGTCATCAGATACAGTTGACACATGTTTAAATGCTGTATCTGGCTGCTTTGAACAAGTGGGAATGTGTTCTTGGACTGGTCTGGTCTCTGCATTTCTACAGAGTTTCCCACTGTCCATTTTCCATAGTTACTTACAGCAATTACGTGGAATCCAAGGCTGCACAGGCTGCATGCACAGACTCTCAAACCACACCTGTGGCTTTTTTGTGTCGCGTATAATTCATTACTGAGTGACGCTTCCTGCCTTGTCATCTTTGGTCCTCGATGAATGAACTGTGCAGCCAAATCAGCTTAGTGCTGAACTAAAGCGGCGGCACGCGTTCAGCTGCGGCTCCTTCGTGAGTCGTGCGGGGCCTTATTTGTGTTGGTACGGCTGGGTGCTCACAGGAGGCTCCAGCTCTTTTGATATCGGATCCACTCACAGCTTGCATGTCCTGCCTCAGCTTTATTTTCCCTTCCAGAGCCATAGATACTGCATGAATCACTGTGTCTTTGCAGAGGCTCCAATGTGCAAAGGTATTTGTACTAAAGCCTCACCAGGCTGTAATTAATCTGTAGAAGAAAGGAAATGTTTTTGTGACAGCTAAATGAAGGCCAAAAAATGCCATGTGATGAAAGGTATGCTCAGCGGTCTGATTCAGGGTCTGAAGTTTATATGCATTTAGCTTTATGGTGAGGTGGAAAACATTTGAAACAAGAATTGCCTCAACTCCCAGTTAGTCGCAGACAAAATTGTATGGAGGAAAACCTGCACATAATCATATATTAATATGCAGAGAACAGAACAGATTTTTAAAAATGACAACCTGTTATTCAGTGAATTTGAAAACACTCAGGAAGGTTATGTATAAACTGTATATGAGTGCTGTACACAGAGAGGCGCGTGCTTTATGCGTTAGATGTGTGCAATCAGAGTTAAAGGAAGCTGTCTCTTTTTTAGTTTTAGTTATGCTGAGATAGAAAACATCTGATAACCTTTTTAAAAAAAATACTGCAAACTTTTGTAAATTAAGCTATTTTTTTCAGATTTGGATTATCTTGTAGGAGGAAAGAAGTTGCTGATCATCTTGTTTGAAAGTTAACCATTTCTCCAGTGCAAGTTTTGGTTTGTTTGTTTACTTGTATTTTTTGTTGTTGTTTTTTACTGAAGGAAGTAATACTTTGAATTCATGTTTCAGCTTGTTCATCATCAGTTCCACGTTTTGATGCAGGTTCTCTACATTAATGTGTAGCTGAGACTCTTCTAGCAAAAAGGCACACTAATTTAGGCCATGACACTGGGTCCTTAGCTAATGGAATGATCTTTCAGAGTGTTGAGACCTCAGTCCCACTTGTGTAGAATCACAGAATCCTAGAAAGAATTCTAGATGGAGGAGACCTGCAGTAGGCCTCAGTCCAGCCTCCGCTGGGATTGTCATCAACACCATCTTAAGTTGGCTGTGACGTGCCTAGTGCAGTCTTGAAAACTTCCTGGGCTGGAGGCACCACAGTTTCTTGGGGTGGCCTATTCCAGCGCTGCAGGATCTGCCTAGAGAAAAAGCTTTCCAGTGTCCCCCCTGAACTTCCCAAGCTGTGACCTGAAGCCCATGCCCTGTTTCTTACCATCTGCTACTATGAGGAATGGTTTGGTGCCATCTGGGTTACGAGTGCCTTCAGGCAGCAGTGGGCTGGTACTGGAGCTCATTAGCCAGATCTTCACCAGATCATTAACTCTAGAGAAGTAAAACACATTTGCATCTGAACACACATTCCCTTATACTGCAGACGCTTGTGTTAAATCATGTGTGCATGCTTACTTTCATTTTAATCTAAGCCTATGATATCCAAACAGCAGCTAGATTTGCCTGCATTTAAGCTAAAGCTAGATCTGGTTTAAAAAAGGTTTAACCTCCTTAATTTCATCATGGCTATATCATACTATACTATAACATAGTATCATTACAAGGCCATGGCAGTAGTGCTGTTATTACTACTACTATCATCGTTGGTATCTTTATACTTAATATGAATATACCATTTCAGCTTGTTAGCCCTGCTTTTGTCAGCAGAAAGCTACATTTTCAAAGAGTGGGCAGAGTCACGTACTGGTAGGAGAGTGAGTTGGATTCTGTTATGACTTTAGCACCATCAACAAAATGATCAAGTACTGTAAATTTACATTATAATTATGATGTCAGTCAGAAACAATATAACTTGATTTTCAGGTTGACAGAGAATGTGCATTGGGAATTTGGAGGGAATATATTTGCCTCATTTGGAAGCCGAACAAGTCCTAAAATAAGCATTTCAAAAATATATATGTAGTTCAGTGACATTATATTCAGCACGTATTTTCCAATTAGCCCAAGTTTTAAGCCCAGAACATTTTATGCTTTTGTTTTATTTGTATAGCATAAATGAACTCAGGATTCAGCACCATATTTTGGCAATATAGTTTACACACCTACAGCAATCCTTTTTT
>VXAV01008820.1:255957-276265 GCA_013399715.1 Alectura lathami | reverse complement strand
CTTTTTTATGTGTTGTCAAGTGGCCACAGCAGTCATTGTGCTCCAAAATCTGGCATAGCATCTGAATAGCTGTGGGGACGTCCAGCAAGAATGAATGCTGTCTCCACTGCTCAGCCCCTGGCCTGATTACCACAAAATGCACTTTTGCTTGACTTGCTTCGACTGTCTGCTGGTGTGCACACAACATGGTTCCTAAACTATTCCTCTGAGCCATAGCAACCTGCTGACATTTGCTAGAAGTTTACTGCTAGCCTGGTTTTTGTTCCAGGGAGTTTTGTGGACATGAGATGTAGCTGGCATGTCAGCCCTGCTCATTTTGTATGTGAAACAGATACCACAGAGCAGCAAGGGATGAGACCCCTCCACACACATGCTTCCATTCTTCCATAGGTTGTGGAGACTGCTGGTGTAGAGCAATGTGGAGTTTCACTTTTATAACAGAAGAATGAAATCAATTATAATGTTCCTGCTATCCTTTTTTTGTTGGCAGCTGCTCACCAGACCAAGAATCCAAGTCAGTTCTTCTAGGCTACCAAGCAAAAATTGCATGATATTCTGTTGGTGAACAGTTTTCTATCAGCCTCAGTCATCAAAATACTTGTAGCACAGTAGACATAACTGCGTAGTAAAGGAATGTGTGCTTGGCAACATTGCCATTGGCAGGACATAAACACCTTAGAGTTTATCAGCACTCTGGGAGATGTTTATTACTTGAGTCTTACTAAGTCCTTATCGTGAAAGAAAAAACACAGAAGTTGGACAGTAGGTATTTTGCTTATCAGCAGAGACAGGCATGGTGAGATTCAGTAATTGGAAAGGCAGGTGTCATCATCTGTGAAGGTATGACAAATCAACCATTTGTAACACAGATTCATAGGCGTGTAAGGTCAAAGAGGATCGGGGTGCTCATCTAGTCTGATTTTTTTTTTTCTATAACACCATCAGAGGACTTTCCTGTACTTAAGCCCATGCACGTCCAGTGATGAGTCTTAGACTACAGCAGATCTTCTGGGAAAATTTTCTGAAGAAAGCGTCAGGTCTGCACTGCTAGAGTCCATCGCCAACTTGAATCCAGTACTCTTCTTGGCTGAAGCTAGGAGCCTTGTAACCTGAATTTATCTAGTTTTACTTCTAGCTTTTAGTCCCTGTAATTGGTATTAGGTAACTGTAATTGGTTTAGCAATAGGTTCTTGTAATATCCCCTATCTCTGTGTCAAAGAGCGCCAGTTATCAAATTTCTGTTGACTAAATATATATATTAATACCACTGATAAGTCATCCTGCAAGCACTTGCCTTTTAAGCTCACTCATTATTGTCATGGATAGCACTGCAGTTTGCAATTTTCCTTTTTCTGCTTGAAGCATGGATACCAGAGCTAGGGGTCGTGTTCCATTAACAGCCGATTCAGGGTTAGGCAAAGAGACATTATAACCACCCAGAGGTTGCCTGGACAAACACATATTGCTTTAGCTGCTCTGATACTAGCAACCTCCATAGAGCTTGCCACTCACTGCTTGCCCTCCATAAACTTGAAATAATCTTCAGTCAGTGTTTCTTAAAACACAGTCTTCATTTTAATCATTTTCCACATGTATGGCCTTGTATATGTGGCCTTCTATGTAGTTGCCATGTAGTTGCTTTAAAATAGGTGATCTTTGTATCCAGCCCATCGGGTGATAGAGAAGCCAGTCGCCGGTAGAAAGAAATCATCTTTATTTGCTGCATCTGCAGTCATTTGTCACTGACAAACTTCAGCGCTCTGTGTTTGTTTGCAGTCACTGATATGCAAAATGATTGTAACTCTCCAAGTACATGAATGTTTCCACCAGATTAGGTAATACTGGTCAGGACTAACTGGTGCATGAAATGGGCTATTCTACTTCTTGTTTGTTACTTGGGTTTGCAACAGTAGAGTCTACACAATTAAAGAATCTCTTCTCTTTGAGTCCCTTGGTACCTTGATTAATTTTAATCTTGACATCTTGATTTCTGGCTAAATGAGTGCTCATTTTCACCCTTGTCTTTTGTCATTAGCTTAATACCCTCCTGAATACTTTAGCCTGTCTCCTGAAAGACTTATTCCCTTCCACTGAAATGACAGTCAGCCGTGTTGTACACTCACTTTGCTGAGTAGAAGATGGATCTGCACTGCTGAAAATGGAGACACTGCCTTTCATACTTGTTTGCAATTCCAGAAATTATCAGCTAACTCTATAACTTGAATCACAGCTTGCAGAAATGAGCACTGTTTTCATCCAGACTGATTTTCCCTCATATAAAATTCCTTGCAAGGCCACTTGGTTGTTTCAGAATCTTTCTTTACTGGCATGCTTGGTCTCCTTGCAGACTATGCTGCACTGCAGTTCATAGGTATGCCCCATGCAGCTCATTTCTGTTCTGCTAGATTGATTGTCAGTATTTCAGCAGTTTGGAAGTTTGCAAATGCCAGTGATTGACTCCCTGTTACTTGTGAGGCTGGTTGGGATGACCTCTGGAGGTCCAGCCCCAAATACTCTATGATCCAGTCAGAAACTCTTCTCCCAGTTCCATCTGGAGGAATTTTCTCCATTCTCCAGTTTATGAAGTGCCAGCCATCTTATGTGGCCTGCATCCTGCACTCAGCTGGCAATTGCAGTCTTATGAAGACAATATGTGTTTCTACTCAGTGTGGAATAGCAGCTTGTGTGGTGTATGTGTTCAGTAGAGGAAAACGAGCCAACTGAAATGTTGTTTTTTTGTTTTTAATTACATTCTGTTTCCTTCCCAGGCTTCTCTTTTCTACATACTTACACATGTGCCTCTGGAGGGAAGATTCAATAGGTTGAAGAAGTGAACCGTAATGTTTAAAAATAAACCAAAATTTTTTAATGAAACGTGTTCTAAAAGAACGCAGTTACTATAGGGATTTTGCAGAGATGCAAGTCTTCATTTCTTGAAACAGAGGTTTTGCATTCCTTGAGCTAAATGACAGTTTTCTTATCCAAGATTTGGAGACCGTTCAGTGTCATTTAGATGGACTGGTTACTGCAGGACGATGTTACTCATCCCACCCGTACACAAAGGAACCCATTAAACTTCACTGCATTGGGTTTGTATTCAGGGTTTCATTCATGAGAGTCAAAAGTGCCCAAGCTATTGCAGCACGGAAGTGAAACCCTGAGAAGATCCTCCTTCAGATGCTACCAGCTGAAAAAAATTCACTTCCACCTTCTCAAAAACTCTCTCTGATCTCTAATTTAATGGCAGCTCTTTTCCTCCTGGCCAGACATCCTGCATCACCTGCTCTGTGGAACCTTCATGAACATTTCTGTTTGGAATCAGTTTCTCTTCCACTCGTACTATGCACAATTTATTTTCTTTATATCTTTTACTTATAAACCTACTGAAAAGTCAGTAGGTTAATTATTACTGATTTGGAATTAGAGTCTAATTTTGTTATAAAGAGTTTAACTGCTGGTCCTCCAACCTGGTTTTAATGCAATCCATGTTCAGCTGCTACCCACCCTGGTAAACCTGCCAAGCACCGTAGATGGTTTATCTGGCATGTTAGTTATTAACAGTTTCTGCTCTTGTTAGAGCATGAAGGCCTAGCAAGTTCTGTTTGTTTGGCTTTCTGTTTTCCCTCTTGCTATTTTGTGTAAAGATCTCCTAATATTAGAAAAATACTTTTTCTTTAGATGCATGCAGACACACACATATGGAACATTTGTCTTTTTTTCCCCTCCTTTTTTGAGGGGGGAAAAGAATCCCACAAAAAAAGCAGCAGAAAATTCCATTACAGGAAATTGAAAACTTCTTTGGATTTACATCAAAAACACATACTGAGACAACTCTTTTGCCAAAATTCTCCTTCCATAACAACAACAACAACAAGGCAAACAAAAGAAAAAGCAAGTGAAGATTCATGGACCAGTTCTAATGGTGACGCATCACTTTTGAGCAACTTTTGTTTACCTGGTGGCATCCTCCCATATTTTTGCAGCAAGTTAACACAGAGTCTGAATGCAGGAGTGTCTTGATTATCTTCCTTGACGGTTTTTCACATGTTTGAATTCGCATAATAAAAAATTTCTCATGATAAGACAAGTAGGATTGGCTTTGAAAAAGTACAAGTATGACTTTGTTTTCCTGTTCCACCACAAAAGGCTCTTCCCTCCAGCTCCCACTCCTCCATCTTCTCAGTTCTTCCAAAGTAAGAAACAAAGATAACTTCTGAGAGAGAAAGAAAGTCATGTACCCCAAGCTGCATGTCTCAGCATGGACCAATGCCGAATCTGCGTCTGGCTTTGGGCTTTTATGTCTGCTCGTATGTTTTGATGATGTATTGTAATCATTTTTAACCCAGCATCTGAAAGATAATTTCTGTTCAAGGCTCCAAGGTTGGCAACTTGAAAATCTACTTGAAGTGGGGAAATGATTCAAGTTTATCTGATACTTTATAAATTGGTCTTATTTGTAAGGAAGCGGCAACATTAAAGCGACAGTGTTCAAGAAAAACACCAAATCAGCAGGTTAAACCCAAAGAAGTGCGAGTTCCTTTATTCCATGCCATATCCTATCCAGTAACCACAGCTCATAAAGTAAATGGCTTTAGAAAGGGAAAAAACATTTATGTTTCAATTCTGTGGCCTCAGTGTTGGCATCTGGTGTCCTGAAGTGTCCTAGGATAACCTGACCTCTGGCTGTCTTTCCTGAAAAGCACAATGCTCCTGTTGGTCTTCTGCCACCTCTGACAGCCCCGTGCAGGATTTGTGTCCCAGGGCACTGGGTGCCAAGGAGCAGATGCCTGCTTTGCACCTTTTCTGCCCAGGGTCTTCTTGCTGTCTGGTTGCTGCTGGAAAGCCTCCAAGGAGCATCCAGCTGGAGAATGGTAGCTGAATACGTAAGGACCTTGCAGATGGTGATTATTTCTGCTCACCACAACTAACTCCACTGGCTTTGTCTGGTAGAAGTGGAAGGCTGCTGCAGTCAGTGCAAGGAGGAACAGCAGCTGGGGCTCTTTCTCAGGTGCATCTCAGATTGCTTCCAATCACACACCTGGCACCTTGTGAAGCAGTGCATCCCTGCATCTCATTACTCCAGCTACAAAGGGCGATGGAGCACACTGGCAGGCTGTATTCCTTGGACCTGTTGGCAGCATATGGTTCTTTCACCAGAGACACTCTTTTTCTCCATTTTGCTTCCTTGCAAGTTCCCTGAATATTTTCTGCCTCTCTTCCCTCTGTGCTATGCTTCTCTGTCTTGCTAGATATCATGTCATGGCATGCCTTCATCTCCCATGGTACCAGGTCCTTGCAGTCTCTTTCTTTCTCGTTCCCATGCCACTCTTTCTTTTTCCACATGAATTACCATTGCCTGCCCCTCAATTTACTCATTTTCTTCAATAAATTCTTTCCTACTCTAACCTCTAAAGTCATCCTTCTTTCCCCTTATTTATGCTGCTTCTTCATCTCCTCTGCTTGTCTCTGACTCTCTTCAGGAGTCTCCTACTCTTTCCACATCCAACAGTCATCTGTGCAAACATCTCTCCTTTCCTCATCTCTCCTTCCCATCATGCATTTTCCATACTTTGCCTGCTTTCTCTAACTCCCTGGGCAGAGTTGTGCCCACTGGGGCCTGGAGTATCGCCCTGATGTTCTGGAATTGGTTGGAGGTGATATTCTGAGGTGATCACATTACAGAGAAACGCTGCCAAGCACCAGGCAGTCCCGGCTGCACTCTGACCCCTCACAGCAAGGCGAGAGCGGCTCCTTCCCCATTCTTTTGGTTTGCCATTGCCATATGGATAAGGCAGATGGTGTTGATCAGGAAGTTCATCTAGAAGCATATCCGTTTCATGCCATACGCATAAGATTTGTTCATTAAACTTAGAACTCTAATTTAAAGCCAATTAACAGAGTGATTTGAAGAGACTTGTTGTTTTTGAAGTTCAAAAGAGATGCTCAGTCTCTGATTTTGGTCTTTGTACATTCCAGAGCCTGTATAACTATTGCAGTGTTGCCAGCTTTCTGGCTGTTTTTTCTGTCACTTTTTTTTTCCCCTACTTAATGGAGTGATGTGATTTTTTTTTGCCACAGGCAGGAAATGTTTGGTGAAGTCTTATGAACCCACAGCTTTTTGACCAGTTTTAGCCCTACGTTTGGAGGAGGGCTGGCAGAACTTGTTTCTCCTTCTACCCCCTTTGCTGAAAGCCAGCACAGCTCCTTCATTCCTTCCAGTATTGCCCTCCTCTAAGTAGGAGCTGGGGAAGAAGCTCTGAGCTGCTCTATGCCCTCTTAACACCACTTCTGTCAGCATGGGGTCCTCTTTGCTTCCTTCCCAGAAGGGGTTAGGACCCACCGCAGCCGCTTTCCCAAGCTTGGAAGGGGCAGCATGGGCTTCCAGGCAGACCGTTATTGCTGTATATGTGCCCCCCCCAGCACACGGCACTAGTTTCCAGATGACACCAACCCTGTGAGACTGGCCCAAGGAGAGTATTCCTAAAAAATGTCAAGGTTGGAAAGCAGATGGCAGAAGGACCCCAGAAGTGATTAGTTCTGAATTAACACGTATGCTGCTTTTACCTGAGACAGATATTTTGTAAACGCTTGTAGATCCTTTAGGAACAGACAGCATGTCTGGATAGTCCCAATGTTTAGTAGGGGCATGTGGACAGAGAAAACTTGCTTGAGAAATTTGAAGCTGTTGCTGATATAAAAGAAAGTAGAGCGGTCAGGTTTTGCTCTAGTACAGAGCCTATGACTCCACTGGGTTAACTACCGCTACTTCTGTGTAACTGAGAACATAATTTGGCTCAAACCCTGGGAGACTGAAAAGGATCACAGCAGCCACTGTATTAAGCCAGTGTTCAAAACAGTTGGCTCGCACTGCATTTCATAAGCAGTTTATGTATTCAGAAGGCTTTAGCTGTATTACATAGTCCCCTGCAAAAGAAGAGCAAGTGGGAGCATCTCTTTGTTTATCCTAACTGAAAAGCTACCAGGAAAAAGCTACCAATGCTGCGTTGTGTCAGTGTGAGGGGTGATGGGGCAGAACCTGTGGGAGGACAGACCTGGTGAGCACTATGCTCCCAGCTCCCATCGGTCCAGCTAGGAGCCATCAGCAACGGCACTTTGTCTCAGTCGTAGATGTGTGGTGGTGTCAGCAACAGTCACTCTCTAACCCTGTCCTCTCATGGGTGTTGGTGAGGGTCACCCCTGTGCTGGTATCTAATTTCTGAGGAGAGATGGCTAAAATTAGTGATTCACGTTTGACAGAAAAACCCAGTGGGGTTTTTCTGCTTTCTGCTCAGTCCTGGGGAGGAGAAAAGGGTTTCCTGCTGAAAGAGAAATCCCAAAGAAGGAAATGTCTTTTCAAGAGAAGGGTGTGTGAGGGGTATGTCTGATGAGGATCTGTTTACTCCCGAGGTTGCTGGCAGTCCTTTTCAGGCTGATGCCCTCCAAAAGAGACGGGCTTTTTGGGATAGAACTTTTGACCATTCCTCAAGCACTTAGCAGGAGAGATTGTTTTATTAGGAAAGTTTATGGCTTCTTGTTTTCCCTCAAAGGCAAATGTGACTTTGTTGTTTTTAATTCTGCTGGGATTTCTCCCTTTTAATATACAACGCAGCTGTTAAAATAGCTGGGGTTGTCTAGGGCAAATCATATAGCACTTTCCTTGTTCAGATCTCAGATGGCTGCCTTTTTAGTGTCGCTGCAGAATTATATTACAGGGCGTATGAATAGTGCTGGTATTAGTGTCAAAATCAATTACGCAACCCTCCTCCTGCAGAGAAAGCTACAAACCTTAGGAACAATCTGAGTAATCCATTTTGGGTTTCTAATTCTGAGTAATGACGGAGGGCAGGAACTTGTGCTTGAATAAGTGCACAGGGTCTTTCTCTGTAGAGTCACTCCTAAATGCATGCTCTTTACAGGAAAAAGCAGGCTCCCTGTGAAACCTTTTTTCATGCCAAATGGCTCACTGCTAAGATTAATCTGTCATTGAATTTATAAATTCTGTGTGGCACAGAGCGGAGGAAAAAAAAAAAGTTAAGCATTGAACAGAAAGCAAACTATACATTGCTAAAAAAAAAATGAATGTTGTACTCCTGGATGGTGTGGATCGACTGCTTCCATCAATATATCTTCTCATACTGGTAATAAAAATACTTCCATAGGCTTGTGCCTCTGAGGATCTCAAAGCACTTTGCAAATGGGGCAGACTGCTGTTTCCTGTTTTGCAGCTGTGGAAAACGGCTGTGAGATAGGTTCAGGTTTTTGCCCAGATAAGCAGAGGAGATGGCAGCAGAGCCAGAACGGGGACCCAGATCTGCAGCGCTCCATTACTGTGTCCTGGTCACTGTGCGTCTGCCGTCATCTTGGAAGCCTCGGTGGGTGGGAGATGACATTGGTGCTGGTGCCCTTTGCTCCCTGGTCCCTGCCCTGGTCTGTTGGTGCTGGTGCTGAGCAGGGCAGGGTCCAGCTGGGAGGATGCTCGTGTCCCCTGGGCTGGGATGGTCAGCTCTGGTTTGGGCATCTGTCGGAGGACAGTGGCTTCTTGTTACTGCTGACCTTGGTGGAAGGCTCCAACAGTTGGAGCCTCCAGCCAGCTCTGCCCCAAGAACCTTCACAAAGCAAAAATAATTATAGAGTTATTATCCTAAATCCTGTAAGATTACAGTTGGTGCTTTCTTTTTTCCCCTAATCTAGTATTTGAGAAGGATTTACCTATTTAATACAACCATTTATTTGAATCATTTGATTTTACTTTTTTATTATTATTCCAAGTTCGTTAGAAAAGAAAGCATACAGAACTAAAAGCCAGATTTTCAAACATTGGCCTGATCTCTTGTCAAATTTTGGTTGGATAAATGACATCTGAAAAGCTGGATCCCTACTCGGGTGTCTGTGGCAGGGATTTCGCGATCCCACTTGAGACACCTCTCTGGAAAAGAAAACATGGCTGTAATCTGCACGCTTTGCAGGAGAGCGATTTCTGTTTCCATTCCCTCCCCTCCCACTACCCTCCCAGGAAGCCTCACATGGGGGTCAGGGCAGCCGTGGGGGTACGAGGGTGAGCGTCTGGTTTCAAACGGGACTGCAAAGCCTTGAAAGCAGGAACTAAGGAGAAACAGGTGGGGGGCTCAAAATGCAGCCTCTGAGGTTTATTTGCTTAACGAACAGAAGCCCAGGCTGTCAGGCCTAGGTCAAATACTCTTCCAGTTTGAGTGCATTTATTTCATACATGGTCTGTAACCCAACCTTATTTCTGGATTAAATGGCTGTAGTGTCCTGGCCCCTGGGAACTCGTCCCATGTTTGCCACCAAGCCCAGCACATGCTGGAACAAGACTTTGGGGCCACCCTGGTGCTCGCTGGAGCATCACTGAAGCCTGTAGTTGTGTGGGTGTCATCATTTCTAATGCAAGCTTTGCTGTTCACAAGGAGCATCTCCCTTGTGAGGAAAGGCTGAGGGAGCTGGGTCTCTTCAGCTTAGAGAAGAGGAGACCGAGGGGTGACCTCATTAATGTTTATAAATATGTAAAGGGTGGGTGTCAGGAGGATGGAGCCAGGCTCTTCACTGTGACATCCAGTGACAGGACAAGGGGCAATGGGTGCAAGCTGGAACATAGGAGGTTCCGCTTAAACACGCGGAGAAATTTCTTCACAGTGAGGGTGACAGAGCACTGGAACAGGCTGTCCAGAGAGGTGGTGGAGTCTCCTTCTCTGGAGACATTCAAAACCCACCTGGACGTGTTCCTGTGCGATGTGCTCTAGGTGTTCCTGCTTCGGCAGGGGGATTGGACTAGATGATCTTTGGAGGTCCCTTCCAGTCTCTAACATTCTGTGATTCTGTGAAGTTGTGACCGCAGGTCCATCACTTAGTGGTGCCATCAATGTGGGCCTTGTCTGCAGGCTCCCAGGGTCACCATCCTGATGGAGCAGTGATGCTGGAGGGCCACATCCAGCCCCTCCACATCCCTCCGAGGTGCAGGCAAGGGCGGCAGTGTATTCATGAGAACTGTCAGTGTTATAAGGTAGCTGTTAAGCAGAAGAAGAAGGCATTTAGGACAGTTTTGAATAGCAGAGAAACGCGGAGGGTCTTGAACAGCAGGTATGGGGGAATTTGACAGAACAGGGCTGCATGCAGTCTGTGCTGAGCTGTGGAGGTCTGGAACTGTTGAGGGTGAGGAAATGGAGAAGCAGCACAGGATTCGCTGCCCTCCCATGTGCTACCAGCCTGCGCTCGGCCACGAGAGCACCCAGGGTTGAGCCGGGTACTATGTTAATCCCAAGCTCTCTCAACAGTTGTTTCTGTTTTCTTTGCTGGTGATAAGGACCAACGATAGCAAAGCTGTGTTGGTTTGGCATTTTGTTGCCTCTCCAGGAAAGTCTGAGTTGATATGATGACAATAAATGTACCTGCATGCAGAAAGAGTTCTCTGGCTTCCCAGGCATCTTTTGGCTAATCCAGTTAATGCCAGTAAGTAAAACAACCAGAATGCTCTGGAGCATCTCAGGAGCTGGAAAATTTGCATCTGAAAAATTGTAGATCTGCAATAAAAATAGAAAGGAAAGGAGGAATTAGCAGTGAGTTTTCCCAGGACCAGCCTGAGGCTGGGAATGCCAGGTAACTGTGAGTTCTGTGAAAACAGGAGTCACCTGGAGACATTTGAAATAAAACAAGTTGAAATGAGGGAAATGAAAGTGTTTGCAGTCAGAAATGATGTATGCCTGCTGATTTAGTAGAAACTCCACTTATGTGAAATTTGGGATGCACATGGTACATTTTCTTTTGGGAGACGATGTAAGTTTGAGATGTGCAGAACAAAAGATGAAGCCAGCAAGAGGTTAGGAGCTGTTAGTTTTCATAGACATAATTTTTTTTTTTTTTTTAAAAAAAGTGTTGTTTGTGCTTTGATATCTTCTGTTTTGTGAAGCTTTCACCAGCACTTAATTTGCCATTTGTAATGGGGCTAAAGCTGTAGCTGATTTTCCCATGTGACCAGTCAGGAGAGGAGAATGTGCTAAGGAGGGAGAGGAATCAGTGGATGTTAGTCCTCACCTCCCACAGACCTGCTGTGTCTTATCACTAATCACCATTGAAAAGGTCTGGTCAGGGCATAGGTTCTCTACCAGCATACAGAATAAACACCAATTGGGAAAACAAACAAAGACAACTTAAATGTGTTTTTATCTGCATTACCAGTACTGGAAACATTTTAAGTAGTTCATTTTTTTGTTGTTGTTGTTAGGTCTTGTATGGAATGGACATATCAGTTTTACACATGCTCAGTTTCTGCATCTCACCTGTTCCTCAGTCCTGCAAAGCCCTTTGGACCCATGTGCTTTATTATGCAGCCCAGGCCTAAGAGGGGCTAAAATGTGTTTTGGTCCTGATGCCTTTAGACCTTCAGCTGGACTGAGCTCTTTCTGCCTGTGACTGCCGTACTAGCTGTGGCTCTGCAGTTAGGAACGCAGGAAATCTTTGCTGCTTGCAGGTTACTTTTGAACTCTGCTGAAGCATCGACTGCTTCCTTCTGCCTGTTTTGTGAGTGACTGAGTCTGGTTTGTTTTATGTCCTGCAGGGTTGCTGAGCTGGAAGATGTGCGCCTAAGATGGAAACTTCTGCTTCAGCTGCTGCTGGGAAAAAAGAAGGAAAAGGTGCGGTTCTGGAGGGGAATGTCTTTACAGAGACGGGGAAGAAACCCACTCCTTTAGCAGCTGCAGGAGCAGCAGTGGCACAAGGAGGTACTTTATGTTTTCCACACTTTGAAAGCAGCAGGGGTGTTTTTCATTAGACTGTAAGAATTTAATAAGCACGGTGGCATCTGTCCTCCTGTGAACATGCTGAGTTTATTGGGGTTCTTGGCTGTCGGAGGTCACAGGAGCGGGAAGCTGTGTCGCCACGTGGTGTCTGAGCTGCACCGCCCTGTGACAAGACACTGCCACTCCTTGCGAACTGTCCTGAGGCTGGGTGGTGAGATGTGCCCAAGGCAGAGCCCTTGGGGCACGGAGCCAGCTGCCCCTCCATGGAGGGGTTAAAGTGTGGATGGTTTTGTTATAGGGGTCAGGGAGGGTGTCCTGCGCCGGCTGTGATCCTGCTAATGAGCTAAACAGAGAGTGTTGTCTTTGGCTGTTACTGCTGGGATTTCACGGTTGGGGAGGAATTTGGGGTTGTCCTACCCCTGTACAAGAGATAAAGACTTTCTGTCCATGCTGTTCTTCTTACATCAGAAAGAGCTCAATTCCTGATTCCTTTCTGCATTGGTATTTTCGGTGAGGCTGTGGTCCTGCTGGTGTTGGAGTCCAGTGGGAAGCTCTAATAGATGGCTGTGGGTCAGTTTTGGTGGGCGTGACAATGATGTTATGGGAACATGCAGGCATGGAGCAGGCAAAATTCCACCCCACAAAGCATGTCCGTCGCTGACACGCACGTGCATGAGGCTGATGGCTCTGCAGGGTGGTGCCAGAGCCCTTCCTGGTGGCTCCAGCTGTGGCAAGGCTGTGCCTGCCAAGAAGGCACCACATTGTCCTTACTGGGGGCTGGCATAGGGCATCCTTTCTGGGCAGGGCACAAGGAGATAAACTTAGAAAGTGCTGCACCAGGTCAGATGTGACAAGAGACATCCCAGCTGTGTAAACTTTGCAGGCAGCTTTTTGATTGTTGTTTAAAATATACCTCACTGCTAGCCAGATTCCACCCCAAAATGAAGCCTTCCCCACCTCTTCCTTCACCACCCAGTGGTTTCTCAGGAGAGGAGGACAATTCCTCTGCAGCCTCCTCTGTCTCTTACACAGCTCATCTGGAGAGTTTGTGTTCCCTGTTGACAGAGTTGGGAAGGTAGATCCTGACCCAAACTGCTGAAATCTGGTTTCTCTCTCCTTTCTGTTCAACACCTTTCTATCCCAGTTTTCCTTTCCACTTTGACCTGGTAATATTCGAGTGTACAGAACAGGGAAGCAGCTGCTAGAGCACTGCATCAAATTTGCTCATGACTTTGACAACTTTCTATAGCTAAGGGAAAGTTTTTCTTTAGCATGTGCCAAAACTCAAAGCCCACATCCATGTAATTGCGAATAAACATCTTCTTCCCACCTGGCACATACCCTGGGAGTGCCTCCCCCCAGTAAGCAGCCTCCACATTTCCAAAGATGTGATGGAGATCAGGGAACCCCCAAGCTGAGGTGTCCATTGGCCCATTTGTTACCCCTAGGGACTGGGTTGGTTTTTAAGCATCCAGCTTTACATGTCACATTAGCAGTGTGCTCTCGCCTTTGGAAAGAATGATTTACGGGCTCAATATTTCCCTTTTATTAAGAGGAAGTGGAGAAGTGAGTGGAGGATTGTTTGAAGATGTCAGGAGAAGCATGATGAAAGCATTGTGTAATGAGATGTAAAGAGCAAAATCTATATCGTGCTGGGAAGAGAAATGCTAATAAATGACCTGAAGTGGCCAGCAGTGAAGTAGCTGGCGCTGGGCTCCAGGCGCCGGGCTCTGCAGGTAATGCAGGCAGTGTTGGGGCTCAGGAGCTTGTTTCTGAACTCTGCCCAGAGGTAATGCTTGCTCCTCAAAAGGCACAGCACTGTGCATGTGCTTGTAAGTGGAGAAATTAGTACAAAGTCATCTTCTTCTAACATCAGTTAACAGCAAGGCTTGATGTAGCCGATAACAGGCTGCAGAGCGGAAGGCTGTACTTACGTAGTATTCATACTAATATAACATATTTGCTTCACTAAACTAGTGTAATTACAACAGGCCAGGAATATACATATTTATGCTTATATTCTTACAGAAGAAAGCAAACGAGGCATGGAAGTTAATTATGTTGTTCAGCTCAAGGAGGGAACAGCAGCAGACAGGCTTTAAAGGGAGGGCCGCCAAGCTCCCCACCCTGCTTCAGGGCCATAAGAACATGTCTTTATTCTCATCCAACACGATCTCTTGATTTTATTTATTGTAGAGGTTTTACTCTTTGTACTAGCATGTGAGAAAGTGGCAGCAAAGCTCAACTCATGCTACAGATCACCAAGCTGCTCTCTGGAGCCAAAGAGACGTAATTTGCAACACATTTCTCCTTTATTCTACTGAGTCACACAGATGCAGTGCCAACATAGCATGTTTCTCTGATCACCAGTTGTTGTTTTTTTTTTTTTTCCTGTGTAGAAATGAATAGATTCATAAGGATTTGTTTACAATTAAGGTAATTGAAGCAATAAACTGAATATTAGTTAAATAATTGAAGAAAAGCTTTTTTATTGTATTATTAAGACTATATTATTGTACTGTAGTAATATGTCCAGTCTCCATTAGTAGTTCCTTTGCTTTGGATATTTGTCCCAAATGTTTGCAGCCTTGAACAAATTAAGTTATGGTTGTAGAAAAAGAGATCAGCATTGTTGTTGCCGTCAGTGCAGAAGAGTCATTTTGTACTAAGAATCTGTCTCATATTTTTAGTGTTCTGAAGCTGCCTTTTGAGAGATCTTCTTTGAATTTTTTATAGTAGTTCATTGATCAGGTGTTCAGAAATTGGCCTCACTGAGAGGACATCAAGGATGTCTCCCCTTATTTTCTGTCTTGCATAAATCATGCTGGCGAAGGAGTCAGAGCTTGTCTCTTCTGTTTCAATTCGTGTACGTGTCTATGTGCGACCAAGGTGGAAGCTGGTGTAGTGACAATATTTAGGAGCTATAGACAGTCAAACCTGCAGAAGAGCCTTCCACTTTTGTTGCCTCCAGTTCTGGAAGGGCAACTCATGACACTTCCTGTTTAGAAAACCCTTTTGTTGAGTGCGAAAGTGCATATTACTCCAAAGGGGAAAGAGATTTTGAAGCAGAGCAGCACGAGACCAGGTTGGGTGCTCCAGGCTAGCACCGCAATAGCATCAGCATGCGCGAGGAAGCCCAGGCACGTGGCTGTGGGAGAAATTTAAATGAGCCACTCTTTCAAAGGCAGAGATATTTAGGAAGATGAGTTTCTCACCTTGTAATAAAAATTAAATACAATTTCTCCTAAATGCTAAGTGCCTGACTTTAACAAGACCCAGAATGCACCTTTCCCTCTCCACCCCACCCTCAACATGACACAAACACCAAGTTCCCAAATTGATGGTGTTTATGTTTGAAACATTTTTCTGATGTCTGGCTCTGTCAAGACTAATTTTAGCATTTCTAAAGCTGGGTAAAAATACAGCCTCATTACTTTGATGTCAGAGCATAGTTTACTATTAGTATATTCTGGGGTTTATCATTTTAGTCATGTTTAACACGGCTGCAGCAGGCATGCACTATTAAATCTGGCTTATTTTACATTCCTGTCCGAGATTATTTATTTGGAACAATTTCCTCTCTATCAAAAGACACAGCTAATGCTGAGTTTTAATGTGTTATTTACACACAAAATAACCTATTTACAACTCAGTATCTGCCGCAGGGAGAATGAATGGGGCAGTGCTCCCTTCATCCTGTTGTATCTGAGTTTAACAATCTGGATTGCTAATAGAACCATTTATCATGGGGTGGTAATTTATTTTATGTTAGCTGCATAGGTCTCCCTGCCTCTGATCTATGGAAATACTTTGTATATAATGAAGTTCAACAAGTCATTTGGTGTAAACACAGGGAAACCAAGCTCCAGAACCAGTAAGACTCTGGCTACACTTTCTTCCAGGAGGTAAGGACCGTCCTCTGATATTAAGACTTCGCTTGAAATACAGCTCATCGCCCTGTGTGTGCTGTAAGGGCAGAGCATTGGGTTTTTCTGCAGTGGATCAGAGATTGGGATGGAGTCTGGTCACTTGATTTATGGGCTGGCGGGAATGCTTAGCACTGCAGAAGCAGCACACTCAGCCCTTTCATAGGCAGAGAAGGGCAGGGGGCACCTCCCATCGCTCTCCAGAGGTCTTCTGTAAGCAAGCCCGAGTGGTGTTGGCAGGGAGACCTTGTACAGTTCAGCTTGTCTTAGTGCTGGATTATGGGAAGACCATGTAAATGAGGAGGAGGAAATGCCAGCGTCCCAGCAGTGAAAAAATATATAGTTTGCGTGGCCTGAGACTCAGACAAATTAGAAGGCGAACAGCCCCCATGAAGTCATGTCCTCCGTCCACCCTGGAGGGGCAGGGATCTTCTCCAAAATATGTTTTTTGTTCAGCTGTTCACATTTTCCAGGAAAAGGGATATAACCAGTATAAGCACATTCTAAGTTTCCCTGCCCTGTATTGCTTTGCTCTGTACAACTTAAAAATGTCTGGGTTGGCTGCAGGACGGAAGGGGCATGCGGTCAAACAGAATGATGTGAAAACCCCATTATTTAGACTGCAAAATTCTCCTGACAGCCATGGTCTCCACTGTGTGTCTACTGCACGTAGCTCAGTGGCCCCTACCTTGGGTAGGACGTCAGTGCAACACTGCCATAAGTGTGATATAAACGAAGAATTGCATTTCTTCCCGGAACACTTCTGTCAGTCTTAAGTCTAATTTCACTGGCTCTTGAAGTGGGCTTCTTTGTCACCATAACTGCTTGGCTGACCAGACTGTTGACAAGTCTGTATTGTGGACCCACTTGTTTTGCTCTGGGAAGCATGAGATGCTCACAGTCGTAGGGTTAGGGTGGTGAGGTGCTGGAACAGGTTGCTCAGAGACCCTGTGGATGCTGCATCCCTGGAGGTGCTCAAGGCCAGGCTGGATGGGCCCTGGGCAGCCTGATCTGGTGGGTGGCAGCCAGCCCACAGCAGGGTTGGAACTAGGCGGGCTTCAAGGTACCTTCCAAACCAAGCCATTCTGTGATTCTCTGATACAACGCTGACACAGTGATGCTGTTCCTTAGTTGCAAGGTATCAAGGACTGTGGCTTGCTGCAAGCTTTGGATCAGGTAATGTGAAACCTGCTCTTTGGGGTTTAGAGGAATGCATGTAGCAGTGGGTGGAGCAGAATCCATGCTGCACTGTTTTTACGTTCAGTGAGCAGTATCTGGTGTGTGGGCATAGCGGAGAGTGCTCTGGGAGGAGAAAGTTGATTTGTTCAGCTATATATGACAGGATTTTAGTAGTTAGAATTGCCATAAACTGTGCCACAAAACAACATTTTTTTCTTCTGTCTGATCTCTCTCTCATCCAAGGTTTTCAGCACTGACTCTTAGTCAGCAATGCATCTTTGCTGGGTAACCCTTCATTTTATGAACTGTTGGAGTCCTACCACTTGTTCAGTTGTTTTATCCTCATGGGGGAAACCCTCTTCCCAAAACCGTACAGTGGTTTTCTCTGTGTGGTAGCCAGCCCTGTGGGCAAAGGTGCAGCCTCAGAGTGAATAACCATTAATGTTTACAGACTTTGTAGGTTGCATAGCCCTTACAGAACATAGTTGAGTCCGTATCACCACAGCATTTGATGGTACAGCAATTTCATATCAGCCAGCATTAATTGATTGTATGTCGCTCACCCAAATTGTCATGCCAAAAATTCCTATCATTTCAGCCCATTACAAATGCTGAGGTACTTTGAAGACAGAGCAATTTAATCTCACCGCTTGCAGGACTACACACTAACTCCAAAAGCTTTTATGGGTTTAAAATGGAAAAAGGTATTCTTCACAGGCTGGTTCTGGCACTGGTGATCCCAACCACTAAGTACCACCTGAAAGAACTTTGTATATTATCATCATTAATAATAGTCATAATAATAATAGCTTTTACTTTTCTTTTACTTTGTAAGCTTCAAAAGCTTACGGCAAATGGTGATACATCTTCTTTTCCAAGGATAGTTTAGAATTTTGTAAAGTGCTTCTCAGAGGGTATCTAAATACAACCTCTTTACCAATGCTAAACTTACATGTTTGTGGGTTGCTTATTTTTAATCAAATAACAAAATCAGTGGTGATAATAGATTGTATTTATGGTGATGTTTTCTTGAACTGTCTCTTCCGTGCTGCCAGTGTTTTGTCATAGTTTGTATTTTTAGCCTCTCTGTCAGCTTTTTACCTCAGTATCTGAGAATTTGCACAGGTTTTGAGAGTTAATTCTCCCAATGCCATCCATTAGCCATGATATTTGAACCTGCTCCAATCATCAGGGACCAGGAACGGGAATTGTTATGTTTGAGGTTGGCTGCCTAAATGTTAGGTGTCCAGTTTGGGCTCCCTTTACGTTAGGGTGGAGTAAATCACATTGTGGAGATGCCTGGTTTTTTCCCTTTGAGGGCTTCGTGCCTGGTCTAGGGTGACTAACAATAGGTGTGCAAGTCCAAGTCTTTGTGACTTGGCCAAAATTGTTTCAGAGCAACATGCAAGAATCGAAGGTGGGAGAATATTAATGTTTTAAAGGTCATCATTCACATTCATCAGTCCATAGCCAGATAAGCAGGCTAAGAGCCCTGCCTGCCAGCTCTGAACTGAAGTCTCACCCTATGGCTTCCCAATTTGGAGTCAAACTCAGCCCCAGGTATCAACACAGCCTGGGGAGCAGCTTCGCAGAGCTGCTCAAGCTTCACACCAGCACTGACAAGTCTAGTGCTTGAACAGCCCATTCATAGAGATGGGCAATTTTAAATCCCCACTAAGTAGACAAAGAAAAAACTGTAAATTCTAAAGGCTGGAGAAGTCTCCTAAAAATAACATAAGTGAAGGAAGGTTATTAATGCAAAAGTAAATAATTATGTTAAGGGAAGCAACTAGAGAGGTCAGTTTTGTAAATCACTTTAAGGAGAACAAGCCTTAGATAAAATCCATTCCTTTATCACACAGATTAAGTCTTCCTTTTGACGCTAAATAATTGATAGGATTTGGCAGAGTGTTCCACAGCTGCCTCTGTGGAGCAGTGGGACTGCTCCCGAGGTCAGATGAGTGGCAGAGAAAAATGTTCTTAGAAATGCTGTGCATCCAATACCGACTCCAAGAAGCAGGGCTTGTATTTCCAGCACTTCCTAAAGAATTTCTGCATGGCCTTGAGAAGACAGCCACACACCTCAGAGCGAAAGGAGGGCTTGGTACTTCTTGTCTCCTCCTTAAACTGCATGGTTTCATGCTGACTGCAGCCAGCATGGTGCAGAGGTCTGAGAAACTACAGCGTTTGTCCTCATTCCTCTGCACAATTTTTTTGTTGGTGGTGGTGGTTCTTTTTGGTTTTGTTTCTGTCTTTTTTAACTAAGAGAACATGAACTATGCTGTCTGAGAACCCAGGTCCTGTGTGCTCTTCTCTAACCTTGTTCAGCCTCGATAGGGCCTGCATGCTTCAGACCCTTGTGTGTGAACATCCTATGATATCATTGTTCCCATTCTGCAGATGGGGAATAGAGAGGCAGGGAAGTATTTTCCAAGGGCAAAGTAACTGTAGGGTGTTCAGTGGTTTCAGAGACATATAGAGAATCGGTTATCTCTGTGACTTTGGAAATTCATAGTAGTGTACCTGTGACGTCCATGGTGATAGGGAGGACTGAGCCCTGGTCCCTTTGGTCATCATATCCATTGGCAAGTTCTCTCAGTCTCGCTGGTGTGCTGTCTAATCATGGCTGAGTGACTCAAACTCTCGTGTCCATCTGCCAAACAGAGTTGTTTCCTTCCCCTCTGGAGAACTGAGCATAAGTTGTCTATGGATCATATAGTGCCTTTGAGAACATCCTCTTGCAGAAGTTAGTACCATTCCTCAGATTGCATAATGCTGTGAAAGTGTTCTACAGCACTAATAGAATTTTACTGAGTTTTAGGGCAAAAGACTTATAACTAGGAGACTACATAACAAATAATATTTTTGCAGAATAAAGTGGCACAGAAGCAGCAGAAACCTTAAATTCTGAAACAAATGAAGATCCCAAGAATTCTGTGCAGGTTGTTTTGGCAGGATGAGTTCTCTGACTTTACCAGTAATAGCAGAGAATAAACCTCAGATAAATATCGTAAGTTTAGCTCTATCATGGAGGAATTAAGTGGATATAGTCTTTTTGCAATAACTGCCCTAGGATTGTGTTAAACTCGTGAGTTCGTGTGTGTTTTAAAGCAATCTACACTGCGTGTTCTGTGACTTCTGTAATGGTGTTGAATTGAAAAAATCTTGGTTGAAAGAAATGAGCTATGGTTGTTCTCCTTTTTTTATATTTCTTTCCTTCTTCTGGAATCCCAGCTACGTTTAGGAATGTATTCCAGTGAAAATGCTTCCAATTGGAAGTAAAATGTAAAAGCAAGAGTAGTGCAAGCAAAATGTTTATATTTACTGTTGCTAATATCTGATCTTTAAAATACAGCAACATTTGTAAGGATTGAACATCACTGTTTGTGCCAGAAAGCTGTTCTCTTCTTTCTTGTGTGGATCACCTTCTGACTGTGACAGAATTAAAAAAAA
>VXAV01008820.1:236868-255933 GCA_013399715.1 Alectura lathami | reverse complement strand
AAAAAAAAATCACAGCTTGCAACAGATGCATCTCTAAGTAAATAAAGTTAATGTTTTAAAAACTTCAGTTGTACTGATATAAAAGTTCAGTGCCTGAGTATTCCTGAAAACTGTCCAATAAAGGGGACATCTACACATAAGCCCCAGCCCCATATGCACTACTTTAACTATGATTTCATTGTTTAAACTAATGCAGAGATGTTTCTGAATCTAATGACACCCTAACCCTGAAGAGAGTGGTAAAGGCTAGATCCAAAGTTTTGGTAAACACTTCATGATTTTTTTTTTTTTTTTTTTTAGGGGTTCTTTCTCTGATCTGTTTTTCTGCCTTGGTGTCCGCTTGGTTTATAGCTGTTCTTTGCGGTGAAGGCTAACTGTGATGGGGGAACCAAGCAGCTGCTACTTCTGCATGCTCACTGGGGTGGCATTGGCATTATGCGTGAATGAGTGAAGTGCCTTCTTTGTTAGGGCGAGGTTAAGCTAAATCTTGTTCATAACAGTTTGCAGGTAGAGCCAGTGATGTTCTTTCTGAGGTATTTACAGCCACACTTCAAAGGAAAAACAGAAACACAAAGGTGAGGACTTCAGGCATTGGTTTGCACATCCCATTTTAATGAGCGGAATTATTATGTGTTGTGGGAAGCTGACCCGACACCCAGAGGCTGCTTGTGTGAAGGTACCCAATTTTTTGGTGGCTCCCTATGGTGAAGGCACAGAACTGAGCCCAGGGAAAATTAGTTTCAGTTCCTGATCCAACCCCAAACTTCCTTCATGATTTTGGGAAAGCTGCTTGACTTCCCTTCGCTCCCCCATTTATTTAATGAACTTGTGTTGTTCCTTGGGCCTCGAGGCCCATCAGTCAGCATCTGGTTAGCATGTTTACGGCATTGGTCATACTGAAGCACTTAGCAGGTCAGACTGCATGGAGGTTGCCATTCCTCAACCCGCTCCCGGCCCCCCCCCCACTGCATGCAAGAGTGTGCTGCTGCCCCTGAGCGCTGCCTTACGGGGGTGACAGTGTTCAGATTTCTGAAGTGTCAACCTGCTGTTGTCAAAGGAACCCAATAAAACAGATTTGCAGAGTTAGGGAAGATGAGGTTAAGTTTTCCTAGCAAAGACATTTTTAGTATGTATAGTAGAGAGACTGTTTGGGGATACATAGAGACTGAGTGTATTCCAAGGGGTTACAATGTGATCTGAAGGAAGAGTGCTTTTCAAGAAATCTTATCTGGCAAACTCCATTGGAGAACATGATGTTATTTAGAGTTGTGTAAAACTCTTGTATCAAAACAAGAGAAAGTTGTTTTTGTTTTGATTTGGTTTTTCAGTTTTGCAGTGTTTTCTACATACATAATATCTGGGGGAGGCTCATCAAATGGTTTGCTGAGGTTCAGGTACTTGAACAGAGTTTTGGATGGACCTAGATGAATTTACAGCAATCGTGAAGAGCTTTAGGCTTTCACCCTGCCCCAGCCAATAGATAGTGGTTGTTATCAAAGTCCTTTGTAATTAGACTCTTAGGAAAGGTGTTGTGCTGGGGACCAACTGATGGCAGAAGAAGAAAATCACTGACTTGGGATGACAGCTTCAGAGAAAAGCCGAGTTTCAACTTTCTTTTCCATTAGCCTGCTGTGCACATGCACACTAATACTGTAATCAGCTGCAGAGAAGCCAGCAATGCTATTGTTTGATCTGGTGCAACTTTTCCCCTTTGGAAAACTCCTGAGGAACCTTTGCATGCTGTTACAAAGGTGACCTGAAAACATCCAAGGTCCTGTATTTCAGATGCTAGAGCAGTGACTTTTAAAATACATATGAGCTGGCTGAATGTGTAAAAAAACACTTGCATCTCTTTTCCTGAGTTCTGTGCATGCTGTACTTCTGTGGGCACACTTAAAGTGTTGGAAATAAAGAAACAGTTCTGCATGCTTCTGTGCTTCTTTTAATTCTACTCAAAGCAATGTCTCAGCAGCTGAAATAAGATCCAATGCTGTCTTTTGGCCATATAGAGTCACTGACACTTGAAACAGGCTGGATTTATATGCGCTTACTAAAAAATATATAGCAAAATTAAAGTCTCAGACACTGAGTTCATGTGCATTGCCCATTGTAAAGATAAGTAACGGCTGTTATAAGATCACTTAAATGGTTACCTTTGGGACATAAAAGGGATCTTTGAAGACAGTAAGTCTTAATACAGAAATGTTTACTCATAAAAAGTACATTTGGAAGGAGGGAGGGGAGCACATTTCCTATTAATGTGTTTTTTTGCCTTTTATGGCAGGTTGTAGCAGGTCTTTAACCTCTGTAGCACTTGAGCGAGGACAGAAATGAGCTTTCTCCAAGTATCAGCCCAAAGGGCCTTTCCTCACTGCCAGTATCTGCAATGTCTCTTGTAAAGTGGTTTTAGTTTATTCTTCCTTGCTGTGACCCAAGTGAAAAACTATTCTCTTCCAACTTCAAAACCCTGCAGTAGCTAAGTCCTGAGGGCAGAATGGAAATGTACTCCTGAATGTGATTCTCTTAACCTTGTGTTTTGTGAGGTATGGGGCTGGTGGCCCAAAGCACACTTAGGCACAGTGCAAATTTGAAGGCAACAGCAGCCAACTACAGCCCGAGAATTGAAGAGGGAATTGGCCCTTGAATGCCGTGGAGGTGGATACAAGGAAGGTGGGACAATATCTCATCAGATATGCAGGGTGCAGGCATGCAAGCCTGGCATTGTCCATCAGCCTCTGGGTGCACGTGAAGTGGTAGCGGGTCATAAAGAGACCATGAAGAGTCCATGATATGCAGAGATGGTCCTGCCATTTGCAAGTTTTCTGGTAAATTTTCTGCAGGTAGTTTGGAAATACTTTTTCCAGACAATTATCTTGCTCCTAAATGAGGAAAACATGGTGGCAGCAGCATTTGATCAGTGCTCGGTGAACTTAAGCTAAGGAGGACATGACTTCGGCTTCAAAATTTTGCAAAACTGTTACCAGATAGGGTAAGCCACAAGGTCCCAGCAGTCTCAGAGCAGTGGAGGGAGGTTTAAAGTTCTTTATGGAAACTGTGGTGGATTATGGTTAAAAGTCTTTATTTAGATAAAATTCATTATATAGCAGCAGGTGTAGCCTAGGCCAGAGGTGCAGAAGGATGGCTGAGTTGTGTAGAGGGATGAGAAGGCCTTTGATCAACCTTTGGCCAGAGGTATAAGGAGCAGGACTGTAACAGCGGGGTTTCTGCCAAAAGACACCATTTTGTGGGATCTTCAAGAGGAGAGCTTGGCAGCAAGGGGAAAAGTCATGAAAATATTTGAGTGGAATTGTTGTACGCTCATTGAAGGTTAACGGGAACTGGCTAGGTGCAGAAAAATACAAAAGACAGAGGAGCCAGAAGAAAGTCTGTTTTAGTTGTGAAGGTGAGGTTTCCAAGCTGAGATGGCTGGACTTCTGATGAAACTGTTATCTATGCCCATGGCTCTGTGCAAAAATAGCTCTCCACATGCCAGTGGTGGAACAGGACTATCAGTGGTCATTGTCACTATTATTCTAAAACCTGATGCTCTTCCAAGCAGTAATCCTTTAGACAAGTTACAGAAATTAAGTTTTGAGTCACATACTAGCCTGTCTTTGTAGTTGGTACAGCATGTTCTGGTAACATAATGAGACAGAAGACAAATTAAACAAAAGAGGCAGGATTTTCATTCAGGAAATTGGTATAGTAATGACAGCTACAGGGTCGTGGTGTGTTTCAGGCTTCATCTAGCCTCTTCAGGTACCAGATACAAGTATGACTCTTGCTTATATTCACCCAGTCAAGCACGAAGATGTAACAGGTTCTCCAGGAAGGCTGGTATTTCATATCTGCCAGATGCCTGGTGGAAAATACTAATGCAAATGCCAGGCCTAAGTTGCCCTGGGAACACAGATGCCTGGTCCCTTGGCCACATCTACCTTAGCTCCATGGTGGAGCTGTCTGGATTTTCATCCCTTCCTACCTAGTTTGCAAAGCAATGGCTTGGTTAGAGAAGCCATTTGCCAACTTCCTTGGCAATATGGAGAGTTTCTGGGAGGGTCAGTGGGCAAGAGAAGGACAGATGCTGAGACTGTCACTAAGGTGTCACATCAGTAGGTAAGCAGAGCAGTGACACTGGTTGCCCTGGGCTTCCCTTGACCATCCTCTCAGGCAGGACAACCCAAGAGCTGTGATGTGATGAGAGACATGGGGAGGGCTTGTGCTTGAGGAGCACCTCAGGCACCTCCTGCAAGGCCTGTATCCTCCTCTGACTCCGCAGCAAGGGCAAAGGGAGGTGGCAGCCAGGCCTGCTGCAGCTGGTGTGGGAAGCCCTGGAGATCCCACAGCATGTACTCAGGCCTGGAGTAGCAAAAGGGCTTCCGTGAATCTTACTTTCTTATGAAAAAGAAAGAAAAAAGGACCCCTGCAAAGCTCTGTATAAATCAGAGCAATAAAACTGCCTGTGGTGGTGATCAAATTATACAGTCTAAATCTATATAAAAGGAGTGAAGAGGGGTTCAGTACAATGCTGGTGTCCTCCTCGTTGTATGCAGCGAGTGAGGCTGAGGAGCAGGGAGCTGGGCAGGCGCTGGGCCTACAGCACCATCGCGCCGGGGAAACAATTTGCTGAGGTGGTTGAAGTACATGTTTTCAAAATCTGTTTGTGTCCATAAGGGTTTTAGAGGAGGATGTCGTCTGCTTACTCGGTAACTTCTGTGTGGCCTGTGAGTGGTTTCACATGCTTGGCCAAAACCAAATAATCTCTCCTTTTAGGAAATTCGAAAGTATGCCTGTGTCCCAAAAAAAAGAAGGGAGAAGTGAAGTGACGTCCCATGCTCCTGCCACGGCGTGTTGTGCAACCACCGCTCGCTCGCAGGGGCGGCAAGCTGGGGGGATAGCAGCCCACTCTGGTATAAATAGAGACCAGATATTATGATTTGGGTTTGGACGAGACTTTCAGTTAACAGATTGTTTTCAACAAGAGAAAAGACTACCGGGGTATGTCATATATCTCCAGAATTTAGCTGAATGCTGCAAAATGTCCAAATTAGGGCATGGTGCTTACTAGAACTAAAATAACAGAACTAGGGAACTTTCATAATGAAAAGAACTTGCAGATAAAGTTGAAATTTATGGAAGTGTAGGAGATTTTAAATGTAAGATTTTGGCTTCTTTTCCGGGTAGCCTGGCCACGCTGACAAGTTTATAAATCTCTGTGGTATTTGGCTGATGTCCTGAGGCTCTGCGCTGCCCTACTCAAAAATGGTAGCTGCCTTCGGTATTAATTAAGGGTCATGTTATGGAAGAGTGGTGGGAGCAAGGCGAGTGCTTTCAAGGCCAGCAGCCAGGAAATGAGGGGAGAGGCTGCACGTGTCCCAAGCCATCGAGACCCCTGCGTCTGCACAGCAGCTGTGCAGGGCCAGCCAGAAGGTGCAAAAGGTTCATCAGCTGGGGGCATGGATTAAATCCCCCAGGAAGCTAAAAGCAGGAGCAGGTTTAGGCACAAATCACTGCAGACTCAGATAAAGGAAACGGCACCAAGAAATTTAATAACCTGTTATATGTATGTAGCACATTTCATCCTCAAAGTGTTTTACGAACTTAATGATGTGCAAACTACGCGCAAGTATCCTTTCATCTGCCACCTACTGCAGCAGCCTTCGGTGTGAAGGCTGGTGATGGCTGTTTTGCAGCATCACAGCAGTGTCAGACAGAAAGTGGGAAATACCGCAGCTGACTGAACTGAGAGCAGGAGGCTTTCCAGAGCGAAAACTTCACCTTTGGGTGAGATACAAGGACTGGGAACGGTTGTGTTGGTAATATCTTCTGTGACTACAGTCGGTGATTGGTCTTTTAGAGATCCTACCAGATGGAAAATTAATCTTACCTGGTTAGAAATCTGGGATGAGCTTTCTTCAGTGCCACTTGGCAGGTTCCTGCCTCAGACGGCACGTGCTGACTCCCATGGGCATGATTTTCAACCTGAGGTCCAAGGAGATCAACTAACAGGTTGCATGGATGGCCGTGTGATGTTGTCCAGTTCTTTAATTTTCCCACTTAGTGGCATTCCTGTCTCAGTGGAAGGGTATATTGATTTTGAAAAAGGATCAATAAACAAGTATTAGAAATCCTAGGAGAGGTACAAGTTGATAGAATTTCAAAGTTATCAGAAAGGGGAAAAAAAATTCACACCAGCAACTTTGTCCCTGCTGCCTTCCTGAGGAAATTCTGTATTTTCAGGCATGATAGTTTTCAATGTCATCCTCCCTGTAAGAGTTTTGGTGTGCCATCTAATCCCCCAACTTAATGAGTTCTGCAGGGATGCACCACGATAGCTAAAGATCATTTACCTGAATTGCTTTTTAATTTCTGGAAGGGGAAGCTGCTTGTGCAGCAGGATAATTACATTATAATTTACAGCAATCCAAAATCTATAAATTTAGTCATATTGGGTTAGAGAAGGAGGGTGAAAAATCCCCCCGCCATTAAATTACTTCACACTCTGTACTTGATGTTCTAAGAACTCAACAATAAACTTGGGAGGATGGAAGAGGAGAGCCACTGCCTCCCTGAGACTGGTCAGTAAATCAGTTTTTCCCAGTGTGCTTGCAGGGTGTGCTTGCAGAAGAGGGCAAATACAGTGGATAGTGTCCTCTCTCTGGTTTATTTCAGTTCTGGAGAATGAAAGGAGAGAAAATGATTTGTATTTTCTGGGCTCTTGCTCCACTTGGGAAAAGCCAGTGACCCATTGTCAGCTGTGAGCTAAACCAAGGTGTCCACCTGAGCTTTGTTCCCTGCCTGAATTTAGCAGCAGTATTGAACGTATACTGGGATAACTGCAGTGAGACTGGAGGGTTTTCAAGCTCTATATGTCTTCAGATGGCATTGGATACTTTTCTCCAAGTTACAATTTTTGTCCTGCATAAACTGTTGGACTTATTGCAGGGAGAAATTAATGAAAGCTCAAGAAAGGTGTTGCAAGAGGAAGAGGCTACCTGGTCTCAGCATTTCCTCAGCTTTAAAGACTCCTTTCCTCCCTACTCTATACCCTGTACCCAGGAGGGAATATCTGAGGGCTGGTCTTTTTTTGGGAGTCTCTTCAAAACCCAGCAGCCACTTGGCTGCTGGAAACACCAGTGGAGGATGGCTTGCAAGAGGAGTGTTGGGACTCCCTGCAGTGTAAGCCAGGCCTTGCAAGGGCAGCATGGATCTATCTGAGCAGGCAGTGGCATTCATGGTGCTCCAGGATTCCCAGGGTCTGCCTGGGAGTCACGTTCAGTTCCTATATGTGAGAGAAATACAGATATTCCAAACACGCCCCTACCCTAGGTGACTTAAGAGAAATATTATCTGAGCCCTAATTAATCTCACAGGAAAATATATTAGTTATTTCTGGACTTCCACTGTTCAGAGTGACTCAATTTTATTTTTCTTTGAAACCACAGAAAAGCTGTTGATTCTGCACCCAGAAAAGGATGTTGTATGAGAGGAAATCACTTTGTCTCTTGTATTTGAGTAGGATTATGATCTGGCATGACCTCATTATTGGTTAGGCGAGGATATTTCTGGAAATACTAATTAAATACTTTTTCCATCCCTTGTGCCCTTGTAGCATGTGTAGACTTTATAACAAGAAAAAGAGAAAAAAAATCTGTCTGCAAGGAATTTTTTTAAGCTCTTTCTGCAGTGAAATGAACGAAGTACAACTACAGAATGGTAGCAATATTAGAAGCTATTAAACAAAGTTTTCTGAGTCATGATGAACTAGAGGAAAATAATTATCTGAAAGAAGAGAGTAAAACTGAGATTCTCCAGGCGCTTGTATATTCACTTGAGTTTGTGAAGATTTCTTGTAGTTTCAGCAATACCACTTTGTATTGCTGAAAACATCCTCCCTGCTCTGCATTTTTTTCCTTTTAATTCTTAGTTTACACTCAGTTTTGGTGTGCCCAAGTACTAGTGCACAACCCCACAAACCATGTCTTTGGCAAAAGCTGGAGGTGAGCCGTGGCACAGGGGTGGAAATCTATTACACTGCTGCAGCCACAGAAGGAATTACATGGCCACATGTCCTAATATATTTGTTAGTGGATAACACTGTCATTTCCTATGGTGGTGTTCTTCTGGGCTTACTGAAACCCGTTTCAGTCCAAGAATTGTATCTTCAACGTGTGGCAGCTCAGAACCCAGTCCTGACCGTCTGAGCTGTTTCCTATTGAGGTCAGTGGGAGTCTTCCAGTTAACTTCAATAGGAGCTGGACTTGGCCACTGACAAAATGTCTTTAAAAATTGCCTTCAGCAAATAAGCTTGTAAATGTTAGCACTAAAATAGCAGTGTGCAGGCCCAAATATGTCTGTATTGAAAACACATGCTGTCAGACAGATAAAAATGTGTTCTCAAAAAACCTTCAAGCATCATCCTGTGGACGTGTAAGGATTTTTTTTTAATCTGTTGTGAAGTGATTGTGATTATAGATTTAGCACCTAGGGTTGCTACCCTCTTGTGTTGTACCTCACATGGGGTTGGGTCTAATGAGGCAAACCCCTGGCTTGTTTGGAAGAGCAGTCAGTGGTTTTTGTTTTCCGTTATTGTTCTAAATTCAGGAATATTATTCTTTTTTTCTGTGAATACAAGATTTTCTCCAAATTGCAATATCCCACTGCTATGTAACAATATCCAGTCCTGCATCTTATTTAAGGTCTCATTGCCTACACTGATATAAAAGGGGACTGCTCTATTGTAGCCAAGGGAGGTAAATGGCTTTTCTCCATACAATAACTTCAAGAATTGCCTCTTGACTTGCAAGTGGCCAGCCTTACTTTGTAACATCACCAGTGGAGAGATCTGGGGGAATTGCACAGATATTTAAGCTTCTTTTTTCTCTCTGCCCTTCCCAGTGGCTGGGGTAAATGGAAGCTCTGCTTAGGGTGGCTCAGAGCGGTTGCTGAGCGGCCGTGGCCAGTGGCTCGCTGCACAGTGCTGGACTGGTTCATCTGTCATCAGTGTCCTCGAGGGCTGCACTTGAGAGAGATGTTTAAGGCAAATGGAGCTGGGCGATGGCTTAAATGCCTGTTGTAAATCGTTGAGCTGAAGGAGTGGGCTGATAATGGATAACGTGATTCAAGGCGGAGCGGGGACAGCTGTGGAAGCGGTGACTCTGGGAACATTCCCAAGCTGCGCTGCCTCTGCCCATCAGCGAGGCCACATGGCACCTGTCTTTCAGCAGAGGGAAATGAAGAGAGTTTGTGGGGCTCATCTGAAATGGCTTGTGGAACTAACTCAGTCCTCCAGATTCAAGGCGATAGTGTTTGAGTGCTCCTCCCAGCCATGACGGTGATGGAAAGGCTGTTGCCTTTGTTTCTGTTTCTCTCATCACAAGGACTTTGCAGGTGTCAGAATTGAAGCTCTTCCTATGAAGTCTATTAAAATGAGCTGAACCTGACTGCCCGGAACAGAGAACAGGAAAATCTTTGGCAGGTCAAACCCTCTTGGGGAGTAATGGAAGCTGGATCCCAGTGGACAAAACATTGAGACAGGATGGAGGCTGCCAGGACAAACACCTGGTCTTCCTGAACATGTTCTCAGCTCTCATGGGACACACTCATGTCCGGGTCCTGCTGGTCCCTAAGGGTTGTGGCAGAAGCACAGGTTTGGTGCTGTTGGTTTGGTGTCCCTTTTCTCCTACAGGAGGGCTGCTGGAAAACAGTCTCCCATTAGTTAGAGCTTGACATTTGCGTTATCTCAGAGAGGCCTCTCCAGCCTCATCTGCGTCAACTCCTCCAGTACAGCTTATACCAGCAGAAGGGTTCCTACTGGAGTTGAAACCCATTCCCCAGACCTGCACAGACAACACAGGAAACTGTTTTCTCGCTGTCCTTTCATTTTTTAAAGCTTTTTTCTTTGGCCAGTGCATTTGTTTCTGCTCAGGAGCCAGGAGAATGGAGCAGGGTGTGAGGAGAAAGGGATCAGGACCCAACTCCCTGTGAGGGAGCTGAGGAAATCCATGAGGCTTTGCAGATCAGATGCAAGGTGGCTAGTCCAGCCTGACACCATCATTAGAGGAGATCATTTAGAGGAGAAAGGCATGCAAAGGTTTCTGCACAGAGATTTATGCATGATGTGATGCTTTTGTCATTGCAAGAGGAGGGGCCCCGTTCTTCCCTTTGGCCAAGAAGGCTATAGAGAAGCCCAGACCTTCTTCTCCAGCTCTGGAGTAAATGTGCCTGTAGGACAAAAGGGCAGATGGTTCAGGTCCTAGTCACTGCAGCTGTAAAACATAGCGAGACTAAAGCACAGCTCAGCACAGACCCTGAGTCCAGGATGGTTATGTGAAAAAATAACGTGAGCAAATTCAGGGTGAGGCAGGAGAACAGTTTGGGATTTAAAAATCTCAGGCCTGTTATTAATTTCTTTTGAAAAAGTGAACTAATGATTCTGCTTTTAATTCATTAGTATTTAGGCTAAAAATATGTTGGCTCAAAAAGAAAACGACAGAGTAAAGGGAGGATGTAATAAAATCTCCTGTCTCTTCTTTAAAAAAAAAAAAATGTTTTGCACAAAGCAAAGACAATTTGCTGATTAGAAATGAAAGTTGTACTCCCATGGGGCCGGGGTGGAATTACTGCATACCACTTGCCTTTGAAATCAAGGCCTCCAACCTTCTTAATGTCCAGGTGGGGAATTCCGGTGGCTTTACTCTAATCCAGGCAAATCTGAAATCCAACCCTGTTGGGAGGAAACAATGTGGGAAACAGATTCATCTTGATCTCAGCTTTGTGCCTTGGAAAACACTTAAGACCAACTGTTAAGCAGCTCCCGATAGAGTTCACAAACCTGCCGGCCTCTGTGTGACACGGATTTCTCAGTTCAGGCTTCACCCCTTAAAATAACAGATGGAACTGATCCGGTTAAGCTAAAAAGTGGGTTTCCCTTATTCCCCAGTTGTTAAAATATTATTTCTCTTGTTGCAAATGCTTTTTAAACTGATTACTTTGCTGCAATTATTTTTTTTTTCCCTTTCTATTGTTCCTTACAAAAATTGAAACAAAACAATTTAGTGCTGCTGACAGGCAGCCATGCTGACTTCTTTGAGACTGATGCCCTGACACACTAAATCCCGTGCAGTACCATGGAGGTCACGCACATGGTCCTATCAAACTCACATGGTAGGGTTCCTTCTATACTCTTTTTCCTGTCTCGATCTCCATCAAGATAACTGCTTTTATAGCAGCTTTTGAGGATTTTGAAGTGATTTAGAAAATCAGCTCCTTTGAGGTAGAGAAGTGTTCATGTTCTGCACATAAATAAAAGGGGAAAGCAGAAAAGCTGTTCTTTGTTAAAGTTGATTTTGGCAAATCCTTGAGGAGAACCAAGGACTCACAAGCCCATCTACCGATATGATTGTTGGGATTATTTCCTCAATTGTTTCCTGCTTCCATGAGATTTCAGACCTGGTGAATGCTGGAAGGATGTCGTGACCTTGCAGCAGCTTCCTGAAAATTAGAAAGTTTTGAGGTCTTTATGCTCCTACAACACTGGTTAAGGGAAGGGAGTAAGAAAAGAAATAGCTAAATGGTCACACAATCTTTGTTATTTTTATTACTTATGTTAATTATACATGTTTACAATCAACAGCCACAGGTAGCAAAACTTGTTGCTGGTTTGATTATCAGGTAGTTTTGCAAGTGCTTACTAGGAGGCTTGTGAAGTTTGGCACCTGACTGTAGTATATGAGGGTTGGATTTCAAATGCTTCCAATGGAATTCAGAGCATAGATACCACCATTTCTGCTCTGCAAACAGACCTTTTATTCTTTGCAATGGATTTATCCTTAATACAGGTTTGGCTAGGATGTATCAGCAAATTTTATTTAACAGAATTCTTCATTACTTAAAAGGCATGGGAAGCTTTCTTTATTGAAAGATTTCCCTTTTCTTTTTAGGCAGCATGGTGGGTGGATCTCCCACCAGCACTGCCTGGGCAGGGCAGAGGCTGGTGCTGAAGCCTCTTCAAGGTTAGAAGCAGGCTTGGGTCTTTGCTGCCTGCACATGGTCCTGCTTCCCCTCACTCTCATCTGCAGGGCTCCAACTGCCTTCTCCACAGAACTGTGTCCCTACCCCATAAGTATCAGTGGTGTGCTTCTGTGTGCACATTGCTGGTGTCCCTGCTGAGTTCAGTGATATTTAAGCATGGGCTTAAAGTTGAATTTGATGACAAGAGTTGGGCTGAATGTGTAAGTAAACGTAAAAAAGCAATGCTGTGAGGTTATAACTGATTTTGCACTTCACCTTTGCAATTTCCTAGAGTTGCTGGCAGTTAAGTGTGGGTGTTTCCTTTTTCTTACATGCGAGGAATGCAGTAAATAAATGGAGAGGGTAAAAGCAGGCTCTGTTAGCACCATGCCAGAAGTCCAGTCAGATAGTTAAGAAGAAGCTGGCAAGAGCTTGGGAGAAATTCATGTCTCTAAATGACTAGGTTTTTATGTAGCAATATGCATATTTAATTTATGCTTGCAGCGACAGCAGTTGCATATGCAAAAGCAGGCGTGCAATTACATGTGCTCTTCTGGCTGGGATTCCAGGCCTTAAGAAAGAAGCGATTATCATCATAGATGAGTTATACTGTAACGGCTCTTCATGTTGTATAAGGAGCATCTGTATGCCGTATTATGCACATGTGAAACTATTTTTATTATATTCATTTGATTTCCATGGGAGATTGCATAGTAACCATTTGCATTTAATGGCTGCCTAGAAACTTGTCTTGCAAAGAGTTCATGGCTCACCTACGTGGCTCTGGTTCTGCAGAATGTACCCTAGATGGCTGACACTGAGATATGTACGCTTAGTATTTTTACAATGAAAAAACCAGTTTGTTTTCCCCAGAGGGGCTGCCTTGTGAAATTTTCATTGTAACTACAAACGTGTGTGGCTTGCCAATTATTCTGCTCGTGTATGTTTCTTAATGAATAACAAATTTGTTTTGATAAGAGGTAGTCCTCTGTTCATTGCTTATGAGAGAACGATTGGAAGTGAATGGCTATGAGGGAGCTTTTGCCGTTGCCAGTGTGAGTTCTCTGAGTTTGTTTATTTGTGTATTTTGAACTGTGATTTCCTCTTTGGGATCTTTTTTGCCCATGATGAGACTCCTCACTTTTGATAGGATGTAATTTCCTCATTATCCTAGTTCTTCTGTGGCTTAGGAATTAATGTTTCAGCACTCAGCCCGCTGCCGTGAGCTGCCTCAGTGAGAAAGAGATGCACAAGACCTTGCCTCTGAGCCAGCAAAGTAAACTCTTCACTTTCCCAAGCTTATCCTTTAACTTGGTTATTTATCATTTGATAATGTCATTCTCCATATGGATACTGAGGTCTTTTATGGCTTCTGCTAAATTCTTGGCTGCTCTAATTTCTTATGGCAAAGGACTACATTGAGGAACCATGTGTCAGTCTCTTACCTTTACAGGAGGCAGTGCGTGGTGCATTCCAGCTGACCATAGAATCATAGAAGGGATTGGGTTGGAAGAAACCTCAGAGATCATCTAGTTCCAACCCCCCTGCCGTGGACAGGGCTGCCAGCCACTAGCTCACTACATCAAACTGCCCAGGAACCCATCCAGCCTGGCCTTGAACACAGCCAGGGATGGGGCATCCACAGCTTCTCTGGGCAGCCTGTGCCAGCGCCTCACCCCTCTCTCAGGGAAGAATTTCTTCCTGATGCCTAACCTAAACCTCTCCTGTTTCAGTTTTAGACCATTCCCCCTTCTCCTACCATTATCCACCTGTGTAAAAAGTCGGTCCCTCTCCTGCCTGTAAGCTCCTTTCAAGTATTGGAAGGCCACAATGAGGTCTCCCCAGAGCCTTCTCTTTTCCAAGCTGAACAGTCCCTACTCCCTCAACCTTTCCTCACAGGAGAGGTGCTCCAGCCCTCTGGTCATTTTGGTGGCCCTCCTCTGGACCTGCTCCAACAACTCCACATCCCTTCTGTACCATCTCAAGTCCCACCTGAGATTTCAGTTCTTAATTTTAACAGTCATTTTCCTTCTGACTTAGCTTTTTTCAGAGCTCACTGTTTCCCATTTTCAGATTGCTTCCATCACAATCAAAAATTTTTTAACTTCAGAAACACAGCTGAAGAGGCAGGATGCATGGCTGATCAGTTCTTCATGGTCTCCACCCTTTGCAACACAATAGCAGGGTGAAGAAATTACACAGAGATGGATTCTAAATAATTATGTTGATTCAGTATATGCAGATATGCTTAGCCTTGCCACAAAGATACTGCTGCTGTGTTTAATGTGGCTTTTACATAGCATAGAGACCTCTGAGCACCACAATAGGCTTTCAGAGTATTTCAAGGGATGATCCAATATACTGCTGGTCCCCTTACACTCAGGGTGCTCAATGGGAGGGGAGGAGGACAGGAGGATGCCAAGTTCTGCAAAGAAAATCTGTATACATTAACAGGGTGAGAATTTTTGGTACTGAGTTAAAAGTTATTTTTGGCACTGGTAAAGTAAATGTTCATCCATAAGTTTTGTTAACTGAATGTTTAAACCGTAGGGGTAGTCTAGTGTTGATGTATATCTCCTTAGTGGGGCTTTTCCAATTCTTTTTCAGGCTCTGGGTTTAATAAAAGTAATGCTCTTGTCATATATTTTATTTGATGGTTATGATTTGATGGCCTGTCTCTGCAGGGACACTGTGAAAATTAATTAGCTAGTGTTTATAAGGGAGAACATTCATATCCCCTTACTCTGGCTAATTACACTCTGAATACGTGTATTGATTTAGCAGGATTGTCTCCAGTATGGGATGATGCTTTGCAGGGAGAAGAGTGTCCAAGACTGGCCCAAAGTGCCCTGGCGCAGCCGTACACGGCTGGTTTCCCAGCCAGCTCCAAGCAGCGTACTGACAAGTGCCTGGTGTTTCAGTGCATCACCTTCCTTACCCAAGCCCTGTAGGATGCATTTAATGCAGCTGTTATTGTGCTCTGCAGTTTGCTAGACCAAATAAAACATTACTTGAGGAGGAAATCCTCAGCTTTCAGGGTCTGAAAGCAGGAGAAGGCAGTATCTATTGCAGGCTAATATATGTATGCGTGCATGTGTTTGGGTGCATAGATAATGTCCGTACATGTCAGATCAGGAGAGATGTATTCCAGTATGTATGTTTTTTTCCTGATGTAACAAGTACAAACTTCATGTGGTGGTTAAAGCAACAGTTTGTAATTGTGTTTAATAAGGGGATGGCCAGGAGCCAAACCCCCAGAGATCCCAACACCGCTGGGTTTGGTGATGAATCAGATCTCGGTCAGGGCTGTGTGGGGCAGACACATCCCTTTCAGGTGCTCTATGCTGGGAAGGGGCTGGTGCGCTGTGAGATGACAGACCCAACAGCTCAGACTCGATGTTCTGGCCAGCCAAGCTGGGGCTTCAGGCAAAAACCAGGCCAGAAGAACTCGAGCTGAAAGGAAAAATCTAATGACTAAGCAACCACCAGGTAACACAGATTCCTGAGCTTAGCCTTTAAACCCGTTGTTCAGATAAGAGCAGAACTGCGGCAGCCTGGGGCTGTGCACAGATTGCAAAACCCACTGCAGCCCGGTGAAGAATTACCTGTCCCACAGCGGAGCCACGAGCTCAGCCTCCCTGCCTGCACCAAAGGCAGCTTGCCCTGGACATCTCGTGGGAGCGATTAATGGGCCCTGAGCTGGGAGATCGCCAGCTCCTCTACCCAGCTTCAGAAGTCTCCTATCTCATCCTTTCCCTATCAGGAACCTCTGAACTGCAGGAAAGTTTATCCCAGGGCAGGTATGGAGCAGAGGATACGCACTGCTGCCTGCTATGACTCACAGGCAAAGCAGCAGCTTTGGTCTGGCGGAGGTGGAGCTGGGTATATGTTGCATCCCAAGCATAATAAAGGTCTGGAGGCTATAAGTGGGGAAAACCATTCACAGTCCTGACTTGGCAAAGCTCGTTAAAAAGAGCTCTTTGCCCCAAGCCACAGAGCCTCCCAAATCTCAGTTGGTTCCCAGAATTCAGACTCCAGTGTTCCTACGAGAAATGAACACACACAGTTCATTTTAATAAGGATCAAATTGGCAGCTGTGTTGAGTATTAGTTACAAGAATATAACAGACTTGGTAGAGGGAATCTTCAAGCTGTTAAAAGTAACTACAAGGATTTCTTGTCACCCTGGAGTCCTTTTCCTTTGGCTTCTTCCAAGGAGTTGTGCAGCAGAAAGGCACCAGTCGAGTGACCACGTGGATGTCAGCTGGTGGGACAGTGCTGCTCTTGGGGCTTTCTCCACCCTCTAGATTGCGTTAGGGGCTGCACTCTGCTGCAGTTTTCCAGGATACCTCTGCTTCTGTGGGCCTCTCCCGTTACTGCTCCCCAGGTCCTTATGTGTCCTGAGTGTTGCAACCTGACAACACTGTGTGTATTTTTTTGTGTGACTCTTGCAGTGTTGCCTTATTTAACAGTAACATGGCATCATTTCAGCTTCACAGGCTGAAGAGTCAGGTGCGGTGATGGCTCAGTTGTAGCAGGGCAGTGCTGCTCACTGCTGTTAAGGTTTCTCCCAGTGGAAAGTGTGTGTGTGCATACATATGTTTTCATGGTTTATCCTTCTTTAACTAGCCTGAAATCTCTGTGGATCCCTGACTCGTTGCAGGGAAAGTGTACACGTGACTTGACTCTAATTTTCTTTGGGAGTTAATGGCTTTGCCTGTTGGAGCAAGATGTATGTTATAGTGGAAAGGCCTCAGATGAGATAGTATTTCCATGCAGCTGAGCACAAAAGCTCTCCTGAAACCACATAAAGCCTGCTTGGGTCACGCTGGTGGTGGTTTACAAATGGGCAAACTGAAGCTCAGAGAGGCTGAGGTCATGGCATCAGAGGAAGAACCTGGAAACTCTGAGTGTCAGCTTCTTCGCTGGCATGGAAGAGAAGAAACTGAAGTTGCTCGTTCTCCCTACTTGGCTGCTGAGCACTGCTGCTCGTTCTGTGCTGCTGCAGTGAAGTGTCTTCATCGGAGGTGGTCCCCTATGTAGCTGGGATAAACCATTGAGGATTAAACCACAACAAAATATCCTCGTCACTGAGTCTGCAGATCTGGAGGGGAAAGAAATGTGGGGTAGAAACAATGGATGTTTTTTGCTGGTTGCCAAGATTTATAATGATGATTATGATGATGATGAGTAGCTGAAGGAATGTTGCTCACATTGTAAACCGCTGATCTCCTGACGCTCATCAGCAGAATTTCAGCTCTCAGATGTTTTTAGTGATGGGGTGTTTTCTGTCCTTATCCAAACGCTTTATTTGATACAGCTGCAGCCCAAGCCCTGCATGGTGGCTTCCAGCTGCAGAGCTTGGGAGCTCCCTCCCCAGACCCACCTGGAGGAGGAGAGGTGGCTGATGTCACCGTGGGACATATCTTGTTTGTCTGGTGTTTACTTCAGGTATTTGTGCTGGGCAGGGCTCCCTGCTGGCAGCTTCACACCAGCAGTGCTGCCACTTGCCAAGCAGAAGCAGGGATGGAAGGGGCATGAATAATGCAACAAAATGTATTTATCAACATTGTCAACTGGAGCCTCAGATCAAGTTTAGTGGGTAAAGAATTCCCTCTGTACAGCACATTAAGATTCACATACTTGATTTTGTAAAATAAGTGAGTCCAAGAGGCTGAAACCAGGAGTTCTGTGTACAAAATGCAGCTTTTTTTTTGCCCTTTTTTTTTTTTTTTTTTTCCAATTTTTTGGGTTTTTTTTNCTTTTTTTTTTTTTTTTTTTCCAATTTTGTGGGTTTTTTTTTTTCTCCTTGTGTCACAAGTATGGGATTTGAAGTAGGGGACAGAATGGCCTGAAATAGAAGAGTTGGTCAGGAACACACTTCACACCTTCCTTTGCTGCATGTCCTTCCATGCTCTGGGACTGCTGTCCTGCATGATGAAGGTTTATTTTCCTGCCTCTCTAAGCTCTATGCAACTTTCGGCATTTCTTTGATGAGCACCCTCATTTATAATGGTCATGGCAGGAGTAACACACACTTGGAAGTCCCCAAGCCCAGACAGCTGGACAGGACAGCATTTGAGTCTATCGGGGGCTCTGCTGGCTTCAAGGAGCACCAGCCTTATGCGTCGGGGCAGAGAGCCATGGGCCATTTTGATGCTCCACAAGAAGACTGGGATTTTCTATCACACACAGCAATGGCTCAACTCTTGCTGCTGGAAAAAAAAAAAAAAAAATTACAGTAAAAGTCCCAGACAACAGTTCAGGGAGGGAAGGGGAGAAAAGAAGCAAAGTGCAAGGTGAATTATCACGAGTGCGTCAGAAATACCAACCCTTTGTGTTTCTATTTGCTGCTTTGTGCAATGGGAGTGATATGTAGTGAGCCCCCAATCTTAGACCGCCTACAGCTGCAGTGACATTGCAATGCTATGGACATGGAGAATATATCTCTGCAAAAAGACAGTATATTTTAGCATACAAAAGGTGTGAGTTGCTCGTGACCTAGACAGCCTGTGTGTTTTGCATCCTGGATACCAATACCCTGTATATCGTTTCTGGACGTTAAACCTTGGTTGGTGTGAGGCAGGGGCTGCTCCTGGGCACTGGGGCTGGGTGTTCATCCATAGCCACTTGCCCACAGATAGTCACTCATTTAAGGTAGGATCCAGGTGACTTTTATTTGCCCATATTACTTTTGGCAGACATAAAAAGCTTGTAAAACTAGGTGGAAGTCAGTCTGGAGCTGTCTGGTACAGTGCAATCCTGGTCTACAGCCACCAGTTTGTAAATGTGCAAGGACACCCTGAACATGCATGTGAAATTAAAACAGAATTGTTATTCGGTCTGCATATGAAGGGCCTAAGCCTCTCCATTTTGAAGACACTCTGTGCTTTGTGGGAAAGCTCGTACTCCTTAAATTGAGGGGGTAGAGGGATGGGGGTGGAGGGCCTCCACAGGGAGTTTGGTGGGCAGATCACTCTGCCAATTCAGCATTTTTGCACACTCAAAAAACACTCAAAAAAGTCTTCACAGTCCAAAAAAAAAAAAAAAAAAA
>VXAV01008820.1:220395-236837 GCA_013399715.1 Alectura lathami | reverse complement strand
AAAATTTTCCAAAAAAAAAAAAAAAAAAAAAAAAAAAACCTAAAGAGATTATCTTAATTCTTGGAGGTTTTTTTTTATTATTATTATTATTTAAATGTGAAGGGTCTGACTGCTTTTTTTTTTTTTTCCCCTCAATTGAATAAATATTTTCCAGAAAGCAAACAAATTTCCCTCTGTGTACAGCACACAAGGGAGAGAGAGAAAAGAATACTTGACCCCGGCACAACGTGCTGCTCTTTTTTCCGTTGTCTGGTTGTGGTGCAGGAATGTGCGATCTGCAATCTCAACTGGCAGATGCACAACTTTTGTTTGCAAAACTGACTTCATTATTCCTGCTGCAGGGGTGGGCTGGCTGTAGATGTTTGGGAATACAGGCAGTTCCTGGTCTTCCTGTTGAATCATCCATATATTTGGCCTGGACCGAGCTAGCAGTAGCATCGCTGAGCTTTTGGGAGTGACAGAGCAGCTGGCACATTTAAACTGTAGCTTTTTTGCACCAGTTCTCACTATCTTGATGTTATCATGATTTTACTCCACCCCCTTCCTTGGTTGTATCTTGTCATCTGTAATGACCAGAGTCTTTGGACCAGGTTCATCTCCTCACAAACAGTGGGGCAGAGATGATTTTTAGTGGAGCTTTAGATAGCACTAGGTCATTACAAATAACTATGAGCTAATGTTATATATCACCCTAGAGCTAAAAATCCCAACTGCCTGCCAATACTTAACCATATTTTACTTCTGATGGCTGGTGTGGTGCTGCATCTCCTGCTTGTATCACTCTAATGACTGTCTTCCCTTATTTACCTCGTTGAGAACCTCCCTTGGTGAAGTGATTCCCTTGAGGTTAAGGCAAAGTCTCTGGGGACAAAAATGTTGTGTCCTTATGTAATTAATGCCTGTGTTATTATATGCAAGATAATCTGGGCAGCCCAAGCTTTTGCATTACCTTTGGAGCTCTTGAATGCATCTTCTCACTTGTCTGGAGCAAGAAGACTTTTTTTCTGACTTTCCAAAGTGGAATTTCTTTGTTTTCTTAACAGAAAACCCCAGTTCCACTATGCCCAAATATGATATTTCTATTTCCTTTGCAGCCACCCGTGGGGTTTGAACCACAGACCTACAGCACTGTAACAGAGATCTCCATCATGTGAAAATTAAAGGGATTAAACCAGAGTTCGGCAGAAGGGGAAAGCAGCAGCTCAGGCCTGGCTTTTAGAAGTAGGGCAGATGCAGGGACACATATCAAACCCTCCAGCTTACTGTGCAGTCTGCTCGGGAGTGTTGCCTCTCACATCCTTCATTGCTGATCTGACCGCCAGCCTTCCTGTCTATCTGCTGCCCCCTTCACCTCTCAGATGGAAACTTTCCCTTCCTGACACCATCATACTGGCTCTATTCTCCTCATTCCCTCTTTGCTGTTGTTAATCCCTCTAATTGTGTAAAATGTTTTGGGCTGTAGTTCCCATGAAGGATGCTAGGCAGAATAAAGTCAGTGCTGTACAGATGAAATTGTGATCTGTAATTTGTATTTCCTCCACTGTGCAACTCAAGATTATTAAATAAGGATGTTGCTGGATGCAGCTATTAATAACGGGTAGACAGTGCAATTTGTTTTTCCCATTTCCTTTTGTTGATCCCTCATCTCACTTGGAAATGCAGAAAATTAGATTTGTGGCTTTGTGAGTATCATGGCAGTGGGTCAGAGATGCAGAAGATGAAGAGGAGGTGAGGAGTAATGATTGAAGTGTCTGTGACTCAAAGTGACCAGCAAGCTCCATGGGGAGAGTTCAGTGTCTTCAAATCTCATTAGGTTGCTTATTTTATCTTGCTTTCCTAATATTTGATTTTTGTTAATGCTTAGAAATCTTGCACTTCTGAATTGTGTTGGCTCACTTTGGGATCTGAAGCAAGGATCAGCTCATTACTATGTCAGACCTCAACTGCTTTGTCTCATGACACTCCTAAAACTCAATGACCTGGGTGGTGGCTCTACCAAGGCCTCTGATCCTGCCTTTTTTTTAGGATAGATTTTAAAAAAATGTAATAAAGTCATATGACTATAATGAAAAGGTTATTTCCCTTTCTCTCACAAGTTAAGTTCTCTGCAATTGCAGCTCACTTTGTCCTGTCCATCTCATAGTCTCATTAGCTGCTGGGCCACAGAGGAATTGAGGAGAGAGAGTTGGGGGTTTTATCTGCATGCCGTTCCAGCGTGGAGGATTCAATGAGATGATGGCTTGTCATTTTTTATTAATGAGCTGGAGCCTGATTCATTATAGATGTGTGGAATGAGCTCAGGGTGGCTGCAGGGGGAGGGCTGCCGTTGAAGAGGCACCTTCCCACTGTGGGTTTTCTTGCTTGGTCTCAAGCAAATTGGCTTAGCACATTGCTTGCCAGAGTGCTACGAGGCCGATGAGTTAGCGTGTGGCTCCAGCTTCCCACTGCCCAAACCTGTGTGTTTCACTGTATGTCGAGCAGCTCCAAAGGAGGAATGGATATTTAGCAATGCTCAGCAATTAGCCATTGTGAGGAGGTTTCTAAGGGCAGTCCTATAGGTCCTGGCTGGCTGACTCGAGGGCAGAGGAAAAGATTTCCAAAAGGTTTGAGGGGGTAGGTTGGCATGGTGGAGAGAAAAGCATGTTCTCACCAAAGGAGTAAACGTCTGTATGTCATTCAGTCCTTCCTTGCACACTGGTGTACTTATTTAAAAAAAAAATGTATGTAAGCCATGTGATCAGAAAAGTCCGTTCATGTTCAGAGTGAAGCACGGCACGTCCAGGGAGTGGCTGAGGGCAGGTGGTATTGGAGAACCCAAGCACAGCCACCGAAATTCGCAGAGCCTTGGCCATGCCACCACAGCAGCAGATGCCTGCTGAGGAACCAGTGCAGGGAGGCAGTGGGATCTGCTGCAGCTGATGCTTTCAGTGAGCAGCTCCCAGACCCAGGGGCTTCCTTGTTTCTGGCTATTGCTAGAAAAAGCCTTGAGAAGCTGCAGGAGATGCTCTCACTTTTTGAGCTATTTCTGTGGGCCAAAGGAACATATCCAAGCTTCTGGACGCGGAAGTGACAATAGTCTGGCCTTTTGGAGAGTCACCAAATTGCAGATAGAGGCAGAATGGGTATCATTTAGCTTGGCTGTTGTACTGTGTATATTATGTGTTTAAATTTGCAAGCTCTTTGCTCTTTACAGAGATAGGTAACCATTTAGCGTTAACCTTGGTGCAGACTGTCAGAAAAAGACATGCAATTGGAGTAGTCCTTTGTGTTCTTCTTAATCTAAAGGGAAGGTCATTCAGATTGAAGTTATCTGTCTTCTCTTTGTGTACAGAAAAGCATAAATTCCATGTATTTGGCAGTGGTCTCCCAGCAGGAATGTGTGGTATGTACCTCTGTGCCATGCTGCTGCACTGACCGGTGCACAAGGTGGTTTTTGACATCAAACCACCAACTGGGAGTGATTAAGGAAATACTCTGGAGAGTCTTACAGAATCATTAATTTAATATCTCTTCTTGAATAAGGGAAAACTTTCTTACTTTACATTTATGCTTGCCCTTAGATAAATTCTGGCTGAGGTTATGTTCTGGTGATGTGCAGAGGACAGGACGTGCTGTTTTCCACTGTTGTTATTTATAATCTTGCAGTGTGACTCAAATGTTTTCAAGGTAGCTGCACAATTGTATACAGACAGAAATAAAAATATGCTGCTCTTGCCTCCACTGAGAGCTTTCTTTTCCAACATCTTCCAGGCCCCCAAGTCTTTTCAAATGGTTGGGTGTACTGTATAGAAACTTAAATAAAAACTCAGGGTACTGTCTGGTATTCTCTGCTTGCAAGGAAAATAAAAGATCAAACTGTCCTTGCAGTAAAAGTGCATGCTTGAAAGGGTTAATGCAACAAACATACCTAAAGGAATCTTTTCCCCTTGTAAAATATGCAGCCAGCGTGACAGCAGTATTCCCAGAGTCAAGTTATCTTTTACATTAGTGAATGTTGCTCCTAAAGCTTTAGCTGGGGTAATAAATGATTCATGGTAACCACACCTTTGTGCACAGCCATCCACTTGATGTTCAGTCCATACGCTACATCAAGAAGCCTTGTGCAGAAGCTCTACGGCTCCAGTTCAGCAGCTTTCCCCCAGTAACTGTGACAGGGTGAAAGGCATTTGAGTAACAAATGGTAAGTCGAAGAGAAAGGTTTCTCTTCTGCCTCTTAAAGTGTAAATTAGCAGTGTGTGTTTGTGCTTTCTGTGCAACCCAAGTTTGATACACGCTCCTGAGAGTCCGGATGTGGAGAGGAGGCTAAGGAAGAGACAGCTGAGTCTATTCTCTTCAGAGAAGAAGAAAATAGGAAGAGAAGCTTAAGAATTTTGTGTGTCAGTCCTCCAAGTGCTTCCCCATCGTGCAACTAATGAGACCTCCCAAAACATGTACACTGTGAGGGAGCAAGGCAGACCTCCTAGCAGAGGGACTCCAAGTCAGATGGCATTCAGGGTAGGGCTGGAGGGTAGGTCTCCCCTCCCCAGCCTTCTGCTGATGCTGCTAAATGCCCACCTGGGGTCTGAGATATGCCCAGACCCTTTCCCACCCAACTGTGACTGCAGACCCGGTTCCTTCTTCCGGGAGAAGGCAGAGCTCCCAAGTGGGAGCTCAGCCTCAGATTTTGGAAGGCCAAGGCTCATTCCCTGCTACCTGTGCCATCTGGTGGGACTCATGGCCCCGGTGTTAACTTCTGTACTGGTGATGACTGAGAGGATAACTGCTAGACATTGAGATCTTGTAAATACTGAAGAAGATTTGTCTGAGCACTCAAACTCATGGAAGATTAAAAAATCTAGATACAAATCTTCAGACTGGGACAACCAAGGTAGATACAAGGTTTGATCCAATTAGAGAGTGGACATTGGTAGCAGGGTAGGCCAGGACACTGGGCGGTGATTTATTGCGCTCAATGTGTTTTGAGATCCAATGTGCGGAGTTGGAAAGAGGAAGGTTGGAGCAGCCAGAGAAGTTTCTCATCAGTCTGGAGAGGAACGCAGAACTAAGCAGGACATCAGACACTCAGTTGAGTCAAACACTAACAAAAGGAATTCAGCCTAATTCATTCCTTTCTCTACACAAAATCATGCAGGGGAGGTTTTTTGGTTTTGCTCTTGAATCAAATTCCAAACAGACCCCATATGAATATCCACCATGCGAGTGTGAAGCATTATGCCAAGTGTTTAGCCAACTTTCCCAAAGTCTGATTTCAGAGTGCCACAAGCCTGCAGAGCAGGAAGCGTAATGTATTGGTGACCTGCCTTTATGTATCTCTCTCCAGCAGTTCATGAATAGTAAGCACAGTGGGTTTTACAAGGACAGATACGGAATAGTCTCCATTGCATTTGAGTAGAAAGTGCAGCATACAATTGACATAGCTCAGTCTTGGGTATTTGCTGGTTTAAAAGAAAAAATGATTTCCAACAATTGAGGCTTTTTTCTTGCCAGACCAATCACAAACTTTTGAAGCATGAAATGAATTTCAGAGGTCCTTGCCAATAAACTTCTTTCTCTGATATTGGTTTTTATGAAATGGCTATAATCTTTGCAGGTAATGAATGAAAGCTACACTATGAAGTCCCACCTAGCATTCTTCTTCTTGATTTATGGTGTATTGGTTAAAATAGTAAACTGATAATGATTGAAAAATAGCGATAAATCACTATGGGCTGATGTATCTGAAATAGAAAATGTTCTGGAGGAAGAAACTTGGAGCCAGCTGGGGAACAGCTGGGTGTTCCTCAGATATGAAAGATACCAGGGAGTCCACAGAAACACAAATTAAGAGACTCTCTCCCTTTGTTTCTGTCAAGATTGGGCTGTTCCTTGCTTCTGAATGAAATAAACTCTAGACATTTATGATGAATTAAGGTTCCCACACCTCCAGAGTATCAAATCTAATTAGAAAGTGCTGGTGGAAATCTATTCAGGCCAAAATCCTACCTGAATCTGAAGTTGTGATCCTACCTGAATCTGATGTGATGATTTCATTTTGTGCAGTTCTTCAGAAAACTGGTACTTAGATCTTACTCTGGCCCCCCAAAAAAGTCACACTGGTGGATAAATTTATGTGTATGAGCAGTTATCTATAGGTGAAGCAAAGTCATGTTGTTGTCCTGTGTTGCCTCAGGTCCTAGGTAGTGCACCTTTCTCTTTTTTATCCATCAGAGGTGTTTTCAGACCATCTGTATTTCTAGTTGTGGTCATATAATAATAACACATTCTGATTCACATATGCTTTGGATTGTGGGATGCCAACAGAGAGAAGAAAAAAGATAGAGCAAAAAGCACCTCAACCTAAAAGTAGGTTGAAGGGAGCATGATGGCTCCTGAAGTCTGCTGAGAACCAAGAAGTTCTCTGATCTTTTGGGGACTCGACCTATCCCAAACTGATCTTCCTAGAAAGGTTTTGGGTTAAATTCTTCCTCTTGTCTTGTCTGATAATGGAAACTTTCTTTGGGCTTGGTGCTAATCATACCAATGAGCCAGCTCTGATTGGTACTAGCTTGCAAAAGGCCTCTTTTGTTCTTGTTAGAGTATCTAACCTCTAAATCTATTTAATACCCTTTCCCTGGTTGTCCATCATTATGACACATGATTTTCCAAAGGATTTACTATTAGTTAGCAGCACAGGGCTTTCTCCCTGGGGTAGCAGCTACTTGCAGTGAAGAAAACGCATGTTCAATGTAGCAATTTGTCTTTTTTTATATATTTATTATAAGAGTAAATGAGTTATTGTGGGGGACTTCAATATTATTGCAAATTAGGTGCTACAAGCCAAGCCGTGCACATTTGTTATGTTTCCAGGCATACACAGCATGCACTGCAGTTCAAAAATCAGCAGTCATATTATATCTAGGCCCTTTCCTGGGCAGCCGCTACTTTGCAGGTATTTTTGTAGCGTGACTGTTCCATAACTCTGCTTACTTCAGATGAAGGGAGGGGGGAATCTGTCAGAAAAGTGATTGCTATAAAAAAGGTTTTGATGAGCATGAAGGCATGAATTATAAAATCTCTCAAGATTTAGTTTCCAAAGTAGGCATGGGCTAATGAATATACAGAGAGCATTGCTTGTCATATATTCCTTCTATAATAGTAATTTATGAGCTGTTGTGTGTTTTTTCACTTGCACCTTTCAGGATATACTTGCAGCTGAAAACTTATTGAAATTATAAATTGCTCCTTTATTCAGAAAAGCGTGCAAAATCAAGCAAAGCACACAGAACTGAAATGTACCCAACCTCTGCTTCAACAAGGGACTTAAATTAACTGGAGTCTAAGTCAGCAGAATTAGTCAAATGTTTTGGTTTAAGAGAGTGCTTAAGCAACTCAGCAGAGTCAGACTCTCTCATTACAGGGATTTCTACCCCAGGTCAATCTTCCGAGTTTCTGGTTCTGATCAAACCAGACTCTTGCCAGTACAAGCTCTTACCATGTAATTTCATGTCACAAGGATGCAGAAATGGACAGCTGGGCAAGAGTTCTTTGCTCAGGTCCTCGGCTTTCCAGATTGAGTCCTTTTCTCTAGTTTAGCCATCAGCCTAATCCTGGATTTAGAGACTAATCTGGATTAAAGCTGTGTTTCTTTTGATGTTTCTGCAGGACAAGAGGTGTCTGATGGGAGGGAGAAAGCATCCTGTGTACAAAACATTAAGAAAAAAAATTCTGAAAAGTCTCCTTGGCTGTGTCAGCTTTTAGAAGATAAGAATAGGTAAAAAGGTGGAGCCCTCCTGCATCTCTGCTCTTGTACTTCCGCCTTTTTTTGCTTTTTCTTCCAAGAACAGAGAGCCCATGTGTCATGTTTCATGTAATATTTGTTATATTCATCATAGGTGACCTGGATCATTTGTACTTGTTTTTTATAGTCTCTCGACATACATTGTTTTCTCTAGCTTGAAATATAGCACATTAATGAGGTATGTATCTGTTCAGATATATGCAGTCAGCTCATGAAAGATGCTTTGGTAGCCCTTCGACTACTTTGTCAACAGCTAGCATTTTGGCAGATGCAGAGAAAAAAAAAAAAAAAAAAACAACAAAACATTCCCAATTCATATGAAAGACTAAGAAAATCCAGTGTTAAACTTTTGGGAGCCATCTTTACATATTCTGGAGCTCACCCTGTAATTAGATACGTTGTAATCTCCCTCATCCAAACTTCAGTGCAGCGGCTATCACTTCACAATTAGGGCACATCTGCTTCTGATGGAGCTACGATGATGCTTCTGTCCTCTCTTTGCCAGTAGTGGGCTGGAGCCATTATGGCTGACAGCCTGACAAGGTGCTGCAGCGGTGCAGTTTTGCACGTGTCACACATTCGCGTGTCGCTTTCTGAAGCACTCAACATTGAAGGGTCAGGGTGGGACTAGGACATTTGCAATATGATATTAGGTCTAGAGGAGCATAGGGAACAATTTAAATTGTGTTCCCAGTTCACACGGCAAGCTGGAAAGACCTTTTGGACAACTTTGGGGGGGAAAAAACTCTGTTTCTATTTCTCCATCAGACAAAGAGAAGAAAAAGAATGCTGTTACTGAGAATTTGTGAGGCTTAAGCAATCATGGAGTACAGTCATATCACTGCAGATGTATGCACATTTTTATTATTAATATACAATCATCCAGAAAGCTGTCTCAGTTTGGCAAAAATAATTTTATTTGCATGTTAGCATGTTCTGCATCAATGGATTACGGATACCAATCTGGAGTGGCATACTAAAGATAAAGAACATGAAAAACTACATCTTGAAGCCCATCTAAACTTGAATAGTTCAAATCTCAAGGGACAAAACTGTGTTATAAGTATTCCTGCTGAGTAGTAACAAGTAGTCCCATTAAACAGCAGCTAGAAATCAGCATGCCTCCAAGACAGCCCTGCAACATTTATTCAGAGATGGATTTGTGGGTGAGATGAGCGGCGGTGTCTTTGTACTTTGCACTGAAATACTTATCCCCCAACATTCCTCTGTTTTGGGCTTCCAGAGGCCAGGGATGCCTCTTCATCTTTGTTTGTATTCACCTTTTGGAGATCAGAATTTTCTCATTACAAATTGCTGTGCTTTTTAAATGACCATACGGTAACTTCTAGCCCAGAAACTGAGCCAGTTGTTTGGTTTAGCTGAATTGGCAGTGTATATTTAGGGGCTTTCTGCTTCACAGGATTTTGTGTGTATATGTTCTTAGGAGAATCTTTGCTGTCAGGGATGCTTTTCCCTTGCATAGAGACTCTTTAGCAGAGCTCACACTATGTGCTTTGTAAGAGATGAGAAACATAAGAAGTTCTCCCAGCTGTACTGAAATCTTTATTGCCTTTAATTATGTAGAATTGCTAAGAAATAGTATTGTCATATTTTTTTTCCATGCATCACTCCGATATAAATGCATCTTTTATGTTAGCAGATTTGACCAAACCAGTATGGTGTTTCAGCTACTTTTCATTAACAACTCGGGGTATTTTAGCTGTGCAGTAGCTTTTCCATTGTGTTTCAATGCTACTTTACTATTGAATGAAATTTAATACATCGCTTATAATTAGCAGTGAGGAATGTTACCCTATCATCAGTTCACTGCTATGAGGATTGCCTAAAGATTTCAACAAAGAAAATATTCTTTGCTCTTGAAATGCTTTGCAGTTCTGCCTAGGCTGCTCAAAATAAACATTGTTTTTGAACCAAAGTCCCCCTCCAGTCCCCCTCCCAGCAACCTTCCAAAACAAACAAAATATCTTCAGTGGCCATCAGATAGAAATTTGACCCTAATTACGTACTTTGTCTATTCATGGCATATAGTAGGGGTCCAGAGAGTGATAGTTTGCAACTGAATGCACTTTACCACAGCATCAGATGCTGGCAGAAATACACAGCATGTAGCGTGTGTGGTGAATGGTATAATGGGAATTATATGTTCTTGTAAGTTACGATTTGCATACATGAAATGAGGTGGGGGGTTTTTTTCCATAGTGATTAGCAGTTCTGGGACAAGCCCCAAAATCCTTACTCAGCTATAATTCTTGGCACTCAGTCATTGTTCGTATGTTCATAATACAAATGCACTGACAGACTATCTTAGTAAATATTGGCTGTAATTAATAGCAGCAAAGATATTAATTTGGTTTTCCTTTTATGTGTGCACGCCTGACTGGGGTCACTGAGTGCTGGGGTCCGTTTTGGTGGCACCTGGAAGGTGCTCCAGGTTGGTGCTGGTGTGGAAGTGTGCTTGTGGAAAGGTGAATCACTCAGTGGAAGGGCTTTGTACTCTTCTGCTCTTCCCTGGGTTGTTATGGCTGTGCTGTACTGTCTTGGTTCTGATGCTAGAGCTTTTACTAAACTCAGTATGACACACCAAGGTGGCATCCTTCCCCAGTCCAGTACTTCTTCTGAAACCAAAATTAGAAGTAATAATAGTAGCGTTGTTTCATTTCCTTTCAGTTTGTTACTTTGGTTTCTCTGATGTATAGGAAAATTTTGTGGTACTTCTGCACAGACATTAGTTCTAGGTAGCAGCTTAAAATAGGGGAGAGAGAGAAAAAGGAGGAGATGGTCTCTTAGTTACAGAGCAGCTAGTTTGTTTGTATTTGAAAAGAGACTAAGTCTAAAAGAATGCACTGTAATTTGTATCACAGATCTAATTTGCGTGAGTCTAAAGTGCAGCCATGCGTTAGAGTGTTTGCAAAAATTAAAACTTTGAGATGTGGGAAGAGATTGAGTTTAACCTGTTATTTGTGCAAACATTTTAATCTCCCTCACAGAAAACTTGTGAAGGCTCTTCAAGCCCAGAATGTTCAGACTGAGTTTTCCTAGGGGCCCAAGGTAAGCAGAGACAACCTCTCAAATGCAAATCACATTTGTGGCCTCCGTCCCTGTTTTGATTAAACCCGTAATTCCCAATTCTGCCACAAGAGCTACAAGAAACATACTTTGGTGGGTTCTGTGGCCTCACCTTGAGCACTGTGTGCAGTTATGAGCACCACAATGTAAGAAGACCATAAAACTATTAAAGAGTGTCCAAAGGAGGGCTACAAAGGTGGGGAAGGGTCTAGAGGGCAAGATGTACGAGGAGTGGGTGGGGTCCGTTGGTTTGTCCAGCCCAGAGCGGAGGAGGCTGAGGGTAGGCCTCATGGTGACCTACAGCTTCCTCACAAGGGAGCGGAGGGGCAGGCGCTGAGCTCTGCGGGCGACAGGGCCCGAGGGCACAGCATGGAGCTGCGTCAGGCGAGGGTCAGGCTGGGGGTTAGGAAAAGGTTCCGCACCAGAGGGTGGAGGGCGTGGAACAGGCTGCCCAGGGCAGTGGCCATGACCCCAAGCTACTGGGGTTCAGAAGCATTCGGACAATGCATTCAGACATAGGGTTTGATTTTTGGGTGGTTCTGTGTGCAGCTAGGAGTTGGACTCGATGATGCTTGTAGGTTCCTTCCAACTTGGGATATTCTGTGATCCTATGGTTCTTTAGTCAAAAAGTGAAATGAAAACAAAGCATCAATCTGCTGGGTACCTCGTAGTTGGAAATGGCTATGCCAGGATGACAGCCCTGGTAGATTAGAGTAGCAGCTCAGCAGCAGACACTTTTAAGTCAAGGGCATTAAAAAAAATATATATATAGAACTTAACAGAAAAGCTGTTATTTCAATGCATTCATATTACTGTAGGTTGTCTGGCTTGAAGCAGGTATGCTGAAGATTTCAATAGCATGAAGGTTTTGTGCAAGCTCTCTGGAAACAGCACAGACAGAGCCTCAAACCGGACTTTCAAAATGTCGTAAACTGTTCTTGATGTGTTTCACTGAGTGTGGTGAGGCTGCTACACCCTCTTCAACCTGCTCTGTTGAAGGTACAAATTTGGAGTGTGGCTTCCCTCTGAGGCACACTCCCAGACAGTTTGGATGCTGTGCTCCTCGTACTAGTGAATGGCGTGCCATAAACAGGCCATTTTATATTTCACACACACCCATTCATCAATGGCTTCCTGCTTGGCAACTGTGGTATTCAGACACATTAGTGGAAGCAAAGACATCTAAACACATTTACACCCATTAAGTCAAGGCCAGGAAAATGTTGGCCTATTCCCACTAGGAATATAATAACTTGCTCACTAGTGCAGGTCCAGCTTGTGCTGGGCTGGTTTCTGGAGCAGCTCGGACTGGCGGCCGTGTCCCAGGGAAGCTGGGTGACATTGAGTTGACTGAAGTTTGTGCCAACAGCAAGGCTGTGGCTGTTCTCTTCTTGCTTTTGCTCTGTTGTGTGTTTGAGGGATGATGGTCACATTGGTCATGTTTTATTCCTGGCATAGTGTTTCTCAAAGTCACCAGCAGGTTGCCGGTTTCACTGTTTGTGATGTAAAGACAGAAAGAAATGATGTTGAAACCCATCCTCAGGATCTGTACTGGCAAATCCCTGCTCTTTCATAATTAGCTCTGATGCTTTTGGCCCAGCTGCTTAGGAATCAACTCAAATAGTCCTGTGATGCCAAATTTCTTTGTTTTTTCCTGGCTTGGGCAGTGCTCCTGCAGCAACATTACAATGTCTAGTTCCAGCGATGCTTACAGTGAGTGTGTGACCAAGTGGTCTGGATGGAGCCATCATAGACTATCTTAAAACAAAAGCTTTGGTGGAGTATGTTGCCATGTTTTTGTCTGACAACACAGGGAGAAGTCTCTGTGGCTGCATTGTGTCCGTCTTGCTCTGTATCGGAGTTGGTATTTTTGTACCATCATGTGTGTAGTTACCAATGGGTGCCTCTTCACAACCAACTGAATGTACAGCAGTATCAGTGCTTACCTCTTAAGATTTCCAAAGTGCTCAAGAATAAGCTCCAAATGGCTGAGAATATGGGGCAATGAAACCGTGTTGTGATGTACCTGCTGATTTGTTTATTCATTTTCCTACTGATGGATTTTTAATGTGTTAGGGTGTTTTTGCCTTAGAGGACTTCTACACATGTTTTGGAATGGGCCTTTGAAGGCAATGATTTAAACATAGGTTTGGCCTGACTCCACAGAAAAGTGATTTCGATGCCCTTCTATGTGGAGCACTGCTGCCAGTGAATATCAGCCAGCACATGCTCTGTTCTTCGTCTTTTCAGATTTCTCATGAGCCCATGACAAATCTCAGCATGTGTGTGGCAATGTTTTTCCTTTCTAAGCTAAAAAATCCAGTAGCGATGGTACGAGTTGAGCCAAACCTAAGCACTTAGATACTTTGGTAATGTTCCCACTATAACAGGTAGGAAAACTTCCATTGTACAGACGAGATTTTGCAAATCCAAGTGAAAAGCCATGGATGGAAAACTCATTAGAATATAGTCATTAATTCTTGAGTTAAATTAACAAGGTTAAATATAATTTAGTGAGTTTCTCAGTGTAGGTCTGCTCAGTCCATTAAAAGGGTTTTAAAACAAACACTCTGTAATAACCACATTTCTTAAGAGCTTCACTGAAAGTGCTTTCGCAGAAGGTCAGCCCTGGCTCTGTGATATTTTGGGCTACCCCATGCTCTTGGGACCACTTTCAGTGTTTAACATGCAATATATAAATAAGCACTGTAGAGCCCTTTTTCTTTCTTTCATTCTTTTTTTTTTTTTTTTCCTTTCTTTTTCTTCCCCCACATGTAAAAGACTCTGAGAAAGAGACCAACATTTTGGGCAGCAGGAACACCTTGTGCAGATGGGAAGAAAAACCCCTCTCTGACTTGAGCTGACTCCCACTAATTACACGGCTGGAGGTGGACCTTAAAGAACGTTGCCCCATGGCTTTGTCCTGGACAATCCCCACCAAATTAGGCCTGGTCAAACCGAATGTGGAGAGAGTGGTGATTACTGAGATTATTTTCTTTCAAACATGCTCCTTAGCTCTACTTTGCTGGGTGTTGGTTTTCAAAAGGGACTTATAATAAACGTGAGCCATCTATATATAGCCCAACTTTTGTTCGTTTGCACTGTTCAGAAAGCCTACTGTTTGAGGTTAGCCTTGAGTAAACTTGTACCATTTACTTTGGAGCATTTCAAAGGGAACAAAAACACAAATCATGATGAGGCTAATAAGAAGTTTGGGTGTTTAGTTTAAATGTGTACACAGCAATCATTGTAGAGGAAGTCCTTCTCTTTGGGAGTACATTATTATTAAGCAGCATTGCTGTTTGCCTGGTTTTGTCTGGTCCGCAATTTGCATTCACTTGATGGATTGCCAGGGTCGGAGGTGCACTACTTGGGAAACACTGAAGTGCCGTCTCAGCAAACTCTTAAGAGGAGGGGAACACTAATACAAGCATTTGCCCGAACTCCTTGAGTCTTCTTAGGCTTCCTTAGGCTGTGCTAGATCAATATGACAGTTTGCTAAGAAGCTTTGGACAAGCATTCACAAACTCTCTCTATTGGCTTTCTTGGCATGTTATTCAGGAGGTAGTTGCTAGTGAAACATGTCTTCTACCAGCACAGAAGATTTATACATGCATTTTCTTCTCCTGCTAAGTGATTTATTTACTAGCAATAATACCTTGCAGAGCTGCTTGGTCCAGTTTGCAGAACTCATTATGTCGACCCTCAACAATCTATAGATGAATGGGATGGCTCACTCTCGCTCTTTTTTTTTTTTCCTCCCTCTCTGTCCCCTTTTTTTAAATGTGGTCACATGGCTCCTGTTTGTTCAGTGGAGTGAGATGATCCCAAGCTGATGAACATTTCTTTCCGTATTATACACAGAGGTAAGTTCTCTCATGCCACCTGTCTTGGAGAAATGAAGGGGCTTGCTTGCTTGCTTGCTTTAATTGTAACCATTTGCTTCCTGACTGCTGACTTTCAGTTGTTTGCAAATCAATGGGCTTATACAGAAGACCATTTATACAGCTAACTTTCCCGCGAGCTACACATCCTGCAAAAATAGAGCAAAAATTGCAATAATAGGGAAGTTTTTAATGGCAGAAACTTTGCGCTGGCCTTTGGTCACAAAGCACTCAAATCTCCTCTGTTCCTGGGCCACCAGCCTCAAGCTGGTGCATCAGCCTCCCACTGCTTGCATTGCCTCTCCCCAGCACTTGGGACGTTCATCCCTTTCGCTCCCCGCTGATGGAGGGTGGGAAATTGGCTGCTTTGACTGCTCTCACTGCCACTGTCAGCTGGGGATGCTGCTCGGAGGTAAGAGGTGACCGCTTATTCATGTTTTGCTCTCTCAAGCACGAGCTTGAGCAGCTTGGGCAGCTGGAGCTCACCATTTGTTGGGGGACTGGGAACCCCTGTCCCGGTTTTCCCAGTTCTCCCCAGGCTTTGTTTAGGGAGCTCCCTGGCACGTTTGGTTCTGTCCACTTCTCCAAATGCCTGCACAGATGTATGACTCCTCAGACATATGATTTAAAAATGTTCCAGGGCAGCTTAAACCATTTAGCATTTTATTGGCCAAGTTCTAAGGACACCTTGAATAAATTCATAGTTGGTGGTTGTGGCGTATGTACCTTGGCTATCGTGGGTGGATAAAAAATGCTTCATACCCCTGAGGAGCAGCAAAAGAGCTAGCAAGCCCCGTGCAGCGAGAGGAGTGAAAAAGTTGGATTAAATCATGTCTGTCTGCCTGTGGTTGAGCTAGCAATGAGGCATTTTCAATCAGAGGTCAGGGCTGTGGTCACATTTCTGCTTCGCTTTTTGCTCGCCGTAATTTTCCCTCATACCAGATTCCCTGTGAAACTCCAGAAGGACCGAGACGCTCTCTGTGTCTGACCTTTTGGGGCAGGATTTTTCAGACAGGCCTGTTTCAATTGAACTCGCTGCCAGAGCATGCAGGAAGGAAGCGACATGTGTTAGTCATACGCCCCGGTGTGTGTTTAGCATCCAGCTTGTGCATAGTCCAGGAATAACCCGGCATAATTCTGCAAAGCTGGACTCACACTCAGATGTTTTGATGTTTGGGCTATGAGGGGATTTCTTCATACATGAAACAGGCTTTCAGTGCTCGGCAAGGATCAATGCATCTCCCGAGGGAGCTCAGGCAATGAAAATATTTTTGCAATAGATGCTCAACCTGCACATGGGCCTCTGGGACTGATCGAGCGAGTTTCCAAGCTGGACTTTTCCCCACCCAAGGCAGACACACGGGTGCATACAGGCAGCAATGCCTGGTCCCAGGGACTGTCCCATACAGGTCATGGAGGGCTGGAGCAAGCTGGAGCTGGTTACCCGCCTTCAGAGACAGCGCTGGGGGCAGCAGCGCCAGGCTTGACATCTTGAAACAACATTAATTAAAAGTAACTTTTTAATCCTTGAGGGAAGAGAAACCAGAAGTGACAGTCTCCTGGCTACAGCCGCTTGGTTTTAATCCCAGTTTTGACTTTTTGCCTGGGATTGACAAGCCACAGAGAACAAAAACACATTTTAAAAGTTTCTTTCAAAGCAGATGAATGTTAATCGTGAGTTTTTTTTTTTTTTT
>VXAV01008820.1:119750-220363 GCA_013399715.1 Alectura lathami | reverse complement strand
TTTTTTTTTTTTTTTTTTTTGACTGCTGCTGGTCCGAAGGAGTTGGAACAGCAGACAGCTTTGCTTTGAAGGGTATCAATCTGCTTTTAAAGGATATCATTCTGTGCAGCTAGCCTGATACAGAGGGCAGTATTTCTGCTCCTACACAGCCCAGCTGTACATTGTGCCTGGTGTTTTAGGGAGGTCCTGACCTGTGCATAGTGTGAGCATGGTGCTGGGATGTGCTCTGTGAGGGGTCCTGGATGTGGTTCTTGGTGGCAGGAGGGACTGGGATGAGCCAACATTAGGATCTGTGCATTGGATATCGTCGTAAATGGGCTTTTTGAAACCAGACTGAAAGGAAAATGATGCAAGGGAAACAGGAGATGGTGTTTCTGTTCTCATTGCAAAATCCTACTGTTTTCCCTCTGACACCACACACACATCAGCACATCTACTCCCTTGCAAGGACCTTGGCCCATTTGCAGCCGGGAACACTTCAGCAGACCTCTTCTCTGCTACCTGTCAGAGCGGCAAGCTCAGGCTTTCCAGATAGCCCGCTGATCCAAAAATGTGTGTGTACTGCACCGCAATTAACATTCCTTCTGAGTGCCTTGTGTTAAGCATCTCTATATGTGTCTTGAAGGAAGCCTCTGAGACATTGTCTTTTATGGAGGAGTTATAAGAGATTTCTTATGGCTGAGTTCACCTATAGAAAATACAGAATTGTAAGTCTATGTAGTTCAAGAAAGAAACTGAATTAGCCAGACCCAGACAAGAATAAGTTAACAGTACTCACTAAGGAGCCTTGAGTGGAATTAGAAAAGAAAAAAACCAGCCTGCTGATAAAAACAAAAGCCTAAAAACTGGATGAAACTCTCCCTTCCCCCATCCCCATCTAATCACCCCAGGCAAAGCGGGGGTGGTGAGGATGCGGGATCTACTTGATGCCAGTGGTGCATCTCCTCCTTCCCTTCTTTATTTGACCCCCTTTTAGAGGAATGTTTAGCAAAGCTGTTTATTTTGCATAAACCCAAGTAATAACGCGGCCCCGGGTGACGGGCACTGAATGAAGATGACAGCAGTTTGATTTAACGATTAGCCACCTGACCTGATAGCACCTCTGGAATCTTAACTGCGGAATAAATTCCCATTCTTCCCACATGGGCTGCATGTTAATCGCGGGAAGAAAAGCAAAGGGTGGCTGCAATAGGGCCATTGTTCCTGGGGGTGAAGGCTTGAAAAGAAACTGCCCGTCCCTGCCTGCTTTGTGCTGGCTTCACGCTGAGTCTTGGACACTCAAGTTTCTTTTACTGCTTCTGTATCCCGCCCCCCACGAAATAATGCTTTCGGCACATTCGGCTAGGTTCATTCATCGAGGGGCTTGCCTTTACCCTGAATTATCACCGTGTAGCTTCTAATATTTGTTTCCACTGGAAGTCAGCACTTGCAGCACAGGGCTGTATTTGCAGAGCGAGCGGAGCAAGCCGCTGAGGGAGCCCTTCTTATTCCAAATGCTCCCTAAAGCGGCTTAGAAGAGTGGTAGGGCTTTGTTTTGAGGGAAAGCAATTTGGGGAAAATCTTGCTGTGCTTTTTGTTCCCTCCTCCCTGCCTCCCAGAGTCTTTCAGAGTGCCTACATTATCAGTACAAGTGTCGCCTTCACGGGCTAATATTCACTTACAGTTCAGCCTTCCAGCTTGGGAGCACAGGGAGCGATGTGGCAAAGGGGAATTAAAAAATGATTGCAAAGTCAATGGTTTAAAGAGTAATTACAGAGTCATTAAAGGTTATTACAGGGAAATGTTCAGCCGAGCAGCGATTAGCATTCCTGATGCCTCAAGTTCACGGTGTTGGAGGGCACGAACAGGATGAGTGCAGAGGTCTCTGCCCCTGGGTCTGGCAGCAACCCCACCACGGTCCTGTGGGGACAGCGGGACAGGGACCACATCCTATTGGCATGTTGTGGGAGGTGCTGGTTCTGCCAGCCAGCATTTCAGAGGGACATCTGCCCTGCCTCACTCTCTCCCTGTACTAAAGCTTTTGGGTGCAATCAGGATTTAGCTCTCTCAGCATAGGTGGTAGAAGTCTGCCTGCTGCCATTTGCACCTGCAGATAATTTCACATGTTAAAACTCTCCACAGGCAAATTCCACTGCCTTAAAACCAGCATGCCAGCATTGCTCTTGCACAGTCCCTCCAATGCACTTGTACGACTTTGTCACCACCTTGCCAGAGCTATTGTCACCTGGGGTGCTGTCCTGTGACACAGCTCAGACTTGCCTAGCCCCGGATGGGAGTTGTGCAAGCCTGGTGTCTCTCTGTACTGCTATCACCAGAGTCCTGAAGATCAGCAGGAGCAAACAGTGTTGTCTCATGTTTGCATTTGTGAGAGAAAAATCGGCCAGGTCTGCTGTATCAGTGCAAGAAGAGTAATACACTGGCTAGATGTTCTAGCAATGAAGGCCAAGTAAGTATTTAAATAGATAAAACTTGTAGGTAAAATAAAACCGAATATTAATGATGGCATTAGCAAGTTATAAATATTTAGGTAAAAAGCATGTACCACTCTCATTGCTAAAGCAGTTGGATGCTGGTTGTGTGCGGCTGCTTGGATTTTCTTTTCAGCATTGAAAAGGGCATTAATACGCTGCCAGGAAATATTATTTCCAAGGTAAATTTAAAAAAAAAAAAAATCTTTTTCGAACAGCAGGGTCTAAGCACGGTGTCAGGTCAAAAGCGCTCTGCTTGAACCGCAGCTACGGGTGGGCACATCCCCGGCAGATCCTGGGACCAGTGACTGTCCCCAAGGGACAGCCATCCTTCCTGGATGTTAGAGGCCAGGCTTGGCAATGTGGGTGAACAGAGGCTTATTTAAAATACAGAAAATGAAAGCTATTTTTTCCCTGAGGGCAAAAAGCACTTAGTTTGCTTACAAGCTGACACCTCAACAGGAAAACACTGCTGCCTTTTCACTGAGCAGCTCCTGAGCGTCTCTACCAGACAGACAGACAGACAGACAGACACTTGCACACTGCCAGGCAGGCTGAGAAGGGAGGCTATGCTGGGAGTGTGTCTGGGCAGCTGCTGCTCATTTATGTTTTACAAGAAAGTCTCTCACAGCAAATAGCTTTTGCAGACCTCTGAGATGTCGGAGTGATGCAGGAAGGGAGGACGCTTTTTCAGCTGCACAGGTTTGCTTTGCTTCGATACTGGCATCCATTTTCCCCTCCCCTGGCCTGCTTCGGGGCCTGCACAACAGTGTGGCCGAGGCTTGTCCAAATGCAGACAATTTTGATTTAATTATTTTTGTAAGTTGCTTCCAGCCCCTCTTTGTAAATCCTGTGACACCTGAGGTGGGGAGTGATAGAGGCAAGACCTCATAGCCCAGGCTTTAGAGGCCAGGCAAAGCTGGAGAGCTCGATGGGTGCCATCAGGGTGCAATATCAGCCTCAAGTCAGAGCAAAGGATGCATCTGAGGCCTTTGGCTTTGCCCAAGTCCTCAGGACTGAAGGGGAGCCTCACGCTGCTTGACTAGGGACTGAGCATTGGAGTTTTGTACAACGCTGAGCAGTGGTGAAAGTGGCATCACTGGATTTTTTTTCTATGAGCCTATAGAGACATCTTCTGAAGTGACATGTCATTTTAGTTTTCCTGCAGTGAGTGCCACACCTCAGCTTTCACTGTGCAACAATCGCATTAGCCAACATCTCTTCAGAGTTATTTAGTGGCTTGCAGGTCTTGAATAGGAAGAGGATGAACTATCAACCTGTACAGGCTCAGGCTGAACCCTCTTCGGTTTTTTTTTGTTTTGTTTTGTTTTTTTTGATGTCCAGTGATCTCAGGTGACGCTCGCTCTGTAGTGAGCCTCATCACAAGAGCTGAGCTCTGTCTGCGGGAACCGAGGCTTCTTGCTTTTAAGTGTCTCAGGTAGGAAATGGCTCTCTCCAGGCCTCCTGAACAGTCAAAGGAGAGCAATGGCCTCTCTCAGGCAGGAGGGCCAGGCCACCCAGCCTGATCCTGTCCTCTTCCCTTAGTTCTTTGGCATCATCGTTATAAGGAGAGGCTGTGCAGAGACGTGCAAGGTGGAGGAGACGTGACCTTCTCTTCATGGCTTTCATGAAGAGAAACTCCTCTTCATGACTTTCAGAAGGACTGAGTGATGGGGGTTGCTTGGGTTCTGGTAGGTTCCACCTAGGATAGGGTGGTATTGTTTGCTTGTTTTATTTTGGTTGGTTTTGTTTGTTTTTCTTGTTTGTTTTTTTCCTCAAAGAATGGATGCAGGATGCATCTGGATCCCTCAGTTCTGTTTTTTGCTGTTCTATCCTGAGAGTTCAGGTTATGCTGTCTTTTCTATAGGCTGTGAATGCGATGTAGTCCCATAGTCACAGCAAGCCAAATATATTGCTTCGTAGTGGGAGTCCTTTTCACGTCACTTGCCCTTTCTGTTTGTGTTTTGTTTGCAGGGGACTTGCAGTATACCTCCCCGGCCATATCCCCCAAGGAGCAGTATGTTTTCCCTTAGAAATGAGATGTAAACACAGAGGTGTGTTCCCTGCACAGTCAGCAGCCCTGATGATGCTTGATGTGCTGCCCTGGGCCATACAGAAGGGCTTTGTGTGGTCCCGCACCCTGCTGGCTGCCCACTCTTTCTCTGCTAGTGCCTTGCGTGTGTGGTGGCTCTTGGGAAGATAGAGGGCTCAGGGAAAGGGTAGGGGCCTGGAAATTTGGGCAGGTGCCTCAGCCCCCACCTCCGCCTGCTCTATCCCGTTACCTGGCGGCAGCAGGTCTGGGAGCACGGGCAGGCGTGGTGGGAACCTGCAGCCCATCTTTGAGCGGGACCTGAGCAGGCGCTGAGCGCAGGTCTCCATGGGTGAGTGATCAGCGCAGCCCGACAATCGCCCTGTGCTCTCCCAGCATCTAATTACCAGGACAAAGCCTTCCATAATAATGGATATTGCAGAATAGCTTATTCTCCTCAAGGATTTGATCCCAGACCCAATGAAGTCAGTGGAAAGACTCCCATTGATTTCAATAGACTGCTAGCATGCTGTTGGTGGTTTTGCTTTTAACCGTAATATGCTTCTTCAAAACTTTAAAATAAGATCTCAGAATCATAAATGATTTACTCAGAGCAAAGCAGTTGCATCCTTTTCAGAATACCCCTTTCTGTATCATTTATTGTGATGTTGATTGCTAGGAAAATAACATCACTGTCGAATATTGCCAAGTGTAGCTTTAATAATGACAACTGGTAATTGCTTGCATTTATTTATTTTCCAGTCAAGCTGTGCAGGGGTTTGTCCCACCATCGTAACGTTTCAGGAGCCTGGCAAAATATTTTATTTGCTTCCTCTGTTGAAAGCACATACCGGGGCTGACATATACACTAAAGCACTGTTCTCTTCTGCCTCCCCTCCTTGTGGCTACAGTCTCATTAGCATTGCTGCATGTAAAAGACTCCTAAGACTTCTTTTTTTTAAAAAAAAAAAAACTGAAAGTTTTCTCATCTGATATTTGCATGAGGCTCGTGGAGACATTTTGAGATAAACTCTTGGAGGATCAGTGAAAACTTTTAGAATTTGTATTTTGTACATACGTAGAAAATAATGTAGTGTTTTAAAACTTCTGTGATCTCACAGGATTCCCTGTTGCTGCACACTGCTCTGGGGAAAAAAAAATAATAAAAAATAAAAAGCTCTTGTCCAGCCATGGATCCTTTAAATGGATCATTTTCTTTAGAGAATAAAAAATTAAGAAGTTGATGACATTATGACATTTCAGTGCTGCTTCTTGGCTTGGCTCTGGTTAGCAAGAGGACATGAGGTGACCCTGCCTTATCAAGGATGTTAGCTGAAGGTCCAAAACCCAAGGACTGAGCCCAGAAGTGCTGAAGAAGTGCAGCCTTAACATGCAGGTGAAGGTGCTGGGAGGGATGGTGTGTGGCCAGGAGAAGGGCTCCTGAGGGTGCCCAAGAGCAGTGGTGATGTCTGACAGGTGGAGAAGGGGCTCTATAGGGGTACTGTTGAGTGCTGGCAACTCCCAAGTTGGAAATCCTCTAAGGAAGGAGCATCCACCATCATTGTGATCAGGGAGATGCCCATGAGGGTGTGAGGGCAGGCAGTGCTCGAGGAACGAGCAGCACCGAGCACCGTGCTCAGCCTGGTGTACTGAGTCCAAGAAAAGCACTGTGCTTTGCCACCAAGCAAGCAACAACTAAATTTGTCTCCTGCAACAGTTTGGAGTGGGATCCCTCCATGGGGAAGCTGGTTCGTCACGGTTCAGAAGATTATTCAAAATGCATGAAATTTGCGTGGAATTTCCTTAATCTGCCTTTACAGGAAAATTCCTTTCCCACTTCCTGAGGGCAGGCCCATATTGTTGAAGGGAGCATTTTTCAGCTGAGGGATATAATTTATTATAAAGGATCATGGGTCAAAGTATCTTAACCCAGATCAAGGGCAAGGTCCATGGAGAACGCCTGGAGCCTTTCGTGGTGGCTCACAATAAAGGAGCAAATACAGAGCGAGCAAACCCATGCCGTGGCTGCAGGCAGCAAGCACATCTCCATGGATGTTGTAAAGGGAGAAATCACTGTGGGTTCAAGTTCTTCAAGTGGGTGACTGGTGCTAGCAGGCTGATCATGCCTTTCCAAAGTGAAATCCAAGTTGCTTAACACTCCCTGTATTTTTCTTAGTAGTTTAACCTTGATATCTTTCCTGGGATTAGAGAGTGATGAAAGGTTGAATTATTTGTCTCCGAACTCCCACCAGGAGCAGTCTGACTGCATCTCTTCAAGTTCCCAGTTTCTCAATGTTGGTGTTGCGTGTGATGCTTTGAGGGTGTTAGGCACTAAGATTGTATCACTGTAAACTACTGTTACTCACGTGGGATGCAGTTTGCTGGGTTGTAAGAGACAGCAGTTCCAGAACAGGCAAGTAGGGAATCCCATGTAATTATGAAACAAAAGTTAAAAATTAAGAATTTTATGTACACATGCATTTCTGTCAAAGCTTTGTTTTAAGCACTTTGCAAGCATTATTATAGTTGCTAAAAGATTTTGTAAAACTAAGAACAGTTTTTTTCCCCATTTTGCTGCTGGGGAAACTGAGGCATGGCTTGCAAAGCAAATCTGTCCAAGGTTATTAAGTGCACATCTCTGGCTCCAGACCTGGGCTGTAACTGCAGCCCTGGAGCATGACAAATGCAGGGGAGTGGAGGCTGAGGGACTGGAGCGATGTAGGGGCTGCCAGCAGCTGCTCCAAGTGCCAGGCTCTGCTAGGAGGCACTGGGACCTCTCTTTGTCATTACAGCTTATCATTGCCACAGACTGTGATTGGAGAAGGCTTTTTGCAAGGCTGAACTGTAAGCAATAAAACTTGCATTCTGATACACACATAGTGCACTTAACTAATAAAAATAGCCTTGGTGTCAAAAGGTTTCACTAAATGCGGCTAAAGATATTCGCAGCATTGCACTCGCCTTTCACTTTGTAGACCCAAGATGAGGTGAGGTGCTAAAAATGGGCTTTTTGTTTCCACTGGGAGCCAGTCACAGAACTTTACTTTGGAAGCCATCCGGATGTTTCCCAGAGCAGGTTGCCCCATGCTCCCCTCCCTGCCAAGAAGCCCAGGGATGCCCCCAGACATGGGGCCAGGCTCAGGTCCTGGTGTGGGCAGCAGAGCAGCTCTTATGGCCGTGGGAGGAGGAGCTGGAGCATGGGTGATGCACCTGGCGTGGATAGGTGGAAACCTGGCCCTGCAGGACAGGGGCTGGGATGTTTCCATCACATTGCTGAGAAGTTCAGGCTGTGGAAGAGTAGGGATAACTGCACGGGATGGAAGCAAGGGTGTACAGCATTGCTTTCATGAACTGAGGGCTGTGGTTCAAAAGCCCAAATCTGCCATCCAGCACCATCTGGAGTGTAGTTAATCTGGTGGAACTGTTTGCAAAGTATGGTATTACCGGACATAAATAAGTGTAGCAAAACTGGACTTACAGCTAATGAATTAAGGGTTGCCCGGGACCAGATGCTGATTTAAAAAAAAAAAAAAAAAAAGTGTAGTTGGAGGTGAATGTTGATTTGACAACAAAACATTTGGCAACAGAGCAATTAATGTCCTTTATTTGGCCAATTATTAACAGATTTCTGCTATATGATCGCATAGCCATTTGAGTCAGAGGAAACTGTGCTAATCAATCTGCCTGCATTTCCAGAGCTGTATGTCAGCCCTCAACGTCTGCCAGGAGAGGTGGTAGCAGAGAGCCTGTTCAGGGTGCCCGTGGGTTGGGTTTTACTGCAGAGGCCCCTGCTCAGTACACTGCGACTCTAAGCTGTGGTCCCAGCAGTTTAATAATGATGATAATTAGCACTTGTGTGTACTGACAGAGCTGTGTTTGGCAGCTCCTGGGCTATGGATGTGGCTTGTGGTGATAGTAGATGAGAGAAAATCGAAGGAAGACAAGACAAGAACATGCCTGGAGAAACGGAGAAAACCCAGGAATTCAGAAAACTGTGCCCACAGACTTGTTTGCTGGCCAACTGAAAATCTCACAGGAAAGTGTGTGAATAATTAAGTATGCAATAGCCATTTGCAGCCATTGTAGTTTGATGAAAAATTTAGAAATTTCTCCGCAAAAGCTTTTCTTCCCCTTCTTTCACATCAGGGCTTCCCCAGCCTGATTTCTTCCTCCTCTTCTTCTCCCCCATCTTCTCCTAAGTGCATACTGCAGGATGTGTGCTGCTGGCTGGTTTCTGGAGAAACGTGACAGGGTGATGGGAACCCATCAGTGTGGTTACACGTGCCATTGCCTTCATCCGTTGTGGCTTTGACAATAAGTGCAATGCCTATGTTGGTTTGTCTGGGCCTTCTCTTCTCCTCCTCTTCCTCAAAAGCACCCATGAGGTTTTATGCTGGTGCGCACCTGGCGCACTCAGCCACCAAGGAACAAAGTCACTCTTTGTGAAGTGGGATTTCTTTGTCTTCTTCGTCTGTGATGCAGATAGCCACACGCAGATGTATTTAACCACAGATGAAGAGCTGTGAAATTGGGGTTGGTAGTAGGAAAATGCTCACTCCCATGTTCAAGGCATGTTCCGCTGTCCCTTCACTGCTCAGCTGAAGATGTAGGTGCCCATGTCTGAGGGACACATTTGTACTAACACTTGCCCGGACGGGATGGGCAAAGGAACCTAAACCTCCCAGAGAGCACTGGGCACAGTCGGTGAGGTGCCGCAGGTGCTATAACACCCTGTAACGTGAATGCAGTAGTTACGGACAGCCACTTCCTCACCTGTCAGTGCGTTTTTTACAAGCAGTAAAAAAATCACCACTGATTTTCAGGAGGATATGTGGAAAAGTTCCTATAAAACGACTCTAAATGGGAGAGCTATGGGCTCAGAGGATGAGAGCTCACATAGGCTGGTTTTGAGTTACCAAACCCAACAGCTGGAGGCAAACACCAGCTGATTAGAGCTGCTCCGTAAACAGGAATAATTCCATAATCTTTTGTCTCATGGATCACATCCAGGTGACAGCCCAGGAAGCCTGCTAGCAGCTGCCAACACGCCTGCCCCACCGGGCGAGTTCCACATTCAAGGGGAACCCTCAGCAGGGCAACAGCAGTGAGTCACTAGAAGGCAGAGGACCTTTAAGTTATTTTCTCATGGGAAAACCCAAGATCTGACATCACCAAGGTTGAAAGCCCAGATTCCTTTTTGAAAATATCATATGTGATAAAAGCAGAGTGCACAAAGAGGGTGCACATACCCGCAGCGCTCTGGATGGGCGTATTGGAGTCTGAGTTTTGCAGTGGGACATGGAGAAGGTAAATTGCAGAAATAACCAGAGCCAAACAAGTACCAGAGTCAGGAGGGAAACTGCAGGAATTACAGCAGATACTTCAAAGTAAAGTGCTTGTACTAACAGCCTGATAGCAGTCCCTGTTTCAGAGAAGTGCCTTGTCAGTGAAGCAGCGTGTTCGCAGATGTTTTGATCTGCCAGTGCTGCATTCCTGAAGAACTCAATATGCCCACTCATGTCGTTGTCCGAGTTCAGTGGCCCAGCAAAATGGAGCTGGATCTCCATCCACCCTAATTCTGGATTTGTCAAACAAATAAACAAGAGGTTGTGCAGTTCCCATCCTGAAATGGCCCCAAAGCAGCAGGTGAAGGCAAATCCCAGGGTCTCCCCTCATGCCTGTCCTACCAGGCTGGGTGCTTTGCTTGTCATCTGCAGCTATCACCCAGCTGGTGATTTTATGCCGGAACCGGGCTGAAAATAAAAGTCCAACACAGTGCCATATCCATTGTGCAGTGGCTTTGCAACTCAAAACCAGTGTTGATGTTGCCTTCAGCAAACAGCGACAGTGAATGAATAAATACAACCTGAAATGATATCTGCAGCTGTTTGCAGCAGGACGCTTCCCATCTTGCAGCTCTCCCAGGTTAGCTTGAAGCTGTTGGCATCAGTCAGGCTCTGATCTGAGAGGGAAAACTGCTCCTACTCACTGAGGACAAGCATTAAAAGAGGCAAGCGCTACACAATCTGCAAACTTGGGAGGTAAACGGTCTCTTACAGGTAGAGTTTACTGTCAGTGCTAGAGAGCTATCTAAAAGCCACAATTAATAAAACCATCCCAATTTATGCATAAAATGAGGTTGCAGGGACCGGTTTCAGAGTCCCTAGTGTCATTAAAAATAATCCCACTGTCGCAAAACTCTTGATTGGAGCCACGTTTTGAAGTCATTTGTTTTTGTGCCTTGTTTAAGACTAGAAGGTTTTGAATAAGAAGAGCCTCCCCTAAATTGCTGCCTGTCTGCCCGGGAAAATGGCAATCATGCACTGTTGGATTTTGGAGGGGACTGTGGTAATCATTAGGTAGTTTCAGAGCAGATGTCGCTTGGTTTCTCCTAGCTTAGGTTAAGCCTGTGGTTAACTTTAGTCCCCTAAAGTGTCACTTTTAGCCTGAGAGAAAGGGCTTTGCACAGGCTGTATTAAATAACAAAATGCATATAAATGAAACAATCTGGGTTTTGTGTTTTGATCTGGCCAAAGTAATCTGCTTCATTTCCCAAAGTTATGGGATAGATTGACTGACTGAATTAATATGGGGAATGATACAGGATATTTGAACTCTTGTCAGTTTTTTCATTCTACTTTTTCCCAGCAGTAAAATGGATTTGTTCTGAAACCTGGAAAAGAAAGAAATAAACTTGGCAGATGTAGCAAGTTTATGATTTATTCTGAATTTGCAGCCTGATCCAAACGCCACTGAAGTCTGCAGAAATCTTTTGGGGGATTTCAAAAGGAATCTCATCAGGCTCTTGATTAATATGCTGGGGAGCAGGGGTGTGTGTGGCTGGGGCCAAGGGAGACTTGTAGAGCTCATCCTCTTTTTCTTTAGGTTTTGCATTCTCCCGTTGTGCATCCTTTCAGGCAGTGCTCTCAGTGCTCCCTGAACCATCTGTATTTGGATTAATAGGTAATAGGAGAAGTGCTGGGGAAAGCTGGAGCCAAGTTCCATTTTATTGCCTTATAGTGATGCGAGGAAGGACAACGGGGATGGCATGGGTCGGTGGGAATGCGTGAGGTCAGGACTATGACTGCTGCCCGTCCCGTCACCTCCTGTCCCAGCCCATCAGATGCGTGCTGGGGCTCTGGAGCCAACCCCCAGCAAATCCCAGGGTGCAGAAGCGATGGGATGAAGGTGCGCTTGGGATCTCAGCATGATAGGGCAATGTGAGTGTGACTCTCATCAGGTCGATTAACCTTGTGAGCATCTGGAAGCAACAAGCAGCAAGAAGTGTAGCTGAGTTTAGTGTGCAGCGTCTTTTAACTTCACACTTCTTCTTTGAAATGTTTTCTAGCCTGGAAAATTTCCAGACGTTTCTAGGATGGGAAAGGCCTCTATGTTACACATAAAAATGAAACAGGCTTTGCATCTTGATTTATTCCTAATCTTACTACTGTGTGACAGGATCAGTTACCTCTCAAGGGGCGGTATTAATTAAGGTTTACAAAACATTTTGCAATTCTTGGGAAAAATGCATCACAGAGCTCTGCTGTTACTTGAGCAATTTATTAGATGGCAGCCGATATGTGAACCCTTCTGCTTGTAAATGTCTGCGATCACGTTTCGGTGTAAATTGTGAACTTCCAAACTCCTTTGGCAAAGCTGGTCTTCAAAAATCTTATTTTTCTTTCTCCCCCCTTAAAGTGGGAGGGAATCGCAGATGATCTTTCACATGATTCTTCCAACACCCAGTCATTCATCAGCAGAGACTTAAAGATAATAAACTTTTTGTTTCAGGCAATTACTTAATCTCGACAAACTCCTGTGTTAAGCAGGGCTATTAACTGAGCAGGCCATAAATCAGCGTGTTGCCAGGTGGGTGAGTCTCCTGAACTGCAATCACTCTTCAGGACCTTCCAGAGACCCCTTCCCGTCTTAAGCACCTTCATTACACAAGCGGCATGCTAACAACCCACACTTTGCATGAGCTGCCCAGAGAATCCTCTGCAAACAGCACCAGCACCATTTTTAACACCGGTCAGAAAATTTTCAGACCGAGGCAGGATGATACATGGCAGTTATTAGCCTGCACCCAAACCACAGCTGGGCAAAACAGATAACTTTCTCACCCCCCTGCTCCCCAGCCCTTGTGCTTAGCTGGGAGCAGCGAGCTGCCGGAAGCATGGCTAAAAGCCAGCCTGTGTGCTATCCTCTCAGTCTTTATGGAGTTAGGAGTGCTTTGGGGACTGATGTCAGTGAGCATGGAACCTCCAAAATTCTTCTTTGTAGGCCACTGAGATGCTTATCACCTGGGTGTAAGTGCAAGGAAAATACCCAGTTCACTTTTGTCAAGTCTCTAGCAGAAAGCAGACTTCTTTCCTTCATTTTTCAGAAAGAACTTTGGTCAAAATGCACAGCAGAGTCTGTATGGGGTTTTTCCAGACTTGATTTGTTCGATTTTATAAATGATATAAACAGACCTTTCATAAGGAGGGGAAATTTTTCAAGCCATTGCCTATAGGATCAGTTTGATTTCAGTTTGTTTTAGTGCCTAGAGGAGAATATGCATAAAGAAAGCAAACTTGCTTTTGTGGTTTGGATCGTAGAGGCCAGAAATGCCAGCACTGGGTTTGAAGCACAGCCTGCTTCTGGAAGATGTAGGCAGGCTTTGTGTCGGGACAGAGCCGGGTGTCCCCACGATGGCAGCAGGCAGCCCTGTGGTAGCAGGGACCGCACAGGTAGGTCTGTGCCCTGGGCAGGCTGGCATGCCTGCTCTTGTTGGCACCGGCAACTGCACTTGCGTTTAAGCATGTGCCTGGGAGTTTTTCTTCTGTGAGGCTGCTTTCCAGCTCGTGCAAGTTGTGACGGCTCCGTGTGCCAACAGCTCCTGGAGCACTGTCACACCTGGGCAAATCCATCCATCCTGATGGATGTAGAGAGATGTATGGGGTGCACACACTGCAGTGGGCACAAACTGGAGTGCATCAGGTTACCTCTGAACATCAGGAAGCAATTCTGTGCTGTGCGGGTGACTTGTGCCAGAGCACTGGCACAAGTTGCCCAGAAAGGTTGTGGGATCTCCTTCTTGGAGAGCTTCAAAAGTCACCTGGAGATGGGCCTGGATAACCTGCTCCTGGTAACCCTGCTTGAGCAGGGGTTGGACCTGATGACCTCCAAAGGCCACTGCCAACCTCAACCCTTCTGTGATTCTGCGATTTAGTTTCACCCGATCTTCTCTATAAGCAAATTTTGGCTAGCATTGGAAGCAGCTGTGTCCCCAGGACAGGTACCTGAGGGCTGTGCTGCAAGCCATGGAGCTCACCCAGCTGACCACCTGCCTTCGGGAAGGGGCACGCTGTGTTTCAACCATGTGGCCACGCATAGGCAGCCTGGACACCATAATGGTGGCTGGATGTGAGGATGGGTGGTCAAGGGAGGTCAGGACAGTAGCTTTCAGCAGCAGCCAGAGCTGGAAGTGGTGGCTGGACCACAGCCTAAGAGCCTTCTTTGCTCATTCTTTCACTAGCAGCCTACTGGTAAACTGGTTCAGGGAGTCAATCCAGCCAAAAACCCACGCAATACTCTTTCAGGTGGTTAGTTTTCGGCTGGGTATGGAATTGCCAGTGCCACCTCCAGGGAAAGATGTGGATGCGTGGCTGGGGGAGAGGCATGCTAAAGGTATCCCCATCAGTAGTCCTGCTCCTAGGGATGTAGTTGGGAAGATGCTTGTGAATAAGCTTCTATTTGCATGAGTGGAAGGTGCAGTCAGGTCTCCGCTAGACTCGCTGTCAGATGAGAAGTTCTGTGCAGAGAACACTGTTCTCTTTTTCATTTACCGTTTTTGCTCTCTGGTTCTTAGGCAGTGTGGTTGCCAACAGTCTGAGGCAGTTGAACTGCCCCATACTCTGCATCTCACCTGCAGTGATCCTGGGCAAGGGCACCCATGTCCTCTTGAGCTCCTGGCTACAAAGCCAGTTAGTGCTTTCTCCATAACACCTCTATCTAATGGCAGATTACAACTTATCCTTGTCTTGTAGATGGTTAGAAGCAGTTGCACTTCTGAGAGCTTGAATGCAAAGTCAGACGCCAGGAGCAGCCAAGCTGCCTCCACAAAACAACTTGGACACAGCTTCCACTGTGACGAGAGCCACATGAAGATGGTGCTGAAAAAGCTTGCCCCTCATTGGCCTGGTCCCAGGGCACTCAATGACAAACTCCAATGGCCCATGTTTTTTGGAAATTGCTGCATCAGCTGGAGGTGAAGGTAGTCACTGCGTTAGGATGCTACTGGCTTCTGAGGGGGCAGGATGACAACAGTGTGGAGAAAACTTCTGCCTGAACTTGTTGACATACTTTCTTCTGAAAATGCATATTTTTGAGGGATCTGTATGTTTGCATAGACGCTCTTGAGACCCTGATTTTTCCCCTACAGCAGGAGCGCAAACCATCCTCATGCAGGCAGGCACAACCGAGCCAGCAGCTGCTCAGCCCCTGCGCCCCAGGTGCCTTCCTGCCTGCCGGGGACGGGTTTTGTTCTCCCCCCATTCTCTTGCAGCAGCTGCTGGAGAACAAGCCCCAGGACCCATCTGGCCCTCCGAGCTTCCCAGCAACGTGTTTTCTCGACAAAGCGATGGTGGCTGTGCTGTAATACAAGAGTTACATTATAAAACTGCGACTTGCTAGCAAAGCAAACTGCCTTTTATTTGCTGGTGCTGCCTTTCTCCCTTTAGAATTGTAGCCGTGGCCGCACCACAATGTAGCCTCAGATCCGAGTCAGTCTAGAGGGCTGCTTTTTTCTTTCTCTTTTTTCTTTCCTTTTTTTTTCTTTCCCCTCCTCTGCTTTCTGGAGGAGTTGGCACAGCCCTGTGTTATTAGGACATAAGCCAGCTTGTTCTAGTGGAATTTCCTGTCTGATTTTAATTTCCCCCTCATTTTTTTTCCCCCCTCAAAGTGAGACAGAAAAGCTTTTTAATTGCACTGCCGTAGGTTGGCCCTTTGGGATATTATTATTCTTATTAAGTACTTCCTGTTGGGATGCGGCACATGAGAAGTACCCGCGATCTCAGTGCAGTCAGTGCTTGTGGCCGCCTTGTTTGTTAATAACCGTCAGATTGGCAGCGTCCTCGGGATACATCTTGGCATGACAGCCGGGCAATTAAATGATTTTCAAGACTCTCAACGTTTGCAGCTCAAGACCTGTGGAATTAATAAGCTGTATTAAGCCTTTTCAGTTTTGTTTTCTGCTGTTCAGTAGCTGCAGCTCCTCATTCATCTAACAGAAAGCCAGCCTCAGTGGGAAACACTCGCTCTGGAAATCAGCGCAGAGCTAGGAACGTGCCGTCACTCTGCCAATGGGGCGTTTTGTCCCAGAGAAGAATCCAAGGCTTGCTTAGCAGAAAAAGCCTTTTTTAAATTTTAATTTCCCAGGAAGTGAAAATTCTCAGCAATCAGTTTCAGAAACTTCACGTGTTGACAGATGTTGTTGTGATAAAGTCCAAGCACTCCATGTTCATCACTTCCGTGTTCTTCTTGTTTGCTAGAATATAATAGACCATACCCATTCTGGGCTCTTCCGGGCCATTTCTGACAGCAGCTGCAGGTTCCTGGAAGATATTTTCTGACTGAAAACTGTTCTGATTTCAACCTCCTGCCAACTCAGGCTACTTAGGACCTAGGATGATGGCTGGCGGCAGCAATGCAGCTCTGGAGACTTCACTAATAACGGCCCTTCCGAAAACCAGCGGAGTCTCAGTGTCAGGCAGAGCTGGGCATCCCACTGCAGGATTCCCCAGCCAGACTTGGCTGTGGGAAACCCCTTGTTTCACTGTATCCACCCTTCCCAGATGGATAAAGAAAAGAAGGATTTGTCTGTTTAATGCTGCCACATAGCAGTAATCTGAAGACCCCAGGAATCCTTGCAGAATAATAAATAATGCATCACTTTTATTCACAGATGCCCACCTGAATGTCTTAAAATACTTTCACAGAGCTGTCTGCAGGCTTCAGAAAATCTGTTTTCTCACCGAGAAGTGAAGTGCCCCAGAACCGTGTGGTTTTGATCACATCTGAAGCATGTTGCTAAGCCAGCTCCCTACTGGTGGCACTTGCTGAGGTCCTGGTGTCCCTGCCGGACTGCCCTAGCCAGGAGGCATGCGGAGGAAGTAGCAGGGACCCAGGCAGGAGACAGCAGCTGAGGGATTTCAGTGTTTTATTTCTTAATGCTAACGGTCGTCTTCACTGTAGAAAATGTCAATGAACTTCTACATTTTTAATCTAAATTTTCCATGGAGAGAAAGAGGCCATTTTTAGGCTCGCTGTAATTGCTCCTATTCTTTTGCCCAGGAAAGAACTGACAGGTTTAATGTCACTAACCACAGTCACACGGTGCAGAGCAGGAAACTGGGGAGTCCTGCTCAAGCTTCAGGATGGGGCAGACATGGACGTGAACAAGACCATCTTACTTCCATTTGTGCCTGAGTTCATTTAAGCATGCTGCCTCATTCTTGGGGTGGGGAAGAAATTTATGGGGGACCGAGCCACAGGGCTGGTTGGCTCTGTGGGTCATCTGGGACCTCCTGGGGGGCTCGCAGGAGAGGTTTGTTGTCTTACGGCTTTTATTATGCAGGCAAACCTAGAAACGTGCTTTATTCTGTGTAAAGTAAGCACCACATCCCCATGGGCATCTGCAGTCCGTGTCCTCGGTTTTGTACTCTGCTCCTCAACATGCCTTGGTTCCTCCAGCTAAAGTCAGAAGTCACACTGACCCTGTCCTGCAGGTGCTCTGAGGTGTAAGTGCTATGATTCTTATTTTGAGGCTTTTTTTGTGATTTTACAGCTGAAGAAGGGCAAGACATTTTTTATTTCTTGTTTACTTTGCACCTATCTCTATCCCAGCTGGGCCCCTTCCCCATCTCCCTCCAGGACCCCTTCAATGTAGTTACCATTACCTGAGCCATTTGTCCTGCAGAGCTCAGTTTTATTCTGTTTATTTCTTCATTATGTATGTTAGAAGAAGAGAAAGCTGTTTCTGGGTTCTGCTGGATGGGAACAGTTGGTTGGATGTGCTTCAGAATGGTCTGTAATGGGGTGGGAGAGGAGTCTCCCTTGGTGCACTGGTGGGAACCTGCCTACCATTTGTCCTTCCCTTTGTGTTCATAGCAGGTCAGAATGAATCTTCACTATTTATTTTCCCCATGAAGTTCCTCTTTTATTTTTACCAAAGCCACCAAGCAGGTAGTAAAGCAGTGTAATAATTAACTGATAGTAATTGAAGTGTGCTGCATGAAAACCAAACCAAACGCTAACAAGCCAAACAAAAGAAAAGCATGCATGGCGCAGCCCTGTTTATAGTGCTGTCTGCCGGAGTCATTATACACGTTGATATAATAATACTGAGCACTTAATTACCACATCATTTTTAAAGCGCTGTATAAACATTAACCAAACCTCTGAGGTAGGGAGGTATTATTATCTCCATTTTAAAGAGGGGAAATCCTGACACGGCGAGGTTAGTTTGTAATTGAGCATCGTGGTGCAGAGGCTGCAGCCTCCCAGCCAGCCCAAGCTGCACTGTGATTTTGGAGGCTGCAGAAGCACCTGGGATGGCTCCACCTGGAACACGGCACTGCCATCTGAGGAGGGCGGCTGTCCCTCAACACAGCTCTGCGCTTAGCAAACATGCAGATGGGTGTACCCAGCAGCCGCGTGATTATCTCTTTTTGGAGGTAAGCACATGCTCGGCATATTTTGCGAAGCAGCAAAACGCTGAGGCTCGGCTCTTCGGCGGGGCTTGGTGGGGTGGGAGGCAGCTGCTGCTGCACGGTGCTGTGGGAATGGCAGTCCCTGCAGAGCAGTCACTGTTTGGCAGCGGTACATGACTTCATTCAAGGAGAATCCCACGGGCACACCAATGTGATCTGCTCCGTCATGTTTCTGTGACCCAATTTTCCCCATTCTTTGTCTCAGACCTTTCCTGACCTCAACCCTATTATCTCTTCTAATAATTCACCCAGGCCATTATTAATGGTGCATTAACTTTGGCTGTGCTTTCAGCAAAGATGTTTTTCTTGTGCTTATTCATTCGCTCAACTCACTTAAACAGCGAGATCATTATTCCAGGGATGTCACATAAACACAAAACTATCTCCCTCGCTGACACCTACGGCCCCGCAACACTTTGCTGGATTCAAGCACAACACCAAGATGCCCCAAGGGGCTCTGGCAGCCACCCACATGCTTACGGACAGGTTTCCCTCCCCATCTCGCATACCAGGGCTGGGTGCTCCGGAGCCCACCACGCCTAGCACTGCTCCAATGTGGCAAAGATGGCAGTGTGAAAGCTCTGGAGCAAAGCACATCTCACTCTTTGCTGTTTCAAAATAAACCTGATGTTTGCCACTGTAGGGTTGGATGCCAAAATATATCCCTTTAAGTTATGGACTTTAAAAAGCGTAGCAACAAAATGAATACCGCCTCTGATTTAATTTTCATTTGATGCTTTGGGTGATGACTGAGTGAAGGGTACATCATGTTTGTTCTGTCTTTAACTTTACTTTGAGAGGAGAGCAAGATTTGGACATGCAGGAGAAAATGTGGGCAGTGGGGTGGAGCTTTGCTCCAGAGATGGGGAAAACTAAAAGTTGCTTCCTCCTCTCATGTCTTTGAGGCTTGTAGTGGCTGCTTTCCTCTTGTCCTAATCCAAGGAACTGGAATCTGAAGAATACAAAGTGCAAGCTGTTGTTGCAAGTGTCAGAGTCTCAGTAAGCAGCATCTCACCACCAGTGACAGGAGGTGGCCTGAGCCAGCTCGGTGCTTCTTACAAACTCCCCAGCATCTTCTGAGACATCCTCATCTCAGTTTTTTTGGGTCAGCTGTTTGTGCAAAGCTGCTAATGACAGCATGGTGACAGGATCATGTGAGCTGTTGTCTGGAGAAGTTTTTCTCACGTTAATCCAAATCAATCCAATACCCTGTGGCTCTGAAGCCTTTTTCAGATAAAGTTGCATTTTCTGCCTGCTGTGGCTGAGGTATTGCTCTGGAACCTTCTGCTTGTTCGACTGTGTAGGCTTGGGCATGTTGTGTTACTTTAGCCTCTATCAGCCCCCAGAGAGTTAAAAAAATGGACTGGGACTCAAATGCGTGTGAGCATTTGCTTCTCTTCCTTAGGAGTTTTGTGAGTCTTAGCAAGGCAGCTTGTGCTTTCCCTTTATGAAACTCATGGTCCATGCATCATAAAAATCACAGGAAATCAAGCCAAAACAGTTCTCAAGAGATCAACATTTGTTCTTCTCCCTTTGTAAGAGATGGGTGTTTTTGCGAAGTTATTGGAAACATGAGAGGTACTGAATTATTCCGTCAGTAATCTTTTATGTTTTTCAACAGCAAATTACTTTCCTTTTAGATAAACCGTCAGGAGCCCTACACATATTGGTTGGCGTGGAGCATGCGTGTGAGGCTTATGGGGTGTCTCCAAACCCTAGTATTGCTGCAGCACTCGGTTGCAGGTGGGAGCTGAAGATTTCCTTTGAGTGTGTGTGTGTCTGGGCTCCCCCGTCCAGGGCTGGTCCTACCCCCAGACACCATGCTCCGTTTCCAGCTCTGCCCCTCTTGCAAGAGCAAGGGCTTTCTGAATTATTTTTATCAAAGTGAACCACAAATGAAACCTGATTCAGTCCTATGGGGTCTGATTTCTTTTCTTCTGCTGCCTTTCTTTAAAGTGGTCACACGTGGAGTTTGAAGGATTTGGAACAGAAAAAGTTTGTTTGACCTTTCCCAATTCTGCTTTTGGGGCTCAAAAAGAGAAGCTGCTGTGGGTGCTGTAAGAACGGCTCCTTTGCTTGCTGCGCAATCCCCTACATGCCACGTGTGTTTCTCTTGAAGCACAGGTTTATCTGCAGAGATAATCAAAAGCCTGCATCATCCTCAAAAAATGCCTGTTTCCGCTGCCTCCCTCCCTGATTCCTGGGATTTTCGGCAAAGGGACATCCCGCTTAAACCTACGTTTCTGCTTCATATCTCCCCTCTTTGAAGCCAGAGGGCTGGCTGGCCTTTGAATAGGCAAGGTTGAGAATAGAGCAGTGGGAGGTCCGTGTATTGCTCATAAACTTTGGCCAGAAAATCAGCCCTGACAAGTGGGGACAGGTAGCGGCGTCTCCCTCTTATCGAGCGGCGCGGTGGGGCAGACGCGTTCCTGCAGGAGCTGGGATAGGTGAGGCCTCCCAGCCTTGCCGGCGTGCACTTCACCCCAAGAGCTGCATGCCACAGCCTTAATGAGGAGTGATGTTATTTCTGTGCAAAACACCTTGTTTTTCCATTGGCCCTGCCCCTTGTGTGCTGCTTTGATTTCTTCTTTGGTTTGTTCTTCCTTCCACAGCTGTTTTTCTGTTGTCCTGGTGCTGTGGGCAGTGGGAGATGTCACTTTGTGCCTTCCTGCAGCAGTGCGTCCTACCAAGGGGCATTCCCCAGGCCTCCAGCTAAAAGCTTCCTCCTGCTGTGTAAAACAATCATCATTAGCGCTAATTGGGCAGCTTTGGGGTTAAATCTGCAAAGATTGCTTGGGTTTGGTAAATCCTCTGCCACCACAAAGCAGATAATGCTAAACAAAAGATTGCCTTGATTAGATTAAAGTTGGCATATTCATTGCCCTAATCATCATACTGCCCTTCCTGTGGCTATTCAGGAATACATCACCATGACTTACTTGAAGTAATTGAATATAATTGTCTTTTTAGCTCCTGTGTGTAAAACATCCATCTTTGTTAGCGGTGTGCACTGCTGTCGTGCTGCCAGCTCTCCCTCCTCGTCGGGAGGACTGGGATCAAGAAGCAGGGCCAGGCTGACGTTTATGAATTGGTTGCTGATTGGCTATAAAACCATTCATTATTCCTGACCAAGCACCTGGAAGAGGAGAAAAAGGAGCAGCCCTATTGCTGGTTGGCTTAGCCGCTGCACCCAGGGAGCAGAGGGGAGCCCCAAAGTGGGATGAAAACAGGGAGATCACCAAAAGTAACCCATCCCTGGAGGAAAGAGGAATTCCTGCCTCTACCGCCATCCAAATAGGATAAAACACTAAAAGCAAACCAGCCATGCTCGTGGGAGGCAGAAAATGTGTGGAAATTTTTCTCCCATTAATAAGCAGAGGTGCGAGGAGGGAGAAATTCTTTTCAGATGTAATATTTGTGCCAAGAGATAGCTAGGAAAGGAGGCGAGGCAATGGGCATGCTGTTTTCTTATTCCTAGCTCTCCTGAGTGACAGGGAAACAATTTTTGCACTAAAATTTTTGATATTTAACTGGCAGTCAGTCATTTGGCAGTAGGCAGTTACAGAGCAAGACATAACCTGCCTTGTTTTTAGGAGATTCAGCATTTGACCCATTGTTAATGGTTCTGTCATTATTAGTGAGTTAAACTGGTTGACAGAAGGGGCTTGGGATGACAGTCTGACTCTGTACCACTAACACATCACCACAATGCCCAGCAGTGTCAGCCCCCTTTCACCTCCCTGCAGTTTGGGGCTACCCCAGCTCCGGACCTGCCTCTTCCAGGCAGAGTCCTCCCTGTTTTGGGAGGACACAAAATGTTATCCATAGGCACGGCAGCTGGGCTGTGCAGGTTGGTCCCAGGACCCCAGAAGAGCCATTGCTCTTTTTGAGTTTATTTCATGGGACATATATGGGGTGAGTGCTACAGGAGGCTCAGCTCAGGCTGGTGGAGATGTTTATATTGTCTGGCAGTGAGTGACTGTGCTGAGACAGTTGATTTTGTGTCCATGCTTGGTGTAAAACCTGTCCTGGGTGCAGAGTGAGGAAGCCCTGGCCCTGCAGAGCATGCCCTGGGGAGTGAGACCTCCTTGCCCTGCTTCTCTGGTTGCATGGACACTGTGGGCTGTGGCCAGGGGATGGCCATGTCCCTCAGGAGGAGGACAGCTAGGTCCTGCCTGCAAGCCTGGGCAGCAGTCTGGACTGAGCATAGTTTGGTGAGACTGGGCACTGCTGACCTGGAAAAACACTGGCTGCCCTTTAAAATGAAGTGTCCTTGTGTAAGGGATCATCCCTACCTAGGACGAGGAAAGGGTGAATCTCTTTCCTGGCAAAGCAAATCCTAAAGGATGCGAGTTTATTCTCTGCCTGAGCCGCTTTTGGGGGAGGAGGGGAGGGGAGCAGAAGGGGGAAGCAGCTAACAGTTGCCCTACTGTGTCCTGACATCAGGCGAGCTGCAAAAATGCTCCCAGTGTATCGGGGCGTGCGTGGTGCCAGCCCTGCGCTGGAGCACGGAGCACAAGTCTGCTGCGGAGACTTAAATACTTTCCAGCACGGCAGCCTTAGCCTAACGCCTTTCAGCAGAGTTGGCAGGAGGCTTGTTTGTGTGCAGGCTCTCACCTCTCCCACTGCCGCGCCTGTGCCGCGCTTGGGGCTTGAACGTTGGGATGGGGGCAGGAGCTGCAGAGCCAGGGGCTGACACGCAGGGAAGGACGCATATGGGGATTTCTCCTGGGCTCAGCGCAAGAGGAGTGCAGCCACGGTGGACGGGCTCGGCATAGCTCAGCTGGACTCACAGAGGTGAAAGGCTGAATTTTAAGGCTGTTAGAAGAAGAGTTTGGCACTGCTGGATTTTGCTCAGCATCAGCAAGAGACTTGGCCCAAGCCTTGGAGCTTGGGTTTCGGATCATGCCATGCCGCTCAGCAGAGAGATGCTACCTGTCGCGGAGGCAAGTCACGGTGCAATACGGATGGGTGCTGACCCTCTGCTAATCGTGTTTTCTTAGCTCCCATAATTTTTGCAGGAAAGGCCCAAGTGACCAGGCAGTGTTGTTGGGGGAGGTGGGAGGAATAACCTGATGAATTTTCCATCAGCTCGACTCGCTCGGATATTCTCACCATTAACATTTGGGGTCAATAATAAATATTAAAACCTGTAGATTTAATAAGTCAATGTAGGTGTTCTCTGCCTTTTGAGACCACTTTATCTTTCCATCAAAGATGAAACAAGCTTCTCAAATGAATAAAAAATAGGGCCTCAAGTGATTACAAGTGCGAGCAATTTGGGCTCCTCTCTCAGAAGCTGGCAGTAGGCACTTCTGAGCCACTTCTGAATGCCTTCATGGTTTGCATTAGCACTGCTCTCACTGCTGGTTTTTAGGTAAATATTTCCAGCTGGTGTGTGCAGACCTTCAGCAGAGGTGCTGGCTGTCACTGCAGGCATGGGGACGACGCAGGTCCAGGTCCTGCTAGGCTCTGTTGAGTCTGATTTGCGCTGCGAGTCTAGTTTTCCTTGGTGCTTCCTATAATCTCCTCGAGTTCAAAGAGCGCTTAGCTGCTTGTCTTTGTCAAAAACCCTGTTGGAGATCTTTTATGTCGAAGATGTAGGATTTCTCCGCATGACTTTGATTATTTATTCATTCCACTTCTCTGGTGTATGATAGCGCTGATATCATGAAGACCCCTTGTCTTGCACTGCTCTTACTCTGAAATTCATGGAGATTTAGTGCCTTTGAAATTGTTTTAAAAGGAAAGGAAAAGTTTTTGAAGTCCCTTTTTTCTTCTTCTTTTTCTATTCCCCTCCACAGTGCCGCAGCACATTTTTCCAGCCTTCCACGCTCCTTTGCCCATTGACATGCGCCACCAGGAAGGACGATACCATTACGAGCCTCACTCTATCCACGCTATCCACGGGTAAGTCTCATACCTCCGCTCCCAAGCCCCACTACAGCCCCGGCCATCCACCCTGAGCCAAATCCTATTCCTGAAGCGCAGGGCACTCGGTGTCCTCCGGGCCATACAGCGCCGTTAAACCTATAAACGTGCTGTGCAGTACTGGGATGGGAGTCCTGGGGATGGGGCTGGTGTGTGCTTTTGCACCCGTGGTGTTTCTCTTGTCACAGTGTGCCTGGGTCCTTTCTGGAACTGTCTTGGTGAAACCCCAGTACTGCTCCCTCCATGCTATTTTGGGAATGATGGCAAAAAGCTTCCAGACGTGCCATAGTTCAGTATTATTTCATCAGACACCAGCCCAGACAGTCTGGGTGGTGTTTAAGAAAAGCACTGCAGGTCCTTATGCGGGTGTCCACGTGTGCTCTGGAGGTGCAGGACTACGCATTTTGATGGGGACCTCCTTGTGGGAGCCCACTGGTCCCCAGTGAGGACAAGTGCTGGACAGAGGTGTGCCCATGGAGGGAGAACTGCATTGATCTCCTAGTCCAGGATATGGCATCTCAATTGTCCTCAGAGAGCAGCGAGGACATGTTTATAGAGAGATTTGCATTCACCTCCGAGCTTTGAGTAGGGCAGGAAAGGAGCCAGCAGAGATGTGAGCAGGAGGCTGTGGTGACCGTGTGGCCAGGAGGGATTCTCCCTGACGCTGAAACACACTGTCCCCATGGGAGGTGAGAAGCAGAGCGGGCAGTCCCATGTCTCCCAGATATCCCTCAGCCTGTGGCTGTAAACTGAGGGGCACTCAGCATAGCAGAACCCACAAGGGCTGGAACAAAAATTGTGGGAAGTGCAAGGGAAAGTGAAACAGGGCTCATCACTTGAAAACTCTCATTTGTTCCCTCTGTTGTCCCCAAAGATTAAATGATCTCCAGAGGTCTCTTCCAACCCTATGATTTTGTGATTCTGTGCTCTGTGGCTTCGCAGGGCTGTTTGCACAGCCATGCTTTTTCTGTATAGGCGTGAGTGGGGGAGCAGCCCCTGGGAGGCAAGCAATGCAAAAAGCAGCAGCCATGAGATCTGTGGAGTCCCACGGATGCGAGGGCTTTATTCCACTTCCAAAATGCTGCAGGAAAAAGTGATAGGGCATTCCCCTGGATGCTAGCAGAAGACAAGTCGTTGTCTTTTTTGGCTGGCAGTCAGCTTGACTGGGTGTTTAAAGAGGCAGAGCAGCTCCTTCCATGCTGTGTGCAAAGGGGAAAAAACAGAACAAGTCACTAATGTGGGAAGACAAAACTGGGAGGGGTGGGGAGGGAACAAGAGAGGAGAGAGACAGAGCGGGAGAAACTCCGGTGNTGTTCTGATGTTGCCTGCATGTTCGTGCAAAAAATTGTAGGAAAAAAAAAGAACAATAATTCAAAACTGTACTGGGAGACAAGCTATGGCTGATACAGCACATGATGAGATCTGAAAGGGACGTCTGCAAAATTGTGGTCAAGAGAGAGGATGGCAGATGCTCCGATGTTTGGCACAGGTTATTTGTGCACCCTAAAATGCTGGATAAAGTTGGTCCCCAGGTGCTGCTGTGGAGCGTGGCTAGGTCTGTCTTCACCCTAGGCTGACACTTTGGGAGCCATGTGGTGACCACGCTCCCTTTCACTCCTGGTGCTGCATTGGCCCTGGGGCACAACAGCAATGATTTCAGTGGGGTCACGGAGCAGAGTCTTCTCCGAAATGCAGCTCAGAACTTGCCAACTGATGCCACATGCCTGTGAATTATATCACACAGTGATGGAAGCCAGTGTTTTATCACATTGGGGCTGTCGAACTGATCAACCCCAGCCAAGTTATAGCCAGGTGTATAGTGCTAGCAGATCAGATGTTCAGTTCACCTGCACTAATATTAATATTCTGCTGACTTAGCAGTGGCCACATTTGTCTGTCAGGCAAACAAGAGTGCCCTGCTTAGGATTTGGGAAGAGTGGTTGGTAAATACCTCCTGCCCTTCTACCTTGGGATCCTTCACCTTCCCAGCAGCAGCCTTCACAAAAGTGACTTCTGAGGTACTGAAAGGAAAAATTGGTTATTGGTGTTAGAAGAGGAAATGCAGTTCTCTTGCAAACATCGGATAAGACCAGCCTTATTACTTGGACATTGCACTGAAGGGTGAGTGCCTCTGTGAATAGTGAAGCAGCAAAGCAGAGAATCTGACCAATTCTTGGCTGTGTTTTTTTTTTTTTTTTTTTTGTGGCATTTCTGAAGCTGCAGAAGGTACCATATTTGCTGAAAGCAGCCTAGGCTGAAGTATCAAATTCAACTTTTGTGAGCGTGCAAGTGCGTACATGTGTCAGTGCTTGTCCTGAGCCTTATTTTGCTATCAATTAAAGAAGGCTTTCTTCTGCAGCTAAAGCAAAGCCTGCGCTTTAGGATCAGGGGAATGCAACTTCTGTCTGGCTCTCTTTCCCAAGTGCATAAGCACACTGGGAAAATCCTCACCAGCTGTGGAATTAGTCTCTTGATCATTTTTTCTCTTTCAATTTTATCTGCAAACACCTCAACCTCATCTCCTACCCTTTCTTCCTTTAGGCTTTTGTTCTACTTCTCTTTTGTCTTCCCCTTCTCACCTCTGCTTTCTGCTCTAGATATCACAATATAGTGCTCGCCCACCTCACTGGAGGATGTCCAGCATGAAATCATTCACAACATGGTGATGGATCTGGGCCAGGGCATGCTTAGTGGTTGTGTGCCTCTGGTTGGGTAGACTGAGTGGACCCTGTATGCACACTTGAGCCTTCGCAAATTTGTACTCCATCCTGGTCGTGCAGAAACTCATTATTCTGTTTAAAGTAAATAACTAGGGGGAAAAAAAAAAAAAAAAAGGATATATTTTCACTCTAGAAAATTACAGCAAATGTTTGGAATACAATTTTGTGTCACAGAGTTTTGGCTTTATGATTAATGTGATCAGTGCCTGACAGAGAGCCCCCAATTCATCAAGCCCATATTCTAGCTGTCTGCTGTCTTGCTGGTACCAAATTTATCTAATTACATGAACATTGCACAGCAAATTAAGTGTAGTCTCATTTGTTGCTAACTATGGGGTCTTATTACTCGCCTGCTGTGTTATGTCTAAGGCTTGTTTCCTGATTGCTTGATGTGACATGGCTGTGTTCCCTTGAATTACTGTTCACATGAGAACATAAGTTGTTTTATCCTAACTGGAAGGAACTCACCTGCAAGACTCTCCTGAGCAGGACAACCTCTGGGACCCTTTTCTTTAGAACATGGGTGGGAATAAGGAAAACTCAAACAATAAAAGACCCATGTGCCAAGATGGGTCTGAAAGATTTTGCGCATTTCTGCTTATGGTTGTCTTTCTGTCTCAGTCACTTCCCTGTTAAGCAACATGACAAATGGTTTTCAGAGCTTAAGTCTTCCTCACTAAGCATTTAGTATGCATGTCCAGTCACTGGTCATGTTGATAGTACCTTGAAATGTTTTTCTAGAGAACTTTATCTAGATTAAATAGTGTTTCTTCAGTCAATAGGACATCTCACTGTTCTAAACAACCTCTGCTATTTTTACTTATTTGGTGATACACCACTTTTTAAGTTTTGGAAGTGATGTCTTTTTTGGCATTAAGAAAAATTTGGCAGAATCGTGGTGCTTGCTTGGCAAGTCTGGAAAAATGAAATATTCCATTTAGTTGGTCATTGAGCTTTGCAGTGCAAACCAACAGAAATATTGTGGATTTAGGACATCAGTTTGGATTTTGCTGTTTTGGGATTGTGGTCATATGGAGGATGGAAGGAGAGGCAGGACTGGAGCCCAGCGGACACAGTGAAAACATATAAGGCGGGATGGAGTAAAACTGAGCGTGGAGGAAATCTCTTCTAGAATTGTAGAGTTAGAGCAGAATGAACTAAAGTAATTGTATCGGTACATGTAAATTGTATGAGACACCGCTTCTCCAAAACAGCATTCATTTGATATTAAGGTCACAAAATACAGTACTCAAAGTTAGGAAATGATAGAAATATGTTTGCCGATTCCAACTTATTTTGTATGTCATTGCAATAGTGCTTTAACTTGCACAACTGTGCCCTATTTCTGCCTCCCCCAGGATCCTTGCCTTTTCTATAGGGATGCTCGGATGGGTAATGTTACGTGTGTCTCTTGCATGCAGCTTTTATTGATATGTTGGAATTTCACTCTGCACCATTGGCTGTAGGCAGAACATAGATCAGTGTTACCTGAGTGAAAATCCTCAGCAGGTTCAAAGCTGAACCAAACAAATTCACTTCATATGTTTAAACAGATCCATTTCTAGTGAAGGAGGTAGTTGGTGTTTTAGTGAGCTTCTTCATTAAAACTTTCTCCACTGGAGCCCTGTCTCTGCAAAATCTCCATCTTCGGCAAACCAAGGGGACTCTTGGAGCCAGCTTTCCAAAGTCAAGCCCTCAACTGCGGAGTGAAGCTGCTGGCAAGGACGGCAGGTGAGCGCTGATAGCTCCCTGCTCCCTTCCACTCCCCACTTTAGGTATGCTTAGCTACTCTTGACTATTTTTCTTCTAAAGCACAACAAAAATAACAAACAAAAAACAAACAAAAAAACAATGTTAGCTCAGCTTAAAAGTCCCTGCCAGTGCAAGAGCCTTCAGGGCTAACCCTTGTAAACAGCGTGTCTAGGCTTGACTCAGCAAGAAACTTTTTAACAGTAGCTCCTAAACTGTGGTTAAAACCCATCAGGCATTATGCAGGGTAACAAACAAAAGCAGCGTTGTTTTTCTACCGACATCCTGGTAGTGTTTCAGGATGCAGTTCTGACATTATTTGTTAACAAAATATTGTTGTTGTTCTTCTGTCTGCACTTAAAAATAATTTTAGAAAAAGAGAATCTGAGCTCATAATCACAAGACAAATTCCACGGCTTTCATGAAGACTGAATTGTTCCAAAGACTTAGAGAAGATTCCATCTCCATGATAATGTGGAGTTGCCCTTAATTTCCCTTTGATAGGACTTTTATCTGGTTTAATCGTGTATCTTCCTCCATTTCCCTGAGAACTTAATATGTTACAGATCTTCCCTGATATTCAGCCTACACTGTTTTCCTTTATCTGATCCTATTACCCCTCCTTGCTGAAGTTTGTTTTCTTTTTGCTATGTTAAAAATTGCAGAACACCTTTTCAGGATCGGCTCCAATGCTCCCGAGCAGTTTAGGCAGGGTAATTCACAGGCGGGCAAGGTGACTGTTACACTATTCATCATAACAGGGCTGTGGCTCAAATGTTTACAAATTTTCCAAATTTAAACTTGAAGCTGTGATTTTCCTTTTGGGTATCTGTTTCAGCCTGGTTTTCTCTTTCCTTTGCTTTGTTTTTGTGAGATTCAGCCAAGGAAGGCCAAGTGGGGTTAAGGGAAAATATGTTGTTTAGCTGTACAAAAAATAATCATCATCGTCTTGTAACGGTGCTCTGAGGAACACCAGTGTCTCTTGCTTTAGAGTTGGAATTTGCTACTGTCACAGATGTGTCTTTTGCTGTTCCTATTAAAAAAAAAATAAAAAATAAAAAAACAACAACAACAACAAAAAAACTCAGTTTCACCAGACAGTAGTCTTTTGATAAATCTCTTTTCACACATGCTCAGTGGAGAGGTGTTAGAGCTTGGCAGCAAAATTTTCTGAGTGCCTCCGTGGCACTGACCATGCTCCAGCTCAGCCTTCCCATGGGGGCTTTCCCATCAGTGCTCCCCATTTTCTGCCAGGGCTCTCGTTCATCCCTTCCACCATCAGCAGAGGGAAGCTGGCTCTGTGCATTACTGGGTGTGTGGTTATCTTTGTAGGCTGGTGCTCTCATGAGGCTCCAGCTTTGATCCTACTGGGAAGCTTGGGATGGGACCAGGTAACAGTCATTCCTGCAGCCGGGATGCTGCTGGGCTGCACCGCAGAACGTAGGCACCAATAAAACTTGTGTGTTTTCATATTTACTTTGCTACCAGCAGAGAAAATGTTTGGCAGGTCTTGATTGATGGTACCGTGCTGCTTTGGGGATACACCGAGCTCCCTCCGGAGTCGAAGCAAACAGCTGCTCAGAGAGGCCTTCTTAAGTGTTTTGCAAACTTTTATGACTTTCACCAAATACACACGTTGCTCATTTGGGAAACAGATTTGGGGGCTCCCACATCCAGTTTACTCTGTCCCCGTCTTTCCCACATGCTTCTTTTATTTATTTAGGAAAATAAGAATGTGTAAGTGCACGATGGTTTACAGAGGCTGGTCCCCTCCGCAAGGCTGGTTCAGATCTCTCTCCCCACTCTGTAGTTAGCAGCAGCGTGCTACTTTTAGGTGGCTCTTTGGTAACCTACAGGAGGTGATCTGGGTAACTATCAATACTGCTCTCTCTGTAAAACTACCAGAACTAATATTTGATGGTCGCTTGATCCATCTCCAGTAGACCACAGATGAAATTCTGGACTGCCTATCTTCTGTTTGGGGAGGGCTGGGGAACAACAACAACAACAACAAAACCTTTAATCCCATCTGTGCGTTAGTTTTATTATCTCTGAAATGCCCTTAACAATAATGTTTTGAGAGCTTAGAAATCAAGGCTAACTAGCTGTCTGTGAGGCTTGTGGCATGTTTTCTGGCATCACAAAAGAAGTAGACAGTGCTACTTACTTCTGTAGAAAGAGAGAACGTGCACCTTTAACATCTCACCTCAGTAGGATGACAGGCTGATCTGGTCTTCTGGAGAAGGGGCAAACATAATCTGAAATGATCATCCAGGCTTGAATGTTTCTGTAGGGTTTCCAATCTGGAAACATTATTCTAGGGGAAAAAAAATATCTCTTTTGAATCTGGGTAACAACTTCCAAGCATTCTTCATTCTAAAAGATATTTGCACATCTATGCTGCCATTAAATTGAGAAGATAGTTTCATCATGTGTTCTTAGCTAGAGCTTCCAGAATATTTTGAAAAACTGAGACCTGACATCCAGAGGGACCTGAAGGAGCAGAGTTTTGGAGTCAGTAAACCATGCGGTCAGATAGAAGATCCTGCAGATCAGACTTAGAAGCATTTGGGTTGGGTCTTCAGCTGCTGTATGTCAGCATCATCACAGTGGAGTGAGGGGCCTTGGTGAGCTCAGATGGAGTCGTGCCCATTAGCACTCAGTGAGGAACTGGGCCACCAACCGGCTGGGGCTGTGACACCACAATTTACTGAATGAAAAACGGCTGCTCTAATTTAGCCTAATCACCGCCAGAAGTGTAAAAATGGCTAGGAGGTTTTACTATTGAGAACAAGAGTCTGATCTCTGAGGTCTTTTATGTAAACCTTTGGCATGTGTTCGCTTAATATGATGTCACTCTGTAATCCACGATTGCTTTTAAATGTCATTCTCAGAGCTTCATGTCAGCAAGTCTTAAGTGATAATCCCTTTGCTTACCTCACTTTATAGTAGATTAAAAGTGACTTCATGCTTCCACCTTATCCTCTGTTAAGCTTGTGCTTTAGGAAAAAAATTGTTTGAACTCTCTTCTCCCACTGCTTTTTAAAGAGTTTCTAAGCAGTGAAGGTCTTTCAGAAGCTATCTCAATAGTATAGCCCACTTCCCTTTTCTTTCAGCATCCTATGAAAATGGATAAATGTTCAGTGCCAGTTTCCTACCCTTTCAAACTCCATGTCACAAATTTGTTTCCCAGGTTTTCTCTCAGCAAAATGTGGAGCACCACCCCTCATGGCACTTATTTTTTCTTAATCCTAAATAAATCCCCTCACTAGATAATGTTTCACCTCTCACCAGCTTCTTACAGTCATGAGGACAGGAGGCAATGAACATTTTTTGGTCCCAGTACTGCTCCCGTGTGGCACCTCCTGTCCAGCACAGGGCTCCCCATTTCTGCTCCTGTAGGTCCTGGTTAAACTTTTACTCCGTCCTGTAGCAAATCCTTTCTCAGCCTACAGAGCTCTACATGCAGTTCATCTCCCTAGTTCACCCTCCTTCTTTTCTGCCTGAATTTCACCCTTGTGCTCCCAGCACAGCTCCTCATGTAACGCTCTCCTCCAGATACTTGCTTCATGCTGTCATATCCTTCCTCTCGCAGTAATGAACTGGCCAGGCTGCAGCCTGCAGTGTATGCTCAAATATCAGTCTGTTCAGCCTCCTCATTTTCATTGTGTTTCTCTGAAATCCTTCCAATGTGTGCAATAAAATGGACAAAACCCATCCATCCCATTGGCTTGCGAAATGAAGGTTGCAGCACATCACTTTTCAGGTGCTGGGTAATCTGAATTTCCAGCTACCAGTGGCCATGGGAAGCAAATAACACAAGGTGCTGAGAGATAAAAACAAACAGCAGGAATGCTGACCTGTGATATTGGAAGAAAAATGCAGGGTTTGTAATGTACATGCAGAGCGGAAATTTTAAAATCTCATCCAAAAGTTCCCCCCACGCAATAAAGTGCAGCAAAGTCAATTTACCCTGGAAGGATGAAGGACTGAGTCAACTCTACTGGGATTAGAACATGTGGTTCGAGGGATCCTAGGTATTTCGGGTCTGATTCTCAGACCACCCGGATGGCTGGGGGAACAGGAAAAAAAAAAATAATAGCAACAAAAAAAGGACCCTATTCGGCAGAGTTGTGGATCTGGATACCCTGCCTGCAGCTAACGCCGTGCACTCACATCTGCACAAATCAAAGGGCAGAGCTAGGTGCTGTTACTCTGACAAATCTCCGATCTGCAGAGCGCTCCTGCAGGAACAGATCCCTGAATTTGACACTGAACCATGTACGTATGTTTTTCTTCCATGTGCTGGACCATTTTGAGAAATTGTGATTTTTCAAAATTTTCTGCCTCAGAGGATTTTCTTGTCTTGTTCCTTTATGTTTCACTGTTGGTATTACATGGACAACTAACAGAGCTAAAGTTTAGGGCATTATTCAGGGGTCAGTTTTTAAAACTGCCTGCATGATTTAAGATCATAAGTCCCACTGTACTAGGTCTGGCTAACAACATTATCTTGAAAGTGAGTGTTGTGGGTTTCAAAATGACCCTAAGGGACAGCTTGTCAAGTGCTGGAAATGCAAAGGCACAGTGTGTCTTCCAAGCATGCCACATCCCAGTTAATGTCAAACTTCCCCAACATCCATTGACCCCCAAGCCAGCCCTGGTAAAGGAGTTAAGTATCTAGAAATTAAGAAAATGACTGGAATGAATATATTAATGTGCATGTTTGGAGTCCAACGTATTCTCCCAAGTTATATGGCTGTTTTGTTTTCATAGCACTGAGGAGGATGTTTCCTGACCTGTCTCCTCTCTGTGGCAGGACCGTGCGCATAGTACACCGTGTGGAATAGTGTGCCAGGGAAAAATTTTACTCAGGGTTTACTTGGTATCAGTAGGCCAGACTCCACTTTCAGACCAAATTTACTGCATGCCCCACACCCACTTTATTGGCATATATGGGATTAGGTTGTGATATAATTGATGGTGGTAGTTGGTAGTCACAGGAGACTGTGACCCTTTTATGATTTTTTAAGCTGGCGCTGGGGGAAACACTTTGCAGCATGGTGGGAGCCAGGGAGGTAGAAGCTAGCCTTTTCCCCCTCACAGCAGAGGGATTTCTTCTGCCTCAGCTCATTTTATCTCTCCTACAACCCTGCCTATCCAAGGTGCTTGTTAGAGCACCTGGGTGCACTCAGGCATACCTGGAAAAATATGCTAGGGCTGCACATGTAACTGAAGTGCAGTCGCATCGAGCTTTCCATCGGTTTCAGTCTCTCTGAAAAATAAATGTGTTCCTAAGTCCTGTAAGGGCCTTTGATATATTTTCCTTTTGATCCTGTAAAAGCATCCCAAAGAAGAATTTGTCTTATTCCTCCTCTTGCTTCTTCATGAGAGGCTTTCGTAGGCTGGTTCTGGAGCTACTTACGTGGCTTTTCATTTGCAAACCAGCTTCAGGATATGTTACCTGCTGACTGAGTGCTTCATCTGAAAGCCTCTTAAGATCCCATAGGGTAACCACACATCCCAAATTACCACTGGTAGAGGAAGGACTACCAAATTGTGGTTAATACATGACAAATCGGAAACCTTCAAACCTACAGCTGCATTAAAGCAATGTTCTTACATGTGTATTCTTATTTGTGACTGTTTGTCTGAGTTCTGAGATAAAGCATTCGAATACTGTGCATTGGAGATGACAAAAAAGCAAGGTGTAGAAAGATAAGCTAGTGAAGCAATTAAAGCATTCAGCCATCAAATCAATAAATGAAAGGAATATCAATCTAATGATGAATAGCAAAGAAAGAGAAGAGATGTTTGTAGGAGAGATTTGAAAAGAAACAATGAATTGATGAGGCAGAGGGACGTACAGAAAATAATCTAGGCTGCAGAACTGTTGTTAAGTTTTTTAAGGTGTTCTTTTGAAGATGCCATAAAATAGAAATCTTTACTAAACATCCCTCTGTAGTCATGCTGTAAAAATAGTATTAGAGATTTTTCATGTGACAATATAGACTTGGCAGCTGACTTCAGACCTGTTACAGTAACAGATTATTTGTCAGTATTCTCATGAAGGCCTTCTCTTTAGTAATATTTCTCTAGATAATTTTGGCAAAGCAGAAGTTAAGCTCTAGTGAAGAGAGGCTACAGCTCCATAGTCAGAATACAGCAGGGATCAGGTTGGGGTGGATTCTAATATCTGTAGACCAGTGGGAAGGATATTACAGTTAGTTCCAAGGGGAAAAAGAATATAATAGTTATTTCTAGTTTTTTCCCTTTTTTCCTAGTCCTACAGCGCAACTGTTTCTGTGTTAGAAGTAATGCCAAGAACTAATGAAAATCCACTAAGTTTTATCCAGTACAGTTGAATGCTTAAATATAGTTATTGCCTGTTTGTATGTTATTTCCTGTAAAAGTCTCGAAACAGAGAGATGGTCATGGTGAAATCACTGTCCACAGATCCCAAATCCCTTTATATACCTGGAAAAACAAACAAACAAACAAAAAACCTTCCAAACTCCAACAAAATCTCCAGCCATCTTTGGGAGAAAAAAAAAAAAAAAAAAAAGCATATACACTAACATAATCAAACCAAATTTCAGATTAGGTCAGGAAAGTTCAAGCTTTCCCTCAAGGCACAGAGTGAGGAGATGACCAGAATGTGAGAGACTGAAAATGGAATTGAGCCAGCTTAGATATTTTACAACCTATGTCTTTTTAAGAGAGTCCCACGGGACCCTCACTGAGGATGAGTACGCTGGACTTTTGGGCTCTAGCGGATGGGAGTGACAGCCTCTGCAAGCTCCTCACCAGAGCATCGTCACGTGGCATGGCCTGGTGAGTCAGAGGGAAAGGCTCTCTCCCACCAACACCACTTCCTCCGTGTCCTGGGATTTTCTTTGCAAGTCATCTATTCAAGGCTAGGCTGGGTCTTGACCTCTCTTGGCATGTGAGATTTAAACCTGGTATGACTCCAGATTTCCTCAACCACATCTGGCTTGAATCCTGTCAGTGCCGAGACAGGCATTACCGCAAGAATAAGAAACTCTTCAAAGAGTTGTTTGTTTGTTTATATGTTTAAGAGATGGCTTCTGCCAAGAAGGTAAGAGTGCTGTGAACTGTAGCTTCTTTCCCTTCAGGTCCAGGAGACTATCAGCCTGATTTCGTCATGCTCAATATCTGCAGAGCAGGGTTTGCATTTCTGTTGAAGCATACGATGGTTTTGATAAAAATGGATGCTGAGCAGAGCAGAGACTTGGGCTTGGTTTGCACAGGGAGATTGCATTGCTTCAGGTGTGTTAAACTGGTGCACTTAGTGGGTGAGGGACCTGTCCCAAGGTGACTCTGAGTAAATGGCATAGACTGAGGGACAGAAAATTCCTCGAGGTGCCTTGTACTGAACAGCAGATCGTGCTTCCTACCAATAAACTCGCTCTGGATTCAGTGGTTTCCTATCCCTTAATTTGGTTTCTGACTGTGTTGCCAAACTGGCCTTTATCCAGATTCTGGTTGCTGTGATTGATTTCATTACTTTGCCTTTCCTAAACCCAACCCCAGCCCTACCATCTCTGTGTTCATTGGTGGCTTTTCTCCCAGGCAGGGCAATTTTGTGGTTCACACATTCACCAGCAAAATTACTGTGATCCCTGAACTTCCAGCGCAGTGAGGATTTGTGTATACATGTCTTTGTGTGTGTGCAATTTCGATGTGACCTCCTCCACCCATTATCATCCTCAGTTGGTGAAAACTGCTCTGAAGAATAATCTCTCTGCATACAGTGCATTGGGGTCTGCGCTCCCCTGAACACTTTTGAGTTTCAAATGAAAGATCCTCCAGAGACAAATGTTCTCAGCATAGTGGGGCTAGAGATTGCAGTGAAACTGGAGACTTTTAGGAGCTCTTCTCGGAGGAGATGGTGCTGCCAGGGAATATGGCATTATTGGGAGTGTTGCAAGAGCTTGTAAAATACGCCAGCAAAAATCTCTGGGTACAATAGCATGGGCTGCATTTCTTATTCATTTTTGGCTTGTCAAACTTTCAGCCTTCTTCACTGAACAGCAGAATGAGAGATTTGAAGTGGGATTGTGTAATTAATGTTTGCTCTCCTACCCACAGGTCCTTACAACTCTGTGTTTGCTTGCTCTGTCCCTCAGATACTCAGTGGCTGGGCTTAGAAGGTGAACTGTGCCTTCCTGTACCTTTTTTCTTGGCTAGAAGCTCTTTTACAGCAGGCATGAATGGTTGTATTAATCCCCCCAGCATTCATGAGTACCAAATGTGTACTGCAGTGCTGAGCGAGAGTAATTATTTTACCATTACATTATGAACAGCTTTAAAACTTGCACTGTAATGGGATGTGCATAAAGGGAATTGTTAATATTAGAAGTTCAGTTCTGGATAGTTGAACTTCCTTGGTTTCTAATAATGCTATAGCTTATTTAAACCATAAAACATTTTTAAAACCTGCTTTACTTTCTTGTGTTATGTCCTTTGCTTACTTTAGCAAATAAAATAGAAGATGCAATGAAAACAAATGGCAAAACATACAAAATGCAGGTCAAAGGAAACTTGGAGCCAGGGGTATGTAGACATCCAGCTCCCATCAGTAACCATATTCCTCTTGGAATGCATGTAGGAGCTCACACCCCACTGAAAGCACCGTGAGCTGCAAAAGATACTAAGCACTGAAGGTGCTAAGAGAGGACTAATGGGATTTTTGGAAGTTGCTACCACACAGAAAACCTCACTGCCAGGATTTCGGCGTAGCTTTTTGATTTCCAGTGTTGGTTTGTTTGTCACTGATGTCTCAGTAGGTTAAATAATCCACTGCGCTTGAGCAGTTCTGTTTTCTCATTCTCAGACACAGTATGATGGCCCTGTGTTTGTCTTTTCCAAAACTGGAGAGAAATGTTTAAATTAAATTTTGTGCTGAATTATTAAAGCCATTGCAAATGTTTTCATTAAAATAAGATTATGTTTAATAGGCATCCTCTTGAATTTTAAATAGAACCAATACTTTGTGAGTTAATTACCAGGCAATATCTCTTTTTTTAGAAGTCATTTTTTACCTTACGTTAATAAAATTGTGTATTTACATAGCTCCAACCTAAGCACATCTCATTTTACCAACTAAGGGCACAGAATGTCAACACCTTTTGGCTTGCCTGAGACTTTATATCATGCTCCATTCTGAATCCCTTAGTGAACTTTATCTAATGAAAAAAGCATAATAATTTTCTCTATCCTTCCTGATAAAATGGAAACAAAACAAAAACAAATGAAGAAATACGTACAATTCCCTAGTCATTTTTAACTGTCTCCAAAACATGCCTGCCTTTAGTGAGTTTGCGTTCAAACTACCTATGGTGTCATCTCAGACAGACTTTGGCTACTGTTTTGAAAGCACTGGATCTAACATGAGAGCGGAGCACCCACAAATAGAGTGGGTGCAAATAGAGCCTCTGCTGCTTCCTGAGCTCCACGTGGTTCAGGGGCTTGGCAGAGGTAAATAGAAGTGGGGCTGGAGGCCTCGTCCTTCTTGTCACCTAGATGCTGTGACAGGAGCATAAGCAGGAGCATAAGCTGGTGTTTGGTGAGAGGCAGGAGATTTGGACTCTGAGGTCAGTGGAGAGATGAGGAACCTCCTGTTTGTGCTCCCAATCCAGTAGCATAGGCTGTCACCAGAGCCCTTAGCAAGAAGAGGATGTCTGGGGGCCTTTGCAAGCTCTGATGCTGTAAAAACAAACTCTGTTTTGCAGGCAACACCCCAAATCCAGCTGTGATTCCCAGGGGAGGTTACAGGGTGCTTATGCCTCTCTCACTGCCACACAATAGGTCATCTAATGACTTTGATGACCTGAAGTCAGCCTGATGCTTTTCCCAAAGTGAGCCCTTAGAGGATTAGTTTTAACATTTGAGGTTGGGGTGGGCTCATTTAAGGCTCAACTGAGGACAGGAGATACTGAATTTCTTGTCAATTTCCAACTGAGCTTACAGCCCTGCTTTTATTGGAGCTGAAGGAAAGTTCAGCTCAATTGGTGTGGGACACTGTGCATGAGAAAGGCAGGTGAGGACAGTGACTGGGGGAAGTGGGGCCACGGCACAGCCATGTGGATGGAGGTCTCTGGCACATGGTGGCATGGTGACAAGCTGTGCTGTGCTTAGATGTCCTCTCCTCCCAGGCTGGAGAATGCCATACCCACTGGACCCTGACACAGCCACGGTGGATGCATGAGGGCGGGCTCTTCCTCCTCGATAAGCCACATGTGTGCATGTACAACTTTCCAGCTAAGACAGCGATGATTGTTTGAAATGTTTTTCTGCATTTGCATTTACAAAAGCTGGATAAGCCTTTAAAAAAAAATCTGATAAGTAGCAGGCAATTGAATTAACCACTGTTGACTGTATTGCTGTCTCTTAACAAACTCCATCTGTATGGTCTCCCTTTGTAGACACAATTTTATAACTTAATTTCCCTACCAAAACATCAGTGTTTACTTAGTAAGAAATCTGTTCTTTGTCAGCTTAAAACAGTGATTTCTTTATTACCACTCTGCGCAAGGAATGACAGCACAGAGTTGGCACTGGAGCAAGTCTGGTTGAGTCTACAGCGTTGTAATGGAAACAGGGTGAACCGAGGGTCAAGTATAATGGGATTTGTATACAGAAATGTGTCTGCATAAGGAATAGCCGCATGAGATAAGAGAATGAAAGATGAGGCTCGCAGGTCTCCCTTTGCATGGCAGCGACTCGCTGGCAGCAGGAGGGAGGTGTTGCAGTAGGTACATAGGGCTGCTGACTTTGGGAGACGTGGCTACCTTGGTGCTGCTGGAGCAGAGATGCCTACATCATGTGTATTCGGGCACTAGCTGGCTTCAGTGGGTGCGGAATGGATTGGGGTGGTGGTTGGTGATTACTTTGTGAATGTCTCCTGTGCAGTTTTTACTGATTTCAGGAAGCACAGGGTCAGTGAAGGGTTTTCAAGCTATTACAGTCTGTGGCCTCCCTAAAAATTTTCAGCAGGATTGTCAAGCATGGTATAGTGAATTTAGCCTGAACGATAGTAGGCTTGCAGGGATTTTTGCTGTCTTTCACAGCACCTATAGTTTTTTGTGATTCCCAAGGGTTTTGCAAACCACAAGTTGAAAAGCTGTATTGTAAGTTTTCAGAAGTAAATAGCTGGGGAACATCAGCTCCCTGTTCCTTACCTAATGCATCTGTTAGATTGTCCTGTGTCACTGGTGCGCTGAAAGAACGGGTGAGTAGCTGTAGTGAATGACACGAATGGATCTGGGAGCAAAAGGATTTTTGGGTAGTATGTGGTTGACGATATAAAACACCTCATCCCTCCTTATTGTGGGCTGATGATGTGAGAAGGCAGCCCAGCTCCTTTGAAGTCTGTAGCAGTTGCACAGTTCTGCTGGCAGTACTGGGATTTTACCGTAGGACCAGGCTTTGGTTTATCACATTTAATTTCCCTTGCAATAGAGCCTTCCTCATTGTTACACTTACTGTAGGCTAGAGCTGGTGGAGAAATGCCAGGTGTTTAACACAGTCAGTTGGAGAGAGTTTATGCTTTCTCTGAATTATTTGTGTTCATGTTTTCCTATGGAAAATGAACTGCTGAATATGGTCCAAATTTTAAACCCATTCACTCTGATTCACTTTCTTTCTAATGATTAAAAAGAAAAAAAAAAAAAAAAAAAGAAAGAAAAGGGAAAGAAAAGAAAAGAGAAAAAAAGTGATAGATTAAAAAGAAGAAATTAAAATGGAAGAGCAAGCATGTTGTTAATTCTCTTTCTTTGCACAGAAAACTCAAGATATCTCCAAGAGAAAAGCTTGTTAAAAAAAAAAAAAAAAAGGGTTTTCTCTCTGCAGTCATATCATCAGTGAAAAACTTTTACCTAGTTTGCTCTTCAGCATGTAATTGCTAGCTGTTCAGCATCCTTGTAGCAAAGGAAAGGATGGTTAAATCAGCCAGCCCGTTGGATGAGATCTTACATTACATCTTCAGTTCTTTGAGTGCCATTAGCATTTCCTTTTAGAAGTGAAGAAATATTGACAGTTTGGTAGGTTATCTTGCATTTTACTGCACGTTAGGGCACTTCAAAGTCTTTATGTAGTGATGGGAACTGTCATGAAGTAGATGTGAAAGGGGCCTTTGGTCCAACTAAACCTGTCAACAAGAGATTTAGGGCAGATGGTTATTATTAGAAATCGATGTATTTATTATATATTGTGAATGTTTCCCCTTGGAGGTTTCTGTGAGCGCTGTTGCTGTTTAAAATCTGTCAAATGCCAATGAAATTAATTCCTAGAGAAAACCTGTCGAGCTCCAAATCAAAGCCTTGCTATTATAGGAATGTGTGTCTGTTACTTCTTTGTGCTGTGATGCACAAGAGGCAGGTACACGCAGCACACCGGCAGCATATCTGGGGTGTGAGTACATGTGAGATGTATTTCTGTGTAGCTATCACAATCACCTGAACCTACAGAGCTCCTCAGACTGCTGTGTCTAAAAAGGCTTTGTAGAGATCTGTGCTGTACCTGTTCCCATTCCTCTACATCCCCCTTTTTTAACAACAGTTTTCTAGTTACTTTCAGTTGGTTACAACAGATTGCTACTGGTTAGAGCATGCATGGCATCTTTCTACAGCATGAACTCCAGTGGTTTTCCCTTGTACTTCAGAAGAGAGACAGAAGAAATTTCAGGCTTTTTATAATTAGTTGGATGTAAGTTTTCCTTCCTTGGTGTCTTGCTTATTTATAGGATTTAAGGACCTTGGGTTATGGGAAGAGAACATTCCCAATAGAAAAGAAGGGTATTAGCAGCAACATTAGTGCTGGAAGACGCTGCCCTGGAACAAAGATTCATTTTCCTTTCACCCCATGATTTACAGCACATTCCAACCAAGTGATTTGGCTATGGTCTTCTGGCATAACATTGTTTGCCCTTTCCCTGACATTTTGCATATAAAGAAAAGTTATGAGCTTCTTGGGCATTCAAGGTACCAGGAAATGCAGGAGTCTACCTAATTTGTTCACATGAAATTATAGATGTCTGACACAGACTCCGTTAGTTAACATTGGTTAGAGTAATGCTGCAGCCAGTTGATTGTATTACAGTCATGATGAAGAGGAATGGTCCTTTTTTGCTTTTCTGGGATATGACGGGTACAGAGCCAAGGCAGATTTAAAGTGTAATGAATGAATAAGCATTTTCTGTGGTTTGCTTGACTCTTCCATGAGCTCCACTTCTGCAGTGTTGCTGTTACTGACTCACTATCTCCACGACAGGCCAGTGCTGGTATAACACAGAAACAGACCTCTCAGAAGCCCCTCCACTTGAACATTACTTTCTTTTAAGGCAGAAAAAAAAACATCCAAAAGTAGCATGGCAAGAAGACTCTAGTCAGGGATCAAAAATTCAGATTTCCTCTCCACACACGCTTCCCATTTGTTTTCCCAGGCCCAGTGTCTTCACAGCCCTGAGCAAAGTGCTCACTCGGAAGTGCTAATGTCCTCACCGTGTGTCCTGAGGGAAATCAGTCAGATGCAGATAAACGGCTGTGTCACATCTGACACATCCTTCTAGCAACCGTTTCCCACACGCTCTCCCCAGCTGAACATCCGCTCAGCTTCACGCTCAGCTCTGCCATCAGGTTCTTGCCTCCACCTGGCCCATTTCTCACTGCTTCCTACCTTGCTTGCCTGCTGACACCCACAAAGCCACTTCCCAGCCCTCATCCTTTCCCCGCCCTGAGCCCGCAGCATTTTTACACCCCAGCTTTTGTGGACTGTGACTATTGGAACCAGGTTCTCACGTCTGATGGTTTGAACCTGAAGTTCACACACCTCCGGGTTTGCGTTGCTCCTTCAGTCTGTCACTGAACTACTTTCATTGGCTCTTGCACTTTTATCCATGCTTTCTTTCATGCCTTTTCTCTCACCCTCTTTCCCCCTCTTCTCCTCAGCCACCTTCCTTGAAGTTCCCCTTCTTAAAATATGCTTCTTCTCTGAAGGCCTTCATCATTAATCTCTCAGGAAACTATTTTAGAGACTCATCTTTGGCACTTTGATTTATTCATTGTGCTGGTTTTTTTTGGCGGGTATCTCACAAGAACTGAGGTGGTCATCCTTCTACCTCCATCGCTAAAGGAAAGCTTGTGTGAAAAGGTGGGCTTTCAGAACTTAAATTGAAAGATCATGTCAGTAAGATAATTGGATAAAAAAGGATATTAGGACCTGAAACAGAATGTTTACTTGCTTTGATGTGCTTTGGGAACATATGTCTGCACAGTGGGCTGTGTGGGTGATTAAGTATAAAACAACCCAAGAAAAAATCACCACTGTTAAGCTTAAATCAAAGATCTCTCCTCAAGACACTAATTTGATTTGGGTTTGAAGGTCCTGTATTAACTCTAATTTCTGCCTTTTGATGTCTGGCTTCTTTGTGTTTGTATAATGGAGGGCAACCTTACTTATTAAAAAATGCATTTTTCTTCCGTTTTAAAAACAAATATTGTTATTGTTGTATTGTGTTGCAGTTGTGCCTGCAAGTGTCAGCCAAGGCTAGACCCTCACTGTGCTAAATGCTGCATGAATAGAATAAGAAACCATACACAGGTAGGGCGGTTTCTAATCTGAGGATTAGATCTGTACATGACTACTTCTGCTGCCCGCTTTTCTCCCTCCAGGTGATGCCCTGGTCCCCACTAATTGTGTCAGCACACTGTGAGCTCAAGAACGTTGCTAACTGCTGGTGGACCTTAGACTGAAAAAAATTTCAAGCTCTAAACCAAAATACTTTTGATTTCATTGATTAAAAAAAAATACACTCTAACATTCACATCAAGTGGATTTTAATCTTTTGTTACATTTATTCTTGGTTCTAGATATTCTAGCCTATGGCTGAAGTCAGATATGTCTGAAAATAGTCTTTCACAAAGAAAAATGAAAGATGTTTGCCTTTTTCTTAACTTTTAGAGAAAAAAAAAATCTTCTTTTTAACCTGTAACAAATGTATTAAATTGACCTCATAGGCTAGAAGTTGCAGAAAGTCCTGAACACGTTTTCCCATGGAATGGAAAAAAAAATTATACTAAGAAATTGTACCTGCCATAGTTTACTATACTGTTTCCATGGTGTGGCTGGAAAACAGAGTTAGAGACCTGGTCTTGTTCCTCCTGCTAGAGTCAGTGGCAGTTTCCTTTGACTTCAGCAGTACAAGATCAGACTTTAAGGCATAATTTTTAAAGATATTTAGACAACTGCCACTGCCAGTGGATGCGCGGTGGGATTTTTTATAATGTCTAAATAAATCCCTCTAAAAGCAGTGCCCTAACCGCAAACCCACAAATCAGGATTTTCATACTCAGAGATTTTTGTTTGTTAAGACCCATAGCAACTACCATAGTTATCTGGTCTAACATCTGTGACACTGGCCATGGAATTCCTTCTCCCTTTCATTTCTACAGTGGGAGAAATGACTCTTTCCTCCTATTAAACTTCCAAACCTCCAAAAACCTAGAGCCCATCTTTTAGAAAAACATCTAGTTTTGCCATAATGTGTTGCAGCAGTGCTGAATTTACCACTTCCCTCCATAAAACTGTTCTAATGAGAACTTGCCCTCACTGTTAAAATATCTTTTTTAATTTTTTTTTCTTGTTTCCAATGCCTCAAAGATATATTTGAGGGGAAAGAAGGAAATGGGAACTACTCAAAGCCTGCCCTTTAAATTTTGCGGAGAATCTGTAGCAATTTTTGTCCTGCTTCACAGAGAGACCATTAATTGCTGAATTGGTAAAGGTAGCCTTGATTTTCTATAATATTCATTTTTGTGAGTATGAAAAAATAATGTATTAATTTCATTTTAGAGCTGAGAAAATATAGGAAAAAGAAATAAAACTACTTGTGCTGAACATCCCAGCAGGGGAGGGCTGGGATTTATCTTGGAGGGCAGTGATTGGTCTTGGTCCCCGTCTTCCTAGAAGCTGGCATCTTCAAACTGATAGTCCTATATTGGAGCACCAGGTAATTTTACTGACTCATTGTCAGCTTGCCGTGGTGCTGTGAGAGCTGTGAAGCAGGAATGATTCCCCATCACATCATTGCCAGGCTGCCCTCATGCTCCCAGCCAGGCATTTGGGGTCAGGGTAACTTCCTCCCAGTGCACTGCAACCTGCGCATCCTCTTCTTTCCTAGTGAAAAAACAGGAGGGGGCAATCTTTGCGAATGATCAAACACCATGGGAATTTGATCGTTGTGGCCCAGGTTTGACCTCTGAAAGGTACCTCATTTTGAGGGTTTCATCCTAAGGGTACCGGGCAAGTCACGACCTCCTGCCCTTCCTGCTGTAAGGGACTTTAAATCAGAAATAAACAGAGGTGAAGTCAAGAGGTTAGTGAGAGTTGATTAGTCTGAATTGTTCAGTTGGGGCACTGTAGGTTTCCTGATGCATAAAGCTGTGGCATCCCATGCATAGAGTGTTTGCCTTGAGCATCGTCCCTTTTTTGGGGTATCCTTATGGCTGCCCAACATCTCCTGTGGACTTTGGGTGGTGTTCTAGGAACACAGAACTTCTGAAAATCAGACCAAGATGTTTTCCTCATCTCAGGAAACAAAAGCAAGGATTTTTATGTGGGGTTTGGATGGGATAGTTGGTTTTAAAAGTTTTTTTCTCTTTTTTTTCTTATAACGAAACCCTACCAGGCTGTGATAATCCCTCATAAACAGTTTTGTTCCTAGCTTCCATTCCTGTGTAGCAGCTATGCAGTTTTTTATGGCACAGCAAAACAATTGCCTGCAAGTGTCCATATTCCATTAAGCATATGGAAAAGTATTCAGCCCTTTGTTTTCCACTGAATGAATACATTTGGCATGTAAGTATTAATTTAGACTAGTCATGGGACATTAGTGCTGGTTAATTGTCCCCATTTTTCTGGGTTTTATTTAACTGAGGGAGATTATTTCAGAAATGTGCAACTTCTTTAACTGTTGCATTCATTGCTGGGTGCCCTTTGTAGAGGCTCCAGACCCACATGCAACAGCAGGTAGATGGTGCAAGGTTTTGGGATGGCTGCTGCATGACTGCTGGTAAATAGTGCAAGGCTTTATGCTCTCTGAGGAGCATTACTCACTGCCCTGGTGAAGCTCTGTAAAGCATTAAGCAGAGTGCCTTGCCCCCAGCATCACCCTGCAGCCCATAGATGGGGTCAGCTAATTTCTCCCCAGCCTCAGTGTCTCCCTCTGTTAGTGAGCAGGGAAGGGAGAGCCTCTTCTGAGTGGGTGGGGAAATGAATCAGGGCTTGTGCACTTTGTCAGAGATGCAATTTGCTATACGAGTCCTGGGCGTTAATTATAGAACCTGGGCTTCCTGCTGCAGCTGCAGGGAAAACAGGCCCCTGGCTCCCATGAAATGTAATGGGAATGATGTTTGGACACCCAATTCCCTTAGCCTATTTGAAAATCAGAATCTCTGTTCCTTCAAAAATGCATTGGAAGAGTGCTGATGGGACAGCACAACCTGAGGCTAGGGGTTGGATAAGAAAGAATGCCAGTGAGACAACTGGAAAGAGAGGGAAAGACAAGTTGTTGGGGAGTTAGGAGTGGAGGAGGCCGTGGTTCCAGCCCATTCCTGGTAGGCTGCTGCCAGAAGCCACGTTATGTTGGGATGTGCTCTGCTAGGATTGTACATGTACAACAGCAAGATGTGATTGCTGCCTGATCTCACTAGGAGCCAGGCCTGAGTGAGAATGTGGCTGTTCTGACGCACAGATGGGAAGATGTGGCAAGGAGAGGCTTTAAGCAAAGCTGTCAGGAGAAACTTGCTCTTCAATCTGGTCTTTACACACAGAGGCAGCCTCCTGTTGAAATACTGCCTAGGTCTCCAGCTGCATGCATTTTGGGTGAATTCTTGGTGTTTTTCCCAGTGTTACCTTTTTGGCCAGGGTGGAGTTTTCCTGTTCTGAGGGACTGTAGCGTTTCTGCCCAATTTAGCATGGAGAAAATGAACAGCAAACCCTTCATATTGTTATACGCATTTTAGATGTCGGCCTCACAGTTTGATCAGCGGAGGCTCCGAAGGCTCATAAACCTGGTAATACATAGTTTCAAGCCTGCATCAAAGAAGTTCACAACCCTTTTGGGAGAAGCTGTGAGTACTGATGAAAGAGGGAACTTATTGTGTATGTAAGAAAACTTCTTTCATGGCTTATGTATTAAGGCAGGCTCTGAGGCCCAGGGAAGATTGGGGCTGCTTTTAATTTACATCCCCCCTCACTTATATTAAGTCTTCGTCAGAAGAAAAATTAGTCAGATGTTTTCTTAATGACATCATTTTTTTTAATCCTGTTTCATTTTTTCCAGATGAGGCGGTGGAGATTATTAGAAATGAATTGAAACTAAATCTGGAACAGAGACTTTGATTCACTTCTCCCTCCTCCCCGGTAGAAATAAATTGGTCGGCTCCGTGCTCGGCTGCTGTTATTAGCAGCCTCGGCAGAAAGCAGCCCGCCAGCCGCGGCTGAGCCTTCCTGACGTCATGGCGAGAGGTGCTGAGCGCCAGCTCGCCCCAGCGCTTTCAGAGGCCAGCTTTGGTCACCTTGTAATTTGGGTAACAAAATGCTGTAGTGACACAGGTGGGGAGGTTATGAGGTCTGAAATAGCGATGCCATCATAAGTTTGTCTTTCAGTGCCGTGAAAGAAAACAGGCTGGATCCCGCTGGGTGATCCTCTGGCGAAACCCAGCTCTCGGTGCGAGGAGCGCATGTGTCGGCTGTGCATCACTGCAAGGCCCTCGCTGAGCTTTGTTTCTGGTAGGGTTTCACTGCCTTGTATTTCACACCAGTGAGCCACGCTGTGTAGTGCTACAGGAGAGTACTTTGAACTATAAATACTTTAAAAGGCATTTAATTTACTACCCATCAGCAGGAAGTGTTCAAAAAGCCACGAGGTTTACTAATTTATCAGAAAGACAGAGAGACACACAGAAGATCAAACAAAGGCAAACATGCTCGTAAACTGCTGAATAAGTCTGCAAAGCTTGCATTACATTTCTGTGTGGTTTTGTTGATATGCAAGTATTATAAATAAATTACGATGCACCTGAGCTGTTGATAGGGCAGGGCGGGACCAACATCTTGAGGTGCAGGTGGCATGCCCAAACTTCTCAGGCACTCAGGCTTGTGGTTATCTGAGCACAGAGACAGGTCTTGTGTTCATTTTATAATGGCAGGTTAGGATGTTCTTAGGAAGGACATTCGTGCTGCCATCATGTAGCTCAGCCCACATCCCAAATCCCTAACCCCAGAAATGCCAGATCCCTGTAGTGCCGTGTCCCCAGGGTGCCATTCCGTCAGGCGCACGTCTGTCTCCCCAGAGACAGCTGGGGCGCCCAGCAGGCCCAGCGCCGGCCCTGTCTCTGACTGGCTCTGCTTCCAGCAGCCTGGCGGTAAAGCAAAGTCTAATGCAAAGCAGATTTAGCTCTTTCGTTTTGCCTCATGGCAGCTCTGCCTGTTTCGATGTCTAGCTCAAATTCTCCACTTCTCAGGTCAGGGCCTGTAGTTTTTTTCTCCCTTTCTTGCATCCTCTGCTGTTTGTGTAAGAGGATGGAGGAAACAGGAATGGATTATATCTGGGAGATGTCTGCGTGATTTCTCTTCTGTGCTTGCCCACCCTGTCAAAACCGCCCAAGTGCTGAAACATGCCTCTGACATTTTTGTTACCTGCTGAATCCTCAGCATTTACTAACTCCTTTCTCAGGTAACACTTAGCCTGGGGAAGATCTGCGGCATTGAGCAGTGGTGGCCCCCAGAAAGCATGCAATAAAACCTCTCCTGAACTTTTGCCCTCTGAACCATAGGGCCGACCTGTCAAGGAGGTTTGTGCAAGCCCTGATTGACGCGGGTGGGAGGGTTGCATGGCTGGGGCTGCTGAGATGCAGCCGCTCATGCAGCCATGTGATGACGTGAGGGCTGTGGACATCCCCATGTCCCCATCCTCCCCACGTAGGAGCCGGGGTTGGCTCTACGCACACAGGAGTTGCTCTGGCCCTACACAGCCTAGGCAGGGTCAGCTGCTGTGTGCCATGTGATGTTCAGCCCCCTCCTTGGCCTCCTTTCTTGCAAGCCCAGCCAGTCGGGACAGAGGGAGAAGGGCAGCCATAGGTGACAGCATGTCTCTGTTTCCTCCCCAGGCCTCCTCCCCTGAGCGGCAGTCCTGTCATCTCCGACATCTCCCTCATCCGCCTGTCTCCACACCCCGCTGGGCCCACCGAGTCACCCTTCAGCCCACCACACCCCTACGTGACGCCCCACATGGAGCACTACCTCCGCTCTGTCCACGGCAGCCCCACGCTCTCTGTCATCTCCGCTGCCAGGGGTCTCAGCCCTGCTGATGGTAAGAGACCTGCCCCCCTGCACCTTGCCTGCCATGCCATAGCCGCTGGGCTCACCACTGGAGATGCTCACGTCGTGCTGCTCGTGCCTCAGCGATTTTGTAGCTCACCAGCACTGTTGTGTTCCCTGCAACCCAGGGATTTACAACTGTGAAGGCTCCGCAGCTGCTCTCTGAAGTGGGAAAGCAGTCCCTTTTTCATTATTTTTCCTTTTTCTTTTTTTCCTTTTTCTTTTTTTTCTTTTTTTCCTTTTCCTTTTCCTTTTTCCTTTTTCCTTTTTCCTTTTCCTTTTCCTTTTCCTTTTTTTTTCTCTTCCCTTTAACTACACATTTGTTTTGCAACATTGCACTGAGAAAGCAGAGCGTGAGAATGGCTATTACTGCTGGATCATATTATAAATATTTTGCTTAAAGTATGTTCCTTTCTGCAGAGCTCTCAGCTCTCTTATGAGAGATCTTCCCTGATCTGATGTCTCTACCAGGAGCCTTGCTCCTCTCCAAAAGGGTCACAGTTGCTTTGGGTGCTGGCTGGGTTATCTCCTGTTGGCTTCATGTCCTGGGGTATGCAAGGTTCCAGCACAAAGCAGAGGGCCGTACTGTATTCCTCCTTGCTCCTGAGCTGCTTTGCTGAAGCTCTTGGGAGAAGGCAAGGGTGCGTAGGAAGCTGGTGCTTGATGTGTGTGGAGGTGGTGGTATCAGATAGACCATGTATGGGACCAGCATGGACACCAGGTTCCCTATGTCTGAGACCTGGGACAAAAATGGCCAAGCTGGGAAAAGGGGAAAATGCAAAGCTTTCCTGGGAGGGTTCCATGACCTCAGAGCTTGTTTTTTAAAAGCTGAGATAGGTCTGGCTGAGTTCCCTGAGTCGTCATTACCTCATACGAGTAGTGAATCTGGGACACTGCGCATCATATTGACAAAAGCATGACCCTGCTTTGACTTGGGGAGGTACCAGCTGTGCCTCACTTCACCAGAAATGCTTTATCAGACTCTGCACACCCAGCAAATCCCAGCATCTCTCAGTTCCTGAGCCACCTTGGGGGCAACAAAAGCACACCAGAGAGCAGTGGGGTCCTGGTTTACTGTCTGGCACTATAAAACCATCTTCTGTGATTGCTACAGCAGTGGGGAGATGTGTATGCCTTCCTCCTTCTCCCAAAATGGGGTCTTGATGTAGGGTGCTTTCTCTCCATGGCCTCATCATGGCGAGTGCCCAAGTTCCTCACTGCATAGTGAGTGTGTGTGCTCTGCACCATCCTCCCTTGGCAAAGCTGGTTTTGTTATTTGCTATGAAAAAGAGGCATTGTTTTTTGGATAGCTTTTCTCTTCTTTTCCCTTTTTTTTTTTTTTTTAAGGCTGCGGTAAATAAGTTAATGGGGCAAGCGGGTGGGGAGGCAGGTTTGAAAAATTACAGCTGGGAGAAAGTGAGCATAATTGGCTTTGGCAGCCAAAATGGTTTTACACTGCCAGACACTAAACCTAGCTCTATGCATTAGACCTTGGCTTTAATTTCCTCGCCCTGCTATCGGGAACTGGGTTGCATTCGTCTTTCCTCCCTAATAGGCAGGGATGTGGATGCTGACAGGGTTACTGCTGCCGGCGGCTGGGCCCTTTCCCCCGGCCCCCAGGGCAATGGCTTCGTCCGAACAGGAGGATTATTAGAAGGGGGAATGAGAGATTGTTTATAAATTTGCGGAAATGAAGGAATGCAGAGGCCCCAGCTTGGTTTCTTTTGTCCGCAGAAACACGCCCAAGCACACGTCACGGCCACGCTGAGCGGGGCTGTGCGGAGAGGGCTGGCGGCGGGTGTGGGGGGGGACAGGGCCGCCCACCTCGGCGCCGAGGTCTAACGTTCACTGGGAACCTTCTCCCCATGTTCTCCTCCTTGCCTCCGGCTTTGGCAGTGGCTCACGAGCATCTGAAGGAGCGAGGTCTCTTTGGGCTTCCCCCACCGCCCCCGGGAGCCAACCCCACTGACTACTACCACCAAATGACGCTGATGGCCGGCCACCCCAACCCCTATGGGGACATCCTGATGCAGAGCGGCGGAGCAGCCAGCACGGCCCACCTCCACGAGTACCTCAGCCCTGTTGACGGTGAGTAGTGAGCTGTGCCTCCGGAATCTGGGGCATTCGCATGGGGCTGTTCTGCAGGTGGAGGTTGTTGGATGTGGTCAGCCCACCCTGCTGAAACCTCTGGGTGCTACACTGTAATTGTTGGCTTGAAATGTCACCTAGTTCCGCACATCTATATGTAAAACATACCTGATTCAAAATATATATACTGTGGTGTTTTTGGAAGGGCTGCTGCAGGGGCAGGAGGCAGCTGGCCCAGCAGCAGGGCAATGCTGCCATTCTGCTGCCTTGGCCATGGGCAACAACTGCCACTGGGGCGAGCTCCAGCTCCCTCTTCCCATTCCATTCACCTCCTTTGCCATTTGGTCTGGCTGGCATCTGGGGCATGGACTGGCCGCTTACCCCGTCGCCATGCTCAGCACAGCCCCCTCTGTGTTTGGGGCCTCTCCAGATGGCTGAAAACAAACCCCTTATGGAGTAAAAGTATGCTAACAGGGAGCCATGGTGGGGAGGATTGTGTTCGTATTTTGTGGGAGAAAAAAAAATTGCAGGAATGCTGTATTTGTACTACCATAAGTCATTAGAAACCCGGAAAGTTCTGGTTGATGGCTAAAGGAAGATGAAATAAAATGTTAGGGACTGCAGTGCTGAGTCCCCCAGCCTGGTCTGTGATGGGTAATGATTATGTGGAAGAATATCTGAGGGCCAGCTGATTTTCAGAGCTGCTAGAAATTTCTTTCCTTTCACTTTATGCCATGTCTTGTAAGAACTGAGGTTGCACAGATATTATGGAGGGCAGTTTGGGGATTATTTCTGCTGCAGAAAAGAGAAGTCTCAGCTCAGCTTTCAGCTGCCAGCTTCTGTCTGCTGGGCTGCCTTCAGATTTGCCTGTGGACCATTATAATTTCTGGAGTGGAGTTCTGCATCATTTCATTACCGCTTCAAAGTTTCTGTTGTTGAGCTTTTAAGATGAAAGACTTTGCGGTCTTGCTGCTTCGTAAAGTGAGTGACTGGTTTAGAATGATAAAAGCTGCTCTGGCTGTTCGGTGATAGGGACTTCTGGATATTTCTAACTGGAAAAAAAAAAAAAAATCTCGTCTGCAGCTGCTGCCAAAGTTTTATCTGAATAGTCATTTTCTGCCACAAGTTCCTAGGCTGATTGTGAACCTGGATGCTAGACTGAAAGGGAGAGCACATGCTCCTTGATTCCAGACAGCCTCTAGCATCCAAAATGCGTGCAGGGTTTCTCTGCTACAAAGCAGCTAGTCAGTGAGGCTGCTCTCTGTCTTCCATCTGAGGAGTTAACCTCTGTGGTTACAGCAGATGGGTGCAAACCAGCTCTGCCAAGTTCTCCTCGGGTTCTCAAACAAGACTCTTTCCTCCTTGCCTCCTTATTAGTCCATCTCAGGCCGGCAGCGCCTCACTGACGTGCCTGATAAACAGCCAGTAAGAGAAGCAAACGCAACTGTTTTCATGGGAGCGCAGACTGACAGCGCACCAAGATGACCATCCTCTGATTTTGCTAAAGACCGTCTTTACCTGATGTCATCTGCGCTACTCTCATGGGCAGAAGACTCTCTTCCTGCCTGGCTTCTCCTGAAAATGGCTTTAGAGTAAATTGCATAACGAAGGTCCTGATTTCACGCAGCCATGCTCATAACCATTACTCCTTGGAAAGCCAGGGCTCACCAAATATTAATCTTGATCTTTTGGGTGTGCTTTGTTGATCAGTGACCGGAAAGCATTTTCTGGGCCTTCACCACTCTGAGTGTGGTGAAAACTTCCATACATCATGAGGATGCAACATGAGATACTGGGAGGCTGTTTTTTTAAGAATGTGCGAAGGAGCAGCAACCCAAGTACCGGTCTCTAGTCTACACATTCAACTTCACCCATCAGCTCAGGGAGGCTCCTGCTCCGGTTTATCCCCCCCTCACTGCCCTTACACTCAATGCTGCTGCAGGTACTGGGACCAGCTGTGGCCTGTTGAGGCTTATAACATCTTTTTTGAAGTCAGAGGAACTTAAGTACTGCTGTTTTCTATTTTGGTGTTTCCTAACATCAAGTCTGGATCCTGAGGGTACCTTACGTATGTTGCCATTTTATTTGTGGGCTTAATGTGTTATCCCCAGTGGACCACACTGTGTAATGATGGAGGCCCAATGTCAGTGTGAAGGGAGAATTGTGCATTACCATGACAGAGAGTTAAATGGATGGCTCTGGAAATTCTGGCTGAAGAGCTAGAGTATCCCTCTCTGTTTAGAAAGCTATTTCAAAAATTTAAATCACTCAGGACTAAATAAATAGTTGTACAGATAATTTAACAAAGCATCCTCTTATGGTGTTTTTCTGAGACAAGAATATGGGTAGCATGCATAAAATCGCGGTGTGTCACTGCCTCACAGCATCTCTCATTCAGAAAGCCCTATTCTTCCCAGAGAGTCCCAGAAAGTAAGAACTTGATAATTGTTTTGCTGGTTGCTGAAATGCAGGTAGCTCCTGTTAGACCACATGCAGCCTACCTGTGATAACACTGGCACCTGTAATGAAAAAAAAAAAAAAANTCTGTAATAAAAAAAAAAAAAAAAAAAAGAAAAAGCAGATAACCATATGTAAAGGAAAACAATGGCCTATTCAGTGTCACATCACCTCCAAACATCTGCAGGTCCATGGGAGCCCAAGACACAGAGTATGGTTCTTCTCCCACAGACCTGGGCCCTTCTGGTTGTTTTAATTGCACTTCTTGGAGAATCTCTCAATGACTCAGGGTTTGTCTGTGTTTTTTCACCACATCAGTTGTGTAGGCTCAGAAAAGTAATAGGACATCAGTGTTCACTGCAGCCTGTTGGTACTGACCAAGTGTCAGTTGTGCTGAGTGTTTGTACCGTGACTTAGTGAGGGTGCCCTAGAGCTGCATCTCTTTTCCAGGGTTTTCACTATGCAGCTGCATCATAGGTAAATCACTGAAGTAGACCAAATTTAGGTGTTATGCACCAGACTGCTTTGATCTGCAGGCCAGTGCCAGTGAAAATTAATAACCTCTCAGTTATCTGTCCTGTCTCATTCTGTCCATCCAAGCAGGGACTCTAAACCCAAGTGCAGTTCTTGAATCCAGTTGCCAGAAACCCTACATTTTCAAATCAAAAATTAACTCCTTTCCAATGTCATAACATTGCTGGTGGGACACTTATGAGACTAACTGACAGGATCCACTCACCGGATCAAAATCTTGTGCGTTTCTTTACTAGAAGTGGGTTCTGTATGGCAGATCATTCCAGGTAATGGAGTAGGTGCGTGAGGGCACCCATAGAGGAAAAAGAGACTGGTGGAGAGCTCAGATGAGGCTGGAAATGACTGCAGTTTTCTGAGCATATTTAGTGCATCCAGCTGTTCTTCCCACAAGCACAAGGGCTCTTGTTACTAACTGCAGCCCCTCCAGAAGTACAATTTGCTCTCAAGAGGAGTGCACCCAGTACTTGATGCTTGTATTCTTACAACCCTGTACATCAAAAGATCTTTAAGTATTGTACAAAGCAAAGCAATTTCACTGTTGGAGACCCCAAAGAGATAGGAGATGAAATGATCAGCAAGCAGAGCAGTAACAGCTCTGGGAGCAAGACACAGATCTTTGGAATAAGGACTCTCACGGCCAGGGAGGGAAACAGAGCTTGTCTTTAAATCCATCACTTCTGTTAGCCAAGTGTTGAAAGTGTGATTGAGTTGTCCATACTGATTCAGGGAATGGGAGAAAAGTGTCCTGAGTTCACCTTGTGATCAAGCAGCACCACACAGAGACAGTCACTCAAGTTATGAGGGCTGTATAGACAACCGAGTGCAACCTAGCGGGCTGTAACAGCATTTCATCCAGTTCTGGAGCTAGGGAGGGACCCGTGCCCTGTTTCTTACTGCCGAGTGCATGGCAGTCACAAATGTCTTGACTCAATAAAAGCAGTCTAACTGGGAAGAGACTTTGTTTAGCCCAGGCCAGCGGCTGGCACAGTCACCTGGGGTGTGGGCAAATGTTCAAGTAGGTCTTTATATCCCCAAGTCAAATAGTGATTGAGCATTCACTGGCCTCTCTCAGTCACTGTTGTTGGAGCCTTTCTCCTTCAAGTAAATTATTTAATAGTCATCAGGGTAAGGAGCCAGGCTGGCAGTGCAGCCCGGCAGGTGACTGCAGTCAGCAGGCATGTGTGAGAGCTGAGTTCAGGAGACCCCTCCAGCAGGCTGACATGAAGTGACTGACTGATCCATGCAGAGAGACAGAGGGGAACCAGCCTCACAGTGACTGGATAAAAGTGCCTTACCCCTGGGGCTTGAGGGACCAGCAGTTCAGGGTGTGCGGGCTGGGCATTCTGGATCGCAGATGACTTCCCTACCCCAGCCAGCTTTTGGCTACTCCAGGCAGACGGCACACCCTGTGGTCGCTTCCTTAAAAACTGAGAGATCTTTTTTTGTTGTTTTCTTTGTCCCAGCACAGAATGGAAACTTGCTGAAATCTCAGAAAAGGTTCAGAGAAATGGGAAACAGTTTCCCACCCAGTTCTAGCCAGCAATACTGCTTTCCTCCCCAGAAAAATATGTGCAGAAGAGAGAAAAAGTCCCAGAGCATCCCATAAGCTCCCTGTCTGGAATCCCGCTGCACTCTGGTTTCTAAAGAATTCAATTTACATATGCAAGTTGGGTCGTCTAAACAGTTACCTTGTGGATTGGGAGTAGAAGAATGCAGCCTTGTCTTTCAGCAAGGATTTGAGGGAAGCATTAGTATTCCTTGAACTGTGAAGCTGATCAGGCCCTGGGGAGGGAAGAAAAAAAGTAAAGAAGGGTCCCAGGACAGTGTCTGGTTCCAGAACAAATGTCCAGCATCTGCTGCAGTCCAAGTGAGACGTGTGCTGCCGCTGCTGAAGGGGAGAGGGGAATAAGGAACTGGGGTGTTAGTCAGTTATTGCTGCTGCCTATTGAGGAAGGGATCATCCTGCGGTTTTTTACTGCCCATGGATTTAATCTGATGATGGAGACAGGACTATTTCTGAATTGTTTAAATGGAGTTTGCTTGGTGTTTGGCCAGGAAGAGGGATGTGCTGATAACATTGTGTTTGTCCTGAGGCTTGGTGCAGGGAAGCAGTGGCCATGGCTGTTTCAGCGAGGAAGGGAGTGAGCATTTACAGTCCTATGAACGTTATGGGCTCAGCCACTTGGAAGCAAATTTCCCCAAAGTCCCCTCTGAGATTGAGACCACAGCAATGTGCCTGTCCTTAAAGAGGCACCTGAAATTTTTGCATAGGCTCCAGTAAAGAAAGGAGGGTCAGAGGCATGAAGTCCCAAAGAAGCTCTCACTTGAGGGCCTGCCCTTCCAGGAGGGCTTTGCTGCCACTGTTTCAAATGTGACAGCTGAAATCTTCCTGCAGGAAAGCCATACCCTGCAGTGTCCTTCTGATGGTGAATCCTGCAGCGCTCACACCTCAAGCTGCTCTGCCTGTAAAAACGTGAGACAGAGCCTACTGCTGGTCACTGGACCACAGTGGGTAAATCAAGATTTGGGAAGAAATTCCCAGTTTCTGAGTAACTCCTGGATGTAATAATTCACGGATCCAGTATGAAATGTGTTCTCTGGCCTATCACTTCTTTCTGGACCTGGTGACAAAGATCAGTATTCAACGGAAAGCGATAGAGGGTAAAAAAAGTTTTCCATTTAGGGTAAAAAGGCATAGAGAAGTTTGTTTTAAAACCTTAAATGCAGGCATATGAATTACTTTTTCAGTAATTCCCTATTTTTTTTTTCAATTTCTGACATTTTCAAATTCGTTATAACCTATGCTTATTATGTTCAGGCTTCTGAACAAAACTTCTTTCAGAACAACAACAGAAAAATACCTTTTTTTTTTGCCTTTTTTTTTTTTTTTCAAAAGTGGTAAAGGGGGTACTCTGACAGTTTGGAAACTTTTCTCCTAACATTTTTTCCAAACATCAAAAAAGTGTTGAATCTAACACCACTGGTTTTGCTAAGTCAGCATTTCTGATGGGGAGACGAGGTGGGGGAGTTCTAGCACTCAGTCCTCCCGAGGCTCTCTGTCTCCATCTCTCTGTGGCTGAAAAATGGATCCCGCCTTCGTTTACTTCTCTGGGCAGTCGCTGCTGGAAAAGTTGTATGCAGTTTTTCCTTTGAAACATCACTGGACCTAGGCAATGCATGCTTTTGCTTATGTACTCAAATGACTGTCAGTCAGCCTGTACTGAACACCTTGCCTGTGTGTACAGCTACACCAATATTTATCTTTGCTGCTGCCTGTTGTCATTTAAGGTTTGTGTTCAGTGTCCGCAGATCAGGGGATTAGGTCAGACCAGTTTTATTATTAAGAATGATGCCAGTGCTGCTAATCTGCTTTTGAGTAATAATTGTGAAAAGATTCCCTTTTCCTAAATGTAATCATGAGTACTTCCTTGTGTGGTTAAATTCTTTTTACCTTGCCCAGATGCTTCCCTTCCTGGGCACCTTGGGCAGGCTGTTATTGAGAAGAGATAGTTCATCCATAGCATGATTTTAGTTCACAGCTTTCTCTAAAAACCTACAAGATCTCGGAGGCTTTTGTGTAAAGCATGAGCCCAACCTATTAGATCTGCTATCAAACATTTCATACTGCCCATGGTACTTGCAAGATCTAAATGAGAGCGGACACTAACGTGATGCATATTACTCGTTTGGTGCCAGCAAAGTCCCAGGCCAGCTTGCAAATTTGACAGCTTCCAGCAGAGTTTTACACGGGGAAAAAATGACATACCTGTGTGCAGCCAGGAGGATGCCCACGCTGTTTGCACCGGTAAAACCAGGGCTTCTGTTGGACATCAGGACTTCTTCCCTCTGCAAATTAACGGTGACCAATGGCTGAACCAGCACTGTGGACATAAATCATTGGAAGGAACAGCGAGAAATGAGTACAAGGCTTTTCTTTCTATTTAGTAATTTATCAAGGGAAGTGGCACATTAATAAACAGATCTCCCTTGAGGTGTGGGAGTAACAGAGATAAATATGACTGTCAAATCTGGCCTGCTTCCTCCTGTTAGAGAAGGAGGAGACTGTGGGAATGCAAATGCAGAAAGCAATATCTATATCTGGAAGGATGCGTATTATTTGTGGGACAGAAACATTGACAACTCAGGTGAGATAGAGCCCCATCGCGCTAGGTGCAATACATTGCGGATAAAACACAAACCTTATGTAAAGGAGCTCATCTGAATAGATGACACTGGGAAATAGGGACGCTGAAGGAAGAAGCGACTTGCTCAAAGAAATGTAGCTGGGGAGGACTGGGAGCAGCACCCAGGTCTTCATGAGTCGTGGGCCACGTATTGAATGAGGATGCATTATTTCCAGGAAAAGAAATTAAGGAATTGACATCCATGATAGTAATGCATTCTTATGTTGTGGACAGAGCGCTGTTTTAACCATCATGATGTAGACCCAAGCAACCCTCCTGTTTGGGGCCCTGGCAGGGCCCAAATTTCATGAACAAAGTGTGAAGTTTGGGTAGTCTCCAAGCCAGCCTCTAGGCAGGGCCAGCCTTTGCAGAGGGGACTTCATTTGCTCATTTTGATTTTACTTCCATAGCACTCTGCACAGCAGCGTCTGCTTTTCCAGTCCTGAGGGAAGCACTACTCGCTGCGACAGAACAGGGCTTGGGCAGGACCAGCCGCAAGCATTTGGAAAGTTTGAGTCTGGTCCCGCCAGATCACGGGACAGCTTTAACAGTCAGGAGGTGATATTATAGACCACCATGTGCTCTTTGTCTTTGCCACCTGGCCCTTGAGCTGTGTTTTCAAGCTTCTCCCTGCCCTATAAGGCCACAAAACATATACAAAGTACTGTGAAGGAGTTCAGCACATATACAACAACCTGAGTTTTAGGAGAAATTCCCTATATCGTTAGTCTTACAGTGAAGGCATTGCAGCCAGCTACTCTTGAAGCTTCTCGGGTATAGGACAAAAGGAGTGTTTGACAAGTACCAACGTAGCCTTGGACTTCCAGTGTGACCTTGGGCAAGTCACTTAACTTGTGCATCAGTGGATGTTGTGAGTAGCAGGGGGACAGTGGCACTAAACCCCATGAACTGCAAGGTCCCAAGGCACGGTAAGGACAGAGCCACTTGGTTAAACGAGTGACTCATGTGGGCTCTGGGAGACTGAAGCCCAGCCACTGGGTCTCAGGAAATTGTTGACACAAACTTCTGCAAGCCAACACAAACCAAGGAACTCTTTGGTCATGCTGCCAGGAGGTATTTTACCACCTTGTACATCCCATTCACCCTTCTCATACCAATGCTGTCTGCAGGGCAGAAAATTTGTGCTCCTGTAAAGTGTTGGGCTTATATTTGGTGATACGCAACCAAAGTCTGTCTCTCCAACTTTCTAAGGGAAAATAGCTCATGTTGCCTGTCTGGGCAAGTTACTACTTCCTTCACAGTCTTTAATAGGATATAGCCACAGCTAGCCTGCAGGGCAGCTTTCTGAGTAGACTGCCACTGGAAAAGCAATGTAGTAACACAGCACTGCGCTCTCCTGGGCGGGTGATGAGGGTTATACACTGGAACCAGTGGCAGATTTTACCCTTAGAAATCTTTTATTAAAAAATAGGCAACTCCTTCCCTGGACACTGCTCTTTTTGCTTTTGAGGTCCAATCCCATCCAGGCAGGGCTGGGTGTTGGCCAGGCATCAGAACCTATGCCTGGCTATTGGGGACTGCTGTGATGATGCCCAGACCCAGATCCATCCACGCTTGCAGGTGGTTTGAATCTTCATCTTGGGCAGAACTTCCTCAAGATGAAGTCAGTTGTTCCAGTTAGCAATGCTGAAATGCTGTGGGGGGAAGCAGATTAGTACAGTAGCAACTTGCCGTGTATTGCAGGTCCACAAAGGGGACTCGCAGTGTTGGAAATGACTTCATGCCTGAGTGACTGACAATTGCTAATAGGGTCCAGGCACTGGCAGATCCCCTTGGAGGAAGAGAGCTTGAACTTTGCACCTGAGCTGCCGAATTGGTTTGCTTAAAACTCTTAATTTACTTTTGGGCTTCCCGGAGTCTCTCGCCCTGGGTTAATTGGGTGGCCAGCATTGTGCTCGCTTTCATTCATGCTCCCGATACACACGAATACACACACCACATCTGAGGGTTACCCAGGCTCTGGTGCAGATCCACTGGGTCTTCTTTTCACTGAGTCAATGGCAATGGCCACAGAAATCTTATGGGGCCTTTTCTCTTTTAATTTCAAGTTAATTTAGTGCCCATGAAAAGCGATGACTGATAGAGTTCTGTTTACCCTCTAAGGAGGACACAGCACGCTGTGCTGCCTGCCCTGTGACACTCAGCACTGAGCAGAGAGGAAACTTCTCCTCCAAGTGCATCTCCAAGTGATGGTGGCATGCATGGGAGTGTGCTGGGAGGTCCCCCCGTGCCTGACCAAACCCACCCTAGGCCACCAGGCATCTCCTTCCCTTCACCTGGCTGCAGGAAGGAGCAGCCTGCTGGTTTTGGCTGACAAAGTCTGTGCTTCTGTCACCCCTCCTCTCTCTTTCCTACAGTGTCCCGGTTTTCAAGCCCACGGGTGACTCCAAGATTAAGCCGAAAACGAGCCCTGTCTATCTCCCCGCTGTCTGACGCCAGCATTGATCTGCAGACAATGATCAGGACCTCCCCAAACTCCCTCGTGGCATACATTAACAACTCTAGAAGCAGCTCAGCGGCCAGTGGCTCCTATGGACATTTATCTGCTGGCACAATAAGGTAATGCTTTTGGAGCAGCTCTATCTAGCTGTGTAACCATCCCTCAAAAAGAGGAGTGATGTCCTCCAGCAAGGGAGACCTTCCCTGCCTCAAAACATCTCCTACTGTGCACTGAGGCTGTGCTGGTTTTGCATCTGAAAGGAGAATTAAAAACGTTGTGGGGTTGATGGGTTGCTGGATGGGAATATCGGCCGCTACATTCCAGTAATTACAGTGTGATCATGCCTCCTTGAAGGCTGAAATGGAGAATAAATTTGTCTAACAAAACGCTCATTGTGCATGATTCGACTGGTTAAGAAACCCTCTGATTTAAGAGATTGCCCCCAAAGTATTCTCGAAATTATTGGCTTACATTCTTGAAAAAAATGTTGCCTGGGTAGATTTAAGAGCCTAATTCTAAAAACATATTTGAAAAAAAAATCTAAGCCCTTGAGTAAAGTTTTGCTCAAACCTTAATTAAAAAGCACTTACACTAGGCAGCTTACTGTTGTCAATTCCTGCCGTGATTGCTTAACCCAAGTTTCACAATGTTATTATTCTTTTTATTACTTAACAGTTAAATATGTTAGTTCTAATTAACATTGTTGTTGCAAAGTAAGGGTTTATAAAGATACTGCGCTTTTAAACTTGTAGGGGAACATTGCCATTATTAAATGTTACATTAATTTTATCAGTTACTTTATCTGACAGTGTCATGTAGAAATTGTAGAATATAACATAATGCTAACTTAAAAAAATAGTGACTCCTTCTCTGCTAATGTTGGTTTCTGCCCTTGTCACTCACTGTCTTTAACTGGGCATACCCGCAGCATCCCATCATGTACCAGGTTTTCAGGTTTATCAGGGTATTTGTTGCGGCAGGTATTTGCAACAGGTCTGTGGAGTGCAGAGTCGGACTCAACGGTCAGTTGGTGGCCTCTGAGGGTGTAATCAAGTGATAACATGAATTTGAAACTCTTCTCAGTGTTATAAAGACCTATCATAAATGCGCAGAATTGTAAAATGGATTATATATTTATCAGAATAACTTTGTGATTTGAGATAAAATTACCTTTCATTATTGTTTTTAGCAATGCGTTAGTGGCGGCAAGAATTAAATCCTTTCTCACCTGCTCAAATTCAGATTGTAGCTTCACTTTAGAAAGTCATTTTTGGACTGTGTTGTAACACAACAATTCTGCACAGAGGCCTGCCATAACACCTCATTTACTGCAGCACGTATTTAACTCTCAGAGCTCTTTAACACTGTAGTGATTTTTGACCTTTATTCTTCTGGCCAAGTTGTCATTAACTGGTTTTGAAGATAAATACTAATTGTATGGTCACTGGCAATGAGTATTTTCTCTAAAAACAAAATTAGAAATGAAGTGTGTTGCTAATTATGACCCTGTTCTCTGAGCACTCACACCATGGGCAGTTTTAGTGACATGGGAAAAAATACCATGAAGGTAAGGATTCAGGTCAGCTCTGTTTTAAAGGTGTCAAATAATCAGTTTGGGGGCTGAGAGTCTACAGATTGTGCAGCCCTTGCCTGGAGTAAGGGGAGCAGAGGATACTCACCGCATCTCTTGTGTTCCTCCATCTCTGTCAATGGGATGCACCCCTGGGCGTGAAACCCTTGTTTCCAGAAGCGGGGCTTCATTTTTAATGCTGCTGGCTGCTGCACCCCAGCTCCAGCCTCTTGCTGCCAGCTAGCTCCATGGAGCTGCTGGTGTTTCTGGTCACCGCTGACCTAGATTGGAGCTGAACCAGTGACCTACATATGAAGGGTGACATACTTTAGCAGTCCCCTGAGCCAGCATGCCCCTCACCTGAGTGCAGAGTAAACTACATGTTTCGGACTATGCTAAATGGCTTGTTATTCACCCTGGCTGCGATCTCTGCCAGGTGAGCCAGGTGATGCGCTGTTTCACAGCCTGGGCAGCTTAACCCTGAGTTTGCAAGCCTGCAGAATACGGTTGCCTGGGAAAAGCTAGGGGGTGTGGGAGTGCAAAGCCAGATGTGTTCTGCACTCTCTGCCAAGGGCTTTGGCTGTTTTTAAACATAGGAAGCAAAGAAATTACAGTCAGTATGATACATGGGTCAAAAAGTTTGCTGAGGTTCACACGAGACAATGCTTGTCTTTGCATTAAAGCACAATAACCAGGGCTTATTGTGACATTGAAGCATCCACCTGGGACACTGCAGACATCTTCTGGAGCCTCTGAGAAGTCCTGGCCAAACTCTAACTGGTCGCTAGCCAAAGTGATATCTCTGAAATAACCCTTCATCATTTCTTCTCCTCCCACCGCTGCAGCCCTGCATTCAGCTTCCCCCACCCCATCAACCCTGTGACGTACCAGCAGATCCTGACCCAACAGCGAGGCCTGAGCTCGGCCTTCGGGCACACTCCTCCCCTCATCCAGCCATCTCCCACCTTCCCCCCGCGGCAGCACATGGCGGTCATCTCCGTCAACCCGCCTCCGGCGCAGATCAACAGCAACAGCAACTGCATCTCCGACTCCAGTCAGGTAGGGGTGGCTCTCACCTTACAGCGCTTTTTCTCCCTCCTGACAAAGCATTTCAGGACTTGTCACAGACAAATTCTGCACCCACCTCCCTCCTTGGACACCCACATGCACAAACCGATGCAGGAGCCAAAGGCCTTGATCCGTCAAAGCGCTGAATGTGACACGCAGGGCCACCTTGGGCAGCAAGTCTCCTTGAACACGTGTCACGTGCTGTTGAAATCAATGGGGTTTGGCACATGCTGCAGTGTTTTGCCAGATAAACGCATGAATGCTGTGAATCAAGCTTTGTCAGTTCTTTCACCAGTCTCTCCTTCCTTTTTTTTTTTTAACTGCTGTGAATCATGCTGGTAGATCTAAAGCACTTTATTGCTTTCCTTAACAAGTACATCCTGCATAGGACCTCTCATCATTGTTCCTTTTTTTCAGTAGTCACTTTCTCAGGTGGCTTTCTCTCTTATGGTGTCCCTGCTGTTGATTTTTACTTGTAAGTTTTGCAAAACAAGAGGCCATATTTTGAATATTAGGAAAGCTACAATGTGTATGAAATCATACACCTCCCTGGTCTGTGCAGATACCTGTGCACTCACACGCACACTTCGGTGTGTGCCCATGCTCTCCCCATGCACATGGTTAGTGAATATGTCTAGCACATTTTTAATAATTTTTCCTTCCCCTTTGCAATCCTTTGAAGTTTAAAGTGCAATTGCTTTTCTCCCCAGAGACTTTTTTCACCTCATTTCACACCCATTTCAAATTGTTGTTTTAGTTTGTACTGCACTGAACTTTTCAGGCTGGTTTATTGTTTTAAGGTTTCTCATGGCTGCTGCATTGCAAATTCTGTTTGTTATTGAAGGTTATTTGATTGATTGGTTTTGTTTTCTTCTCACAAACTGGCTACCAAAATAATGTGGCTGGTAGGAGTTATGCCTCTGTTTAATAACTTGCATGACCAATCTTGAGCAATTAGCAAGAGTGTATTTAAAATGTTAGTGTTCCAATTTTATGCACATACAATGAGATTTTTTTTTTCTTGAAGTTGTTCTTGTTTTTTAAGAGCTTAGCAAAATATACACGTAGCCTTTCATGCACCCAGCATGAAGGAGCCCTCACAAGTAACCAGAGCCCCCCACAGCTCCCAGGAATTCCTTTTCTCAACAGATCATTTCATCACATTGAGAAATAAAATCATGGCTTAAGTGGGGGTTGCATAATGTTTTCACGGATTTGACAGGGACTGGATTGCTCTGAAAGAACCAAGCTTGCTGGTGAGCTTGCAGAAGTTGATGGTGCCCTTTATTTTCACCTCTCTCTGCCTTGCACAAACCCACACAGGCTAGTTTTCACATGAATCCCATGCCAGAAGACCAACACGCTGTTGTCCCCAGCCACTTTTAACTTTTAAAAATGCTGTGGACTGCAGTGAGTCTCTCATCCCAAACCCTGTAGCACATCTTGCCTGATTTTCCTTCTTAGAGCAAGCAGAGCAGTGAGTCGGCCGTGAGCAGCACCGTCAACCCCGTAATTAACAAGCGCAGCAAAGTCAAGACCGAAGTGGAGGGCTTGCCCCCAGCATCCCCAGCCACGCAGGTAACCTCCTTGGGTATGAGATGTATTGTGGGCCTGAGGCAGCAAAGCTGCTGGGTCTTCCTGTCTCTGGGAATGATACTCTTGGCATGTTTTGATGCAGCTGAGAGCAAAGTGAGCAAGGCACAGGGCAGAGCTGCAGTGACTGAGTGAAGCATTCTGTGGGTGCTTGGGACTCAGTGTGCTGTTGCTGTGGTTGGATACAGAGAAAGGAGGGAGGGAATATTTGAAGCATGATAACTTTAAAAATGACATTTGAGATTTCTGTGCTGCAAAGCAAGCAGTATTGGTGTCTCAGAGCAAACATACATTACAGATGAATCTTGCATGTAGGTAGAAAGCTTGCAAAAAAAAAAAAAAAAAAGGACTTCTTGATTCAACAAGGAATTGCTCCTAGCAACATCCTTTACACTGGTGACACAACATTTGACACCAAGAAGGGCCCAAAGCCCTTTGCTTTCTTTCCGGAGCTCTGTGATTGCAAACTGTTTAATGGCTGACAGTATCCATCTGACCGTCCTTTATCACAACTGTAAACTATCAGGAGTGCTCTGGGCACTTCATTTTCATGAAATATTAGGCCATGTTATTGTCAAGCGAATGGAAGAGTTGATGACAAATTTCTCTTTCTGCCCTGGTTCAGGAGCAGGTCTCAGCATGATGCATGGGGACAGCAATGTGTGCAGTCATCAGGGGGCTGGTAAAATTGATGAAGATAGCATATCAGGGAAAGATAAACATGCTGTAGTCAGCACGATTAGGGCAAAGAGGCATCTCTCTGGAGCTTTGAGTTTAGGAGTGCATCCACACACTGCTGCAAAAGAACATGCCCCGAAAAACCAATCTGGCCAGTGCTCGGGCTAATAGGGCAACGAGTTTATTTCCTGCAGCAAATGAAAAAAGATCTGAAAGCCATCACCTGCTTTCCAAAGCATCTGTAGCAGAGGAGCTGTGGGACGGATAGCTGCTTCCTCGACAGCTGTCATCCACAGCAGGGAGTGCTCTTAGAGCACCAGCCTGGCTCTCCCTGCAGCCTGCCCCAGTGCTTCGTCCACTGAGTCTCACGTGAAATAAGCACTGCAAGAAGGGGGGAAATTTTTCAAAGTGGTGCAGAGAGGCTTGGTTAGAAGAACAAGGTGAAATTAGGAGAAATAAAATGTGTACTTGTAATCTAATAGTTCCTAATGAGGAGATGTGTAGAGTAATACCTCAAGGGAAATGTAGTCTTCATGTCTTGCAGCATTTCAGTATTGACTGGGAAATTATTGGAAAGTGCCTTGCAAGAAACAGTCTATTCCTGACAGGGAGAGCAGGTTGAAAGACTGAATGTCGCTGTAGTCTCCTTTTCAGCTGGTCTAAGCCAGTCTGCTTGTTAAATTTGGGGATTCCCATTCTGGTGGAGACTCTGCTGAAAACCTGATTACTGGCTGATACTTTTTGCAGTGTGAAAAGTTTAGCCATCCCCAAAACAGCATGCATGTGTGTGTTTTGTTTTGGAAAAGCTGCATTGGAAACGCCTCATGTGAGCTGTGGTTTGGGTGTCTAAAATGTTTGGCCAGACAGCATCTTCCATGATGGTGTATGCTATAAAAAATGTAATCCAGACAAGATTTGTGGGACTCAGTGGAGCACCAAGCACAAGTGACCTGAGTTACTGTGCTCTATGATACCACAATACATCCAATGCAGATTCAGATTAATGTTGGACTAGACAGAAATGAAACATGTCAGTCCTCTTCAACAAATTAAGAAGGTTTTGTTTCAGTTTTTCCAACAGAAAGTAGAAACGTTTAGGCAAAAAATATTTTTAGTAGAAAATTTCACTTTTTCAGAGACTGCTTTTTGTTGAAAGAAATATTTTGACAAAAGTTGGGTTCACAGTTCAACCAAATAGGAACTTCAGGAAAAAGAAACTGCTGTTTGAACTTTCTCAGGCTATTGCTCTGGGCTCTGATAAATCTCCAGAAATCTTTCTGTGAATTACTACAGTTTCCTGTCCCAGGAGCCACCTTGCAATAATTTTTCTTTTTTAGATTAAGAACTAATTAAAACAAATCTCTTCCTCTCCATATCTACACAGTTGAATTGAAAAGTCACAGCTGGCATGTATGTCATGAGCTAGTTAATGAAAATCATTGAACTCTGGTACAGCACATCTCACTTTCCAAGCCATAGGATGCTGTTAAGTCGTTAATCATTGTAGCCCCTCAGTAGGTGCTGAGAGGGTGTTGATGGGGAAGGAGATGGCAGACAAACAGGTCCATTGGGCAGGGCAGAGACAATTTGAAATGGATCTGGCTGTGGCTAAATACTTATGGGGCCAGCTGGAGCATCAGGTCATGAGGGACAGCATCCGACGGGGTCAGTCACTCCAGGTGCTCCTCTCTAAAGTTGCCCTAGAGGTTGGATGCTCTGAGCTGGGCAGCGGTGGTAAATGGGAGGAAAGGGTATGGAGGGCGTCAAAACCAGCAGGGTTTGATATTGCTAAATTCCCAGGTCAACATTGACTGCTTGTTGCCTTGTCAGTAGTGCAAGTGGCTGTGACACACCCTGAGTGACCATTGTCCTTACCTCTGAATTGTAGTAATGTGCATTTATATTTTATGTTACACTACTGTGTAAGTGTCCAGGCTTTAATCCTCACAGCAGACATAAAAAAAAAAAAAAAAAAAAAAAAAAAAAAAAAAAGCCTGTCTTCTGTGATTCATTTAGCACTGAGGAGCTAGGTAGACAGAAAAGTTCAGGAGAGAGCTTACAGTGTGCCCAGCATTAAACTAACTAATTTATGAAGATCCTGATGGGCCCCAAACTGGAACCAGAGCCACTAGATCTCTGCTCTGTGATCCACTGTTCACAGGGTCTTGCTCAAGCTTCCCAAATTTACTGATCCCAGAGGAGAGCTCTCAGGGCTTAACAACTGTCCCAGTGGAGTGCCCTGCCGGCATAAATCTTTGGGTAACAGTTAAGCATCATTTTCCGGTATACTGAAAGATGCAGAAAATAGTTGCCTCTCCCCAGCCTATGTCATGTGAGTTTGGTAACCATAAACTTCGGCCACTCTGTCATTTCTTCTTGCTTGTATTTCCCTCATCCCCCCAGATCAGGAATTTTTCTCTAGCAAAGGACAAAACCAAACATCAAAAGCCAGCCTTTTCCCTTTCGCCAGCCTTCTGTGCAGCTGCTCATGACCTGGCTGAAGCCAAGTACCACTGCAACCATGGCTTGGGGTGTTTTGTGTCTTGTCATTAACTCTGATCTGTTTCTGCCAAAACTCTGTAACTCTTTGTTTCTCTGTAATCAAGGATGCTGTGTTGCTACAATGAACACACTTAAGTGATCAGTTGGTACCTGCCCTGTAATCTATGAGTGACAGAGGAATTCAGATGAAAGAAGTTCACCTTATACAATGCACTGTTATGTCTTGCAGGAGCATCTGACAGACCTGAAAGAAGATCTAGATAAGGATGAATGTAAACAGGAGCCTGAGGTTATTTATGAGACGAACTGTCACTGGGAAGGGTGCACAAAGGAATATGACACTCAAGAGCAGCTCGTCCATGTGAGTAATGGCTGGGAGGAAACTCCAGCGATAAATTTGGGTTTCTGTGCACTTGTCCTCATTTTTTATCACTAGCTGCTGTACAGCCAGAGCCCACTCTGGGAGCTACTAAAGGTGCAAATCAGAGATACGGTGTGTAAACACTGCCAAAGCAGGTCGCTGCTCCCTGAGGAGTTTAGCTGCAGGAAGCCTCTCATAGATTATTTGATGTTGCTCTCTTCCTAGTTGCTGAAGCAGCGGTTTTGGTCCCTCTCCTGCACAACTCAATAAAAGAAGATCCATGCAGAGCACCTGATCAGAAAATGGGGAGGAGGGCTCAGCCCTTCCCTTTGGCCATATTCACTGAGCCTCCCCATATACGTACCCCAGCTGTGGGACCGGATAGTCTATACCATCCTCAGGCTTTGGCCAAGACGCAAAAGTGTTTCATGCGCCTGTGGGACAAGCTGTGGCGTCATGTCAGTTAGGGACTGTTGAACCGCCCAGCTCATCTCTCCCACCGCGCCGCCCCCAGAGTCAAAAATAGAGCACTTCCAGAGTTTGAAGGCACTCTCCAGTGTTTCAGCCAGGCCCTGAACTAAAGTAAGTGGGTTGATTTTTTAAGAATTGGGAAATAAGGCTTCCATAATCACAGTGATATCCCCAAACCAGTGACAAAACTGCTCCCTAAAGGATCCCCAAACCAAGTCATTAATCGGATTTTCAGTTCTAATTAATTCCAAGAACCTTTTGTGTGCTTTGCTTCACCTGGGAATCCACTGTTTGGTTTTCCTTCAGCTTCTAGGTTTGATAAACTGCTCAAACTCAAAGCAAGTCCCTGAGACACAGTCTGTGAAGCCCCATCCTGCCCTCAGCCCAGCACCCTCCCAGTCCTCATTTTGGGCCTGTGGTGTGAGCCCTGCTTGTTTGAAAGCAGCCCAGAGCTGCTGGGAATTCATTAACCCCAGTAACCATGCTGCTTGCAGCAAAATGATGGATTTAGTACATTTTGCGACAGGAGCTGCTGTCCTCTGCTTCCCCAGCAGCCTTTTGCTGCTTGCCTCAGCGTGGCTTCAAGCCTGCCAGGGCTACACGTGTGACTCACTTGCAGCCCTCTTTCCAAAACACTACAAAACTCACATCCACTTTCACTATTTTTTATAGATCTTCATTTTACTGTAGTCATGTTTAGATGCCACCAAATAAGATTAGTCTCCAGCCCCCAAGCTCTGCACACAAATGTTACGTTAGCCCAGAGAGACTGAGCTCCAAATGATCATTTTGGACATTTGCTGTTCTTCAGCCTGAGGCTGAAGAAGTCACCAGTTCAGAGCAGCAAGTCCTTGAGGACAGACAGATCTGGAAATGGTTTTCAGGGCCAAACGAGCTATAGGGGTTTCTGTTTAATGGGTTGCACGTTGCATGCCGCAGGATGTTGCTTTACTAGAGTTTAACCACAGTGGCCCTTTCGGATGGGCTGGTCTCACATTTGTCCAGCAGTATTTGTATATTTCCCTCTCAGATGTAAGAAAAATCCTTTAACTCTGCCCAGGGCAGGACAGATCCAGGCAGCTCAGCACAATTTATTTCCAGAGAAAACCCAAAGAAAAATATTTGACAAAATGTCCAAGATTTTCCTAAATTTGGAAGGTTATAAAAACAGATACTTCAGTACTATGATTACTAGCAATGTGGGGTTGTGAGTTTGGGATGCCCAAAATACACATGTAAATGAAATACAGATGTCACGGGCCAACTTCTGAGAAGGTGGCATCCCACCGTGTATGGAAAAACTCCTGTTTGTGTGCAGAGCAAAGTACCTGGTTATGCAGGGCCTGTTCTGCACACACAGTGGGCAGTGTGCTTGTGGCAGGACTTCATGTCAAAGAGGAGCAGCAGGAATGAGAACGTTTTTTTGCAAGCACTACCACTGCTTCCAGACTCAAAGGCTGCATACGTTTGAGAGAAGCCCGTGGAAAGCCTCAGGCCAGATGGGGGTTTGATGGGGGCTGCAGAGCAGTGTAGTTAATGTAGTGAGTCGTGTGACTGATCCTCCACGGCGTGATGGAAAGCAGATGTTGCCCAGACAGTGAGTTTGTAAGCCTTAAGGGGGGCTGCAGTCTCCCCCCTATAGATGTGTCTTGCTCTGGCCGAAGGGGGACCCAACAGGCGAGCCCACACACTCCCTGCTAGCACTGTCATGCATAGTCTTGGTTGCAAGTCAGATTCCCACACAAACAGCCAGGATACATATCTTTCCAGTCTGGTCTGGATGTGGTTTAATGTGTCCAGAGGTCTCCCAGGGGGTTTACCAGATCTCTGCCAAAATCCCACACCAATGCCATGTTATAAAATTGGAACTATAGGCAGCTGTGCTCCAAACACACCTGGAACCTAACCCAAACCTGCATGCCTGTTTCCATTATCCCAGCATGTGGCTTTGGCTGTCAGTGTTCACCCATATCGTGAAAGGGTCTGGTTAAGCTCCACACAACCCTGGGTATAAGTCCGTGTTCCCAGGCAGCAGGTCCCTGACCCCAGGCCCAGGTCACAGCACGCAGAATGCCAGGTTGGAGTCAGCCAAGGCCATGCAGGCAGATTGCTCTGTTTTCCTGAGTTTCTGTGTCCTCACACTGCCCCGCCACCCCGACAAATCTCATCCCAAGCCACAACATGTGTGCCTGGCCTTTACCAGGGGGTGGAGACAGGGGCTGGAAAAAAAAATCTCAGTGCAAAAAAACAAAACCCAAACCCAAAGTGGTTTATTTTAGGATTTCCTGTCAGTGAATGTCTGCTGAAAACACAGGAGCGAGGACAGGCATTATTTTTGGCAGCAAGACCCCATTCAGAGAGAAGGCTGCTGTGGGAGCTGTGCTGCCGATGGGCTGGTCTCCGGCTCCGTTTATTTTCATCAGAGCTTCATCTGCCTGTGGCTGGTGAAAAGCAACCCTCATCTTCCTCCGAGGAAAGACAAAGGCACCATCCTGGGGCTGTCTTTTCAGCACAGAGAAGAAGGATTTTAGGGACCCATGAAATTAGCTGTAATTGAGGCCACCAAGCTAGCACATACCTCGACGATGCTGTCATTTCCTGCCAGCCCTGGCGCTGGGGCAGGTGGATGTTTTGGGGCCAGCACCACGCTGGCTGGCCAGCAGGCTCATCTCCTCCTCCTCTACCCACTCTTTTGGCATCACCTCATGAAGGGGTCCTGGCTGTGTGGTGTGGTGCAGGAGGGTCTGACAGACAGAAATTATTCTGTCAACTATGGTCCACCAGCGTCATCCTCTCTTCACCCATCACACTGGCATTGAGCACCCCAAGAGGCACTGACAGGGCTCCTTGCTCCCTGGCGCTACACGTTCCCATTGCTTTTGCAGCATTTAGAGCAAACCTCTGGTTTATAGCTGCTTTAGACCCAGTACCCAGCTGGGTGCTATGCACCTTCTCCTGCAGAACACACCAGACCACAGCACTAGTCCCTGTGTCCCTGAGGACAGATGGGTTATTGGGGTTATCCACGCACCTGGCCCCCAGGTGCAACGCCTGACCACAAGCACTGGGGAGAGCACAGCATGTTTTGGGAACGCCATCTGTGCTTTGCTGGCATCAGCTTCTCCAGGAGTGACCTGCTTCTCCCTTCTCTCCCACCAGCACATCAACAACGATCACATCCACGGGGAGAAGAAGGAGTTTGTCTGCCGCTGGCAGGACTGCACGCGGGAGCAGAAGCCCTTCAAGGCTCAGTACATGCTGGTGGTGCACATGCGAAGGCACACCGGAGAGAAGCCGCACAAGTGCACGGTGAGCTGGTGGGGACAAGTTGGACATTGGGCTCTGGATCACACAACGTGTGTGCAGACAGGGTTGTTGCTGCTTGCAGGTAACACCTGAAGTGTAAGTGTTCCAGGAGGAGAGCAGTTGGGAGCATGGTGGGCAAAACTGTATTTCTTGGGGAAGCTGGGTTCAGTTCTACCACAGAGATCCCGAGTGACTCAGGAGAAGTCCCTTAAGGTGAAAAACAGGCAATTTAGTGCTTGTGTCCAAGAAGGAAACCCAGAATAACCACACTATAGAGGAGCAGCCATCCCTGTTTGTGTGTAATTCAGCATCACCCTCCACTGCTGCTGAGGGCTGCAAGTTTCCTATGCCCACATACCTGAGCATGCACACAAGCCTCCTTCCAGTCTGGGGAGCTGGGCCAACACCTTCTAAAACCCATGTCTCCCATCCCACATGAGGTCTCTCACTGTGCCACTGGCTGATGTGGGGAAGTCAAGAATGCTTGACAGGGGACACTGGAGGGAAGTGAGCCATGGAGTGGCTGTGGCCGTTTCGTAGGAGAGGAAAGATTTTCATCTCTTCCCACATATGCGTCAGCCCCAGGGTCCAGCCATGTCTATTGCTATCTTCTGCTTCCTCCCTTTTCCTCCTGCCAGTTCTTCATATCTCTTCCACTGCCAGCATTACGCCATTCCTCTCCCCAGGGTCTCCAGGATGAGTCTCTCTTTCTACTTGGCAGATGTCTGGATCCTCCTCCAGTATCTTCCTCCTCTTCTGCTCCATTAGTCACTTCCAGCCTTGCTCCCTCCCTGGCTCTGTCCCAGCTCTTGCTTACAAGTATTAGTATATGTATGATTTGCTTGCTGCATGACTCCTTTATCAATCTTCCAGCTCTCTGTTCATTTAATTTAGAGCATAAGCTCCCCAGGGCATGGGGCCACGTCCTTTGTTTTAATCTTCTAAAGCACCTTGCCCAGTTCTAGCGCTTTACCAGTCTTCCTTAAAAGTATCAAGGAATATTGATCGGTGCTGTGCTGCAAAGTGAGAAGCAAGGGAAGTCTAGCCCTGCCACTGCAGGTAAATGTACTCTGAAGATGAAGAGCAACAGGACGGCATCCTCTTCGGTACTGAAATGGAGGAAAAAACCACTGCTGCTCAATCCTGCCTCTTTCCAGCCTTGGCTTTCTCTCACTGGGGAAATGTCAAGGCTGTGGGAGTTTGCAGTGTCAAGTCATCCTCTGCCTGCAGAACTGCAGTCTTTGTGTTTGTGATATGTCACAGCAGCTCTCCCTGAAGTGGAGTACTGACGGTTTCCAGCTGCCTGGGATACATGGGAGCTCTGCAGATGGTGCCCTTCTTTGGCAGAGCATTCCTTGCCCAAGTCTGGCGGTGATTTTTCAAACTGCCATTCATTTCACACGAGGTTTGTGGTGTACATAAAGCTACAGATGAGCCCCATTGCAGACTGGGATCCGGTCAAGAATTGTTTCAACAGATGACAGCCAGGACTCCCACTGACATAATCAAATCCACGCGTAAGAGTGGGAATAACTGCTTTGAACATGCACAGGATGCTTTGCTGGGAAGACCTTATATGAAAATGGGGCCTCGGAATTCTTCCTCTTAATAACTGCATTTTTGTGTCGGTATCCAGCAAAACCAGAATAGACAATTGAGTTGCCTCGTGCTGAGTTCCCTTTGTATTCCAGCAAGTGGAATGGTGTATTTCAATAACCATAAGCGACTCCAGTTGTAAAGGACTCTGCCCATGCCAAGAGAAGAAAAGGCTATTCTGTGCTACTTCAGAGTTGTGGCATGTTCAATGGGTCTAGTGGGCTCACAAAAGTTGCCTGAGGAAGGGGAACCAGATTCATCCCATCCCAACATACCTCAAGAAGGAATCATCTCTTGAAGGATGCTCTTTGAAGAGATCTGGATATCAGAAGAGTGCAGAGCCTTTATTTCCACTGTCCTTAAAGGAAACCTCAAGTAACAATGGTTCTTTTCCAGCACAGTGAAGCTGTATGGCATCATCCCGTGCCCATGTGCTGAGGTCCTAGGTGATGCATAATGGGAGAACCTAGTTAGAGAAGCCCTGTCTGTGCAGACCCAGGACAGTGGCACTTAATCCGCTGCACTTAAGTTCACCCCTTGGTTGGTTAGGCAGCACAGCAACATGGTGATAGCTCCAGTGTTGCTTCCTGCAGCAGTGGGAAGTACAGTGGCCGCTACTTCAGCTAATCTCCAAGTGTCCAGCTCTTCACAATCACTGATCTCAGCAAGGCTAATGAGCACGGTGAGACAAAAAACAAACCTCCCCCCTCCACCCACCCATCCAAAAAAAAAAAAAAAAAAAGTGCATTCACTCACGGCTTTCCAAGAGGAGAAACGGCTTCATGGGCTGTGTGTTTGCCTCGTTCCATTTAGGGCAGATTATGCCTACACCCTCAGAGTGTAAGGAAACAGGTACAGCTGCATTGCATGCAGCCGCCTTTGGCCTCTGCCCAGAAGGGCTGGATTCACAGACATGTAGGACAAGTTGCCCGCAGGGAAATCAGACACTGAGCCAGGTATGACCTGCCCTACTATGACACAATTTTATTCACTGGCCAGGACTCAAATGTGACCCAGAAGTCCTGCCACAGCTGGACTGGACTTGCAAACATATTTAAGTGGTCTGACTGAAACACAACAATTTGTGGCTTCTGTACATTAAAATATGAGAGACTGCTGTTTGAAATTTTAAGGTGTGTTATAAGGTGCTTGCATAGGAATTACAGCATGGGATTTTCATCTCTCCCAGCTGAACAATGAGGGCCAAATTTAGTCAGAATTTGCAAGGGAGCTTTGCATTTCTTGAAATCTCTTTCAGCATTTGTAAGTTCCCACTTGCTTTGTCAAAGAGCATTTAGGACATCCTCTTGGGTTTGAGCGACTGGTGAGGTCCTCTCACCACGCAGATGGGGCAGGTGCAGGGAGAAATCTCCAGCCAGAGCAGAGGGCGGCAGGACTTGTATCTCCCAAGCTGCTCCTTCTCATTGTGTGGGCAGCTGGTTTCTTTCCAGAAGCAGAGCTTCTGGGCTGTAATGTCATCCAAAAATCCATCTGTCTTCAAGATTGAGAGTCTTGTTATTTGAACTGGTAATGTTAGACAACCTGACCACAGCATCCTCCAAGTGTAGACCCAAGCTGTAATTTGAGAAACTTCAAAGCTTGCTAGATTTCTGCTTGTGTGTTAGAGAACGGTCTGGTCTTTCCAGCTCTGGAGCTAGGGAAGCTGCAAGGTTGGTCAAACTGTTGAGAAGCCATCAGTTCTCTGGGTGGGAAGGAGAGGCTTCCATTTCTGAGTATGTTAGCTGCAAAGGCCAAGAGAACGGAGGGCTGTTCGGCACTGCTGGTAAAAGTGTTCTTTTGTTGAAATGTCAGGTGTGTACCCAACAAGGAGCAGCACCTTAAATGTGAGTCACTGCTGAAAATCTCAGTCAGCCTAGGGAGGGGAATTCTCCCAACAAAGTGGATGTTGTTCCTTAAAACACAAGCCCTTTAAAGGGAAGGGAAAAAAAAAAAAAAAAGAATGAGAAACAGATGAGAAGGGTTTAGGCAGGGGGGAAATCAAATTTTTCTGGTTAATTAATCACTCCTCTTGTGTTTTTTTATTTTAGTTTGAGGGTTGCTCCAAAGCTTATTCCCGCCTGGAGAACTTAAAGACACACCTGAGGTCCCACACTGGAGAAAAACCCTATGTCTGTGAACATGAAGGCTGCAATAAAGCCTTTTCCAATGCCTCGGATAGAGCCAAGCACCAGAACAGGACACATTCCAATGAGGTAAGCCTGGGCTCACCGCAGCTCAACGGAGGGCTTTTTTTTAATTTTGCTGACAATAAACATACACTTTACACACTGGACTCATGTAAAAAGAAACCTACTGTAATGAGAGGTTTTTCTTATTTTTTAATGGGATTTATTTTGCTGGAGAGCCAGACCACATTAGCTTTATATTTATGAAAGCCATGTATGAAATCATAAACAGATGTTAAAGTATGCAAACTTTTTAATCAGCTTTGGAAATTAAAGTAAGCATTTTCCAAATTTATAATTTTTAATAGTGTGAATAGTATTGTACGTTTGTACATGTGGTGTTTAATATTAGCGTGGCACAGACTTGCAGTAGTATAACATCTATCCTGGATCCTGACACTCTGGAAATAATACTCCCTCCATCGTTTGATGTACAATGATAGAGCACAATGCAATGCTTTGTTAACCTTGGCTAATTAAGACCCACTATTAGTAGTAGGGGAGCAGAGGAAATTGCCTTTATTGTAACGCATGTGATGGTCTGTTGCAATCAACCATGGCCGACAATTGAAATTTATATTACCACTAATTAGCTGACAGGGAGAGAAAAAACAACACTCTGAAGTTCTAATAATGTTTGCAGCCATGAAGAATTCAGTCTGTAGCCTAATTTGCAACTGTTAAATATAGACTATTGGAGAATGGAACACAATTGCCATGGATGACAGCTTTTTAAAGCGATGCTGTGTCTACAAAGGGCCTTTGGGGAGTATTTATATCTCTGGCATCATAATATCTGCCAACCAGAGATCTGTAGGTTGAAGCTCTTCCGCTGAAGTCAGAATAAGGATTCAAATTCTAGGATGCCCTTCTGTGTTGTGTGATGCTGAGATGGATCTGATGAATGACCTGGATCCCTGTATTATTTTGATTTGTTTGGATATGAACCCAAATGTCAGGGTTGTCCTTTGCCAGTGAGCTACTTCCCCAGCAAGACAGAGGTTAAACTTAACCTGTATCTGCACTGGCGTTGGTTCAAGGCTATGCAGACTATGAGGTCAGGAGTGACCAACGGGATGTGCAACCTCTTACTTGCTGAGCAGCCTGCATTCCCAATAACTGGTGTTTGGTTAAAACAAAATTTGCTTTCTGTTAATGCTGCTTCTACTGGAACATAGGTAGGCTTGATTTTATCTCACTGATAGAGTTTCAGGTATTAGAAATTGCTTGTTTTCCTGCCCTGGATGCCTCCTCTGCCTTCCTCCAGTGTTGAATGCAGTGTCCCTTTCACTGCTGCTATTTCCCTTCCACGACACTACAGTGCTAAGTCGCTCTTCATCTTCTTTCTCATAAGCTATGTAGGTCAATCAAGCCACTGAAGTCTCCCACTGCTACAACGTTTTTTCCTGTCTTAAATCAGTTTTGTGTGTCTCTTCCATCCCTAAGGAGCCTGACATGGATGGATCAAGACTTCTTGTACAACTTTCAGTGCTGGGTACAGACCCTCTGCCCAGTCTGTGCCTACTGAAGCAATATGTGAACTAATTTTTGCCCATAGATCACTTGAACTCTGATCTCTAGGGCTTTTCCAGCAACCTTGCAAGGCATACCAGAGTCTCCCCTTCTTTTTGTCCAACTGATGTCTCACATTCACACATGCGGAATTTTGTCTTTGGCTGTATGATTAAATGCTGTTTCTTTGAATGGGTTTGGTTTCCCAAGTGATCCCGATCAGTAGCTGCACCAGGTCTGTGGTGACTCTTCTCCTCATCTGAGCAGAGCTTGGACACAGGGTGATTGCTCCTTCAGGTTCTCATTTTGCAGAAAGGTGAAACTGTGGGGCAGAGACATCCAGCTCCTTGTGGACCCTGATCTAATATACTGATGCTTGGCACAGGCTGCATCCAACAACACAAATTAAAGATTCAGGTAACAGATAGGAATTCTTCACTCATGTTGCATCTTGCAGTGAATGCCAAAGCCTTCTCAGGTGCAGAAACAGCATAGCTAGTGGAGGGTTTTTACCAGTGAGCCTTACCAAGGGCACTACCTGGCACTGTGTGATCTTGTCTTTTGAGGTCATGCTCATGTTCATTCCTGAGCTGCTGTCCAGCCCTCCTTGATACAGCAAAGGACTTGTGGGAGACCTGTAGGCTGCATAGAATGGCTTCTGGGATATATATTTGATATTCTCTTTTTGAGGAACATATAACATGATCCTTTACAACATACGACATCCCTCGTGACAAAGCTTATTGCACAGGGCAGCAGGCCCGGGTGGGGGTCCTGCAGCCAACTATGGACATGACCAGTGGGTTAGCAAAATGCACTGACACCTTGGCTCCCAGAACCACACAGATGCAGCACAGGAGTTTGCAGCTGTAAATATTTCCCATTACCCATTGGTAACTCTATGGTGGTTCCTAGCTACCTGCTAAATATTTTGCTTTGCTTGCAGTGTTTGCTTGGGATACACTGCAGTTTCAAGGTTAGTCAGCCATGGCTCTTTGTATTTGTCTTCATCACTGAGCAACAGGACATAGGTGTACAGTCCAAACATACATATGGGGATATGTTACTACATTAGGTTTTGTTTGATTGTTGAAATGTCACATGCACTACTTCATTTCAAATTTTCGCTGACTATTGCACTCACTTCAGGGCATACCTTCAAAGTAACTTCTGGAAAAGGGGTTCATCCTGTGATGACTCTCCCATGCATATACAAAAAAGTGGTATGAGTCCACAGTCATCCAAAGGCTTGGAGTAACATTTTCTCCAATTTAAGTTAAACAGAGATAACATACAGAAATTTGGTGATGATGACTTAACGGGGAGGTCTCCAATTCTTCCCCCTTAAGGAGAATCATACAGTATGTGTTTGAGAGTAGAAAGAAGGCTCCTGAGATATCTAAGTTGTTGACTTCACCCGAGTGTCTCCTGCATCAAAGTTTGGATAACCCAGAGGATATATGGAGGCATGCCAACATATCAACAGTTGTGCTCCGTTCAGTTACAGGAGATTACGGCCTGATGAAGTGGATGGTAGTACCCCATCAAGTGGAATGTCTGCCCTTCCAAGCAAGAGTGATCATGTTATCCAGATTACTGGTGTCTGAAAATCAGAACTATTGGGACTAAAGGATCTTTATAAAATATCATTGAAATGTTTAATGTAGTTTTTTTTAGCATGGGGTGGGATCTGTTCTTCAGAATAGGTTTTAATAGCAGTAATAATATTTCTATAATGCCTCATCCAAAGGGTTGCATAAGATTCATAAACAAACTATTTTACTTTTTGTGCTTTGGTTTACCCAGCGTTGAAATATATTAAATATTTACTTCAGTGTGGTGTTACAAGGATTTAGTTTGTTCAAGTGATCTGCCAAGATCAGCCAGGAAGCATGCTTTTGATTAAAGAACAGACTTTCAGTGCTTTTCGTGTGATGATGGTCTCTTTCTGCAAAGAATATACACTCCTTTGTATTTTTTCAGTCAAGCTTCTAGATGAAATGAGAAAATAGATAAAAAAGTGATTAGGAATGGTCATTTTGGGTAGCCTTCAAACAACATCTATCTGGTTTTTTTTGTTGTTGTTTTTTTGTTTTGTTTTGTGGATCTATTCCAGTGCATTGGCAGAAAAATACTTAGAGTAGCTGTGAGGCTGAAAGCGGAACTTGTGATGAATTCAGAGCTTCCAGCGCAGCAGCACCAGCTCAAACAACTGTGGTGCTAATGCACTTGGAATTGGNATGATGGTCTCTTTCTGCAAAGAATATACACTCCTTTGTATTTTTTCAGTCAAGCTTCTAGATGAAATGAGAAAATAGATAAAAAAGTGATTAGGAATGGTCATTTTGGGTAGCCTTCAAACAACATCTATCTGGTTTTTTTTGTTGTTGTTTTTTTGTTTTGTTTTGTGGATCTATTCCAGTGCATTGGCAGAAAAATACTTAGAGTAGCTGTGAGGCTGAAAGCGGAACTTGTGATGAATTCAGAGCTTCCAGCGCAGCAGCACCAGCTCAAACAACTGTGGTGCTAATGCACTTGGAATTGGAAACTCAATAAAAAAAAANGAAACTCAATAAAAAAAAAAAAAAACTTTAAAGAAGAAAAGTATCTGTTTGCTGACTTCTGTTTTGAGAAGCATGGCTTCAGCCTTGTTTTCCTGTGGCAATCAATAATTCATGAATTCAGGACTAGAGTGCTATCGTCTGAAAAAACATTGCATGCCTGTGGTTTGTTTTGCACAATAACAGGTTTCAGGGTGACAGGTGCTGGAGTGGTATGATAGATTGTGTAGGGTGAATCCAGTCCAGCTTGGTTTTTCTGGAATTCCATCAGCCAGAAGGTCTCAGACATTTTCACAGTATAGACCCCTCCTTAGCAGAGAAAATGTGTTACCACCAGTCCCCTACATCACCTCCCTCCTATTCGTAATCAGGAAACATTCCTGTGGCCACACAAGCAAATACATACATGGGAAAGTAGTATTAGGAAAATATTTCATGAATTCTTAGCTGTCTTTTAATCCAGCAACTGAAAACAAGGAGTTTAGCCAACATCAAATGACTGGCTAGGTCTGTGTGGATCATCATCAGCCCATATATTACATCCTGAAAACCTTGGTTTTACAAAACCCTGTGGAGCAGATGCTCCACATTTTGCTGCTGCCAGCAGCCCTGTTCACTATATTCTCTTGGCCCATACAATGCACCTGGAATATTTGGGCTTATTGTAAGTATAACTCAATGTCTGCTTGCATTTACAGAAACCCTACGTCTGTAAAATCCCTGGCTGCACAAAGAGGTACACAGACCCTAGTTCCCTCAGGAAACACGTCAAGACTGTACACGGGCCTGATGCCCACGTCACGAAGAAGCAGCGCAATGATGTTCACCCAAGGCCACCTCCACTCAAGGAAAATGGGGACAATGAGGCAAGCGCCAAACAGAACAGCAAGGTTTTAGAGGAGAGTCCCGAGGCCAACAGCGCCATGAGGAGCATGGAGGATTGCTTACAAGTCAAAACGATAAAAACAGAGAATTCTGTGGTAAGAGCAGTTGCTCTTGGCAGAACTCACATGGCCCCTAATTTCTCCAATGCGATGGGGGCATAAAGCATTTGCATGTCATTTACCTCTGCAGGCAGTTTCTCTTCAGCTGCCCACAACCTAGAGTTCAAGTCCAGAGACGAGACTGAAGGTCAGGGCACAATCCAGTATATTTTGCACCTTCCTACCCACTATCACAAATTCCCACCCTTGGAGTCATGGGGGCCATGTGATGCCCAGTGTCAGGCTTGGCCTGCCTGTGCTGTGCACTTGGGTAAAACAGGGCAATATCATAAACTTGCGGTCAAATGAGCTTTACTCTCCTCACCAGTTTAAATTGAGCAACAGACAGAGGACACAGATTGATGAATGTATCCTGAAGCAGAAGTCCATTCCTTTTCTCCTTCTCCTCCTCTTCCGCACCCCCTTCACTCTTTTTTCTTCCCAGCCTGCTGCAGCACAATTTTGCTGGCACAACACTGTTGTGACCTGTCTGATGAAGTTGATGGGGATAAAAGTAGCTATTTTATTTTTGCTGGGTATCTTGAAGCAAGTTCTGTTCCTCACGCCTGTCCACCGCATAGAGAAGCCCAGAATCACTGAGGTTGACAGAGGCTTCTTGAGATCATCTCATCCAACACCCCTGCCCCAGCACAGTCAACTAGAGCTGATTGCTCAGAAGTACACAAGTTCACTGCAGGATTCTGAGCTGCCAGAGAAAATTGTAGGGGGATAACAGGGTGGGGAAGTGATGCCAGCAATAAACAAGTGAGCTAGAATGAATAGTCCTCCTTCTGTGGCTTGCAGAATATGGACTTGCTGTCGACAGTGATCATACTTTACAGATCCATAAGTTGCCACAGCCTTCTGGCCATTACAGCAGCTCCACGGTAAGCATTAGCATGGTCAGTGGTGCTAACAAAGTATGTGCAGTGACGGGCCCAAGCGCATTCAAGCTTCTTCCAGCCCATGCAGGGGGCCAACCAGCTCCTCAGCATAGTGCTGCTGGTGAAGGAGCTGTGGCACTGAGCACATAGGAGCACTTTTGCCTTTTGTTAATTGTCTTCACCTTCATTCCCAAAGTTCTGGTCTCCGGTACCAGCTCTGAGTAGGGCAGGGTATGGGCTGGATATGGCAGGAGGATGTAAATACAGTCCCCAGACTTCTCAGTAGAGCTGAAAGGACTTTGAACTTCAAAGTATGCATTTTCTTGATTTGGATCTAGGTTAAAAGATCACTATTCCGCCCAAACAACATACCCTGAATGTACAAAGATTTTCTGGAAAAAAAAACTAAGGGATCTGTTTTTTAGTTTCATATTTCAATTAGGAAGGAGTTAAGCATTTTCAAATGGGAAGTGCCCCTAATGGACTGAAGGAACAGTTTTACCTTAATGATACTCAGCATTAGGGTATAAAAATGGACTGTGAGAACCACTAGACAGAATGACCTCTCTCCGGTACTCCTCGTCAGAGTGGTTTTTTTTTAATTATTATTATTATTATGAAAACATGGATACAATCAAGGCTCCCCAGTCACTTTCTTGTGAAGGTGTGGGCTTGTTTTCCCAGCGTTCTGCGCTCCCAGGGTTGCAGACAAGTCGTGTGGGTTGGATGTTCCTTTATGCTTTATCCTGCTGTCCAGCGCTTCACCCACACGTGCATAACGGACATTGTCTGACCTGGAGGGCTCACTTCCATCTCATGTTTCCTGGTTAAGATCAGGGTGGTGGGAGGGGCAAAATATTTCTCTAGTTCCCATAACTCCAAGGCCCTTTGTTTTGACCAAGCTTTACTTCTAATCCCAAACCCACTGTGACTGGTGGGAATATTTCCAAGGGATTTTTAACTGGACATACAAACTAAAAAGGGGCCTATAACAAAGACAGAGAAGTTTTACCAGGGCCTGTAGTGTTAGGGCAACAGGTCATGGTTTTAAACTAAAAGAGGGTCGATTTAGGTTAGATACAAGGAAGAAATTCTTCACAATAAGGGTGGTGAGGCATTGGACTAGGCTGCACAGCAAAGCTGTGGATGTCCCATCCATGGAGGTGTTCAAGGCCAGCTTGCTTTGGGCAACCTGGTCCTAGTGGAAGGTGTGTTGGCAGGGGTGTTGGACTAGATGCCCCTAGAGGTCCTTTCCAACCTAGAATGTTCTGTGGTTCTACGACAGGGAAGACAGGGTATGGGAGGAGGAGATGGTAGCAATTTGTATTCTGCACTTCCCACTTTCTCCATATACTAACATTGTCTTTTCTGTCAATGCTGTCTTTGTCCTAACAACCTGTTCTTTATTCCCACTTACCCTTCCTTACTCTACCTTCCTAAGGACAGTCGGTACTAAGGTGAGCAAAGAAAACCTTTGTATTAAAATTGCTGCATAAAACATGGTCTCTAGTAGACCTCTCGTCTCCAGCAAACCCTGTGGGGAGGGGTTGGAGGCACGCAGAGCAGAGCCATGGGGAGGGACAGAGGATATTTGCTCAAGCCCAGGAAGGAGGGAGTACAGCAGCCGAGGACTCCCACTATTGCGTTGTTCCCAGCATCACAACAATCACACCATTAAATCCTGGGATTACAATCTCTGTCACACTGATTGAAGGGCTTTGAGGCCATCAGAGCCAGTCAGCCCTGCCCATTAGGGCTGCTATGGAGCAAAGCAAAACATCCTCCTGCACTCCCACCTTGGCCTGGGGCAAAGTATGTTGCCTTTTCAGCACTCCCACTTTCTGACAGTTGCTGGGAGCATGGGCCTCAAGCAGTGAAGCTAAGCATCCTGAGAAGCAACTGCTACATCTGAGCAAGTTCAGACCATTTAGTGTCTGCTGCAAATAAACTACTAAATGTGAAATTCAATTTCTAATGTAAATAAAATAAGTATTTATGCTGCTTATCTGTCTTATCTGCAAGTGGGAGTTTGCAAACAGCAAACCAGGTTTTTACCTGGCTGGGAAGTTTGTCAGCTAATCTAATTATCTGTTAGGGTATTTGAAGGACAGAAATACGTTGTGTCTGAAATATTTATGCCTTGATCCTATGTTAGATAAGCCAGTGCTTGCTGCAACATACCTTGCACAACTAGGAAGCATGCTGCTTTTCTTCAAGAAGCATCTCTCTCTTAATCGTTTGGTTCCTCTGCACCCTCCATTTGAACACACCATAGTTCTTCCAGCTACAGGGTGCTGCCCTGCTCTCCTCCCCAGGGAAGGTGTCCCTGCCCTCCGCTAGAGCTGAGATCCTGTGGCAGGGAAGGGTAACAAGAGGGGACACCTGAGATAGGGCCAAACGTGGAGCCCTCTGGGCTCCTGGTTTCTTTTCACGTGTCCAGCTCCTCCTCTTTTTTTTCTCCAAGATGTGTCAGTCCAGTCCTGGTGGCCAGTCGTCATGCAGCAGTGAGCCGTCACCCCTGGGCAGCACCAACAACAATGACAGTGGAGTAGAAATGAATATGCACAGCGGGGGAAGTCTGGGAGATCTGACAGCGCTGGATGACAACGCTCCTGTTGTGGACTCAACAGTCTCATCTGGTAATTCAACGGTCAGCCTGCAGCTAAGGAAGCACATGACGACGATGCAACGACTTGAACAGCTCAAGAAAGAGAAACTCAAGACAGTTAAGGAATCCTGCTCATGGGTGAGCCCAGCTCCACAAGCCAGAAACACCAAGCTGCCTCCCATCTCAGGAAATGGTAAGCCATGGGCCTAGGCCTTGTCCTGTAGGAACCTCCAGAGCTTGACTCAAAGCAATGGGCCTAGACCGTGTCCTGTAGGAAGCTTTCAGAGCTTGTCTCAGGTGACATAACCAAAAGTCTGCCCTGGAGGAGGATCATTTTTTATGGCCGCTGAGTCAGTCCTTGCTGGACAGAGATGTGAGGTAAAATGGAGAGCCTGAGTGGAAACACAGCCATCTGGTTATGTGCAGCACAAACCCAACTGCAGAGCTGTGAAGGGAGGGCAGAGGTGCCTTGTTCCTGGCCTTGCCCAGAACCCGCCTGCAGGTGTCTTCAGCATCCCAGTGGAGCCACAAGACTGTAACAGTAACAGTTCCCCAAGGGCTGATGTGGCTCCAGAGAGACTGCTGGAGCACAGCAGCCATCCAGCCAAACCCTCCATCCTTGATCTTGCTCCAGCAGGCCTTTTGTCACTTTGAGAGCTACTAGCTGTTGCCTATAGCTTCATATACTAGTTTTCCACTGGCTGGGAATTCCTGATAAAGGTATCTTTATGATCCCTTCTGTGCTCCTCTAACCTCTTTGCCAAGAAGTCCCAAGGCATAGGACCTGGTTTCTGCTAAACCTCAGGGCTAGTATACTGGAGCTTCTTGGTTTACTCTGAGAAGATCCCTTGAGTGTCAACTTTTGGTCCGTCAGCCTCCTGTCCCTGACTGCTGTGCATCTGTTCCAGGGAGCAGCTGTGGTTGTAGCTACGTGCTCTCCCTATGGCACTGTTCACGCTAGTTTTACTTTTTCCCCACTAAGAGAAGCTCATGTGGAGCCACTTCCTCTGCAACTGAGCATCATTGGGGTACACATTGAAAATACTCTGCAGCAGGGATGTCTCATCCTCTCTCCCCAGCCTTCTTGCTCTTCATACATGGGCATACAGCTGGAGACGAAGCTTTGAATTCACTGGCAGCAAATGAAATTCACTATCATGCCTGTGAAATGTTTGGGGGTGGCTTAGTGTGTGTCTGTTTTGGCACCAAGAACATTACCAAGTGGAATTTCTCAACTAACTCAACCTTTTCCTTCCCCACAACCTTTCTCTCAGGCTCTATTCTAGAAAATAGCAGTGGTTCTTCTGCTATGCTGCCTAATCCAAGAATAATGGAGCTGTCTGTCAATGAGGTTACGATGCTGAACCAGCTCAATGAGCGCCGTGATAGTACAACAAGTACCATCAGCTCTGCCTACACCGTGAGCCGCAGATCATCAGGGATTTCCCCATACTTCTCCAGCCGCCGTTCCAGTGAGGCTTCACAGCTCGGGCATCGTCCCAATAACACAAGTTCTGCTGACTCCTATGACCCAATTTCGACAGACGCTTCCCGTCGGTCGAGTGAGGCGAGCCAGTGCAGCGGGATGCCGGGCCTGCTGAACCTCACACCAGCTCAGCACTACAGGCTGAAAGCCAAGTACGCTGCTGCTACAGGAGGGCCTCCTCCAACACCCCTGCCTAACATGGAGAGGATGACCTTGAAAAACAGGATCTCACTTATGGATGGACCAGAGCCTACCTTGCCCTCCATCCGCCTCCCACCAGGCCCCAGGCGTTGCAGTGATGGCAACACCTATGGCTACACATCAGCTGCAGCATTTCCCCATGACGTCCCAGGCAACTGCACAAGACGGGCGAGCGACCCAGTGAGGAGACCTGCTGGAGACCCTCAGGCCCTCTCACGAGTTCACCGCTTCAACAGCACCAACAGCATGAACCCCTTCCATCCTCCACATCCTGCAGACAGGAGGAATTTCAGCTTGCAGAGCTATGGGCGCTCTGACGGGAACCTTGCCCGGCACACCTACTCACCCCGGCCACTGAGCATCAGCGAAAACATCGCCATGGAAGCCATGTCCGGGGAGGCAGAGGCACCCGTCGGAGATGACGACATTATGCTGCCAGATGATGTGGTGCAGTACATCAAGTCTCAGAACAACGGGACAGCAGCTGAAAGCACATCCATGGGGTACAGCAACGAGATGCAGAGCTTCCAGGGCAGTGGAAAGCTGCAGCACCCAACCTTTCCCAGCCAGCGCAGAATGGCAGTGGCCGAGGCAAGTACGAGCCATATGGGGCCCATGATGGCGGAGTGTCCCATGAGCTTTGACGCTTCCTCAGACATGAATAAAAACAATATGCCTGTCCAGTGGAACGAAGTTAGCTCAGGTACAGTCGATATGATGTCCAGTCAGTCGAAGCAGCAGTTTTCTCAAGGGAACTTAGCAGTGGTCCAGCAGAAGCAGAACTTTGGTCAGTACCAGAGCTACAACCAACAGCAGATGCAGCTACCAGAGAACAGCATGAATGTAACACAGCAGAGCTTTATGCAAAGAAATGTGGGCATGGATGGGCAGAGGCTAAACTGCATGCAGCTACGGCAGCAGCCGATGAGCCTAGGCCCAGGTATGAACCCTGATCTGGGCTCGCACACGGGGTATAACCAACCTCACCAGATGCTGAGCCCCAGTGCAATCAGCAGCAACCCAAATCAGATCTCTCCTTCTTGTAGCAACATGACAGCAAAGCCCGGACCACACCTTCACCCTCAGCAAATGGACATGGCGACCAACCCTTCCTTAATGGTCAGCAACAACAGTGAGCACACAATGCTGAACCAGGTCATGCACGAACAGAGCCAGCAGAACTACTCATCTCAGCCGACCCACCTGAATTTCCCCATGGCTCAGGAGGCCTATCATCAGCCCATCATGCCCTCCAACCAGCCCGGCTTTGAGCCCCAGCAGAGCATGATGGGCTCAGCAGCGCAGACCTATCCACCTGGCATGGTCCAGCCTCATCCTCCAGCCGAGCCAAGCCCAGCCAGCAGGCCCCGAGGCCTCCGCACCGTGCAGCAGCTGGGCTACATGAGAACTCCCCACCCCACAAACACCATGAGCCCAGGCCAGGAGGCGGTGGAGGCTGTACATAAAAGAGCCGGCGACATGTTGCCAGCGCCGGCCCAGCAGTGTGCAGATGGTACAAGGGAAAACAATTTGATGTACTATTATGGTCAAATCCACATGTACGAACAGAACAGCAGCTTTGATAATCACTCGGACTGCAGGGTCCGGCAGCAGCAGTGCGCACTGAGTGGCAAGCCAGCCGCTCTGCCGTCCCCAGGTGCAAACCAGGTGTCCAGTACAGTGGACTCGCAAGGTCTTGAGCCGCCCCAGATAGATTTTGATGCCATCATGGATGATGGGGACCACTCGAGCCTGATGTCAGGAACCCTGAGTCCTAGCATCCTGCAGAACCTCTCCCAGAACTCCTCTCGCCTGACGACTCCACGAAACTCTCTGACACTGCCTACCATACCCACGGGAATAAGCAATATGGCAATAGGCGATATGAGCTCCATGCTGACCACGCTGGCAGAAGAGAGTAAATTTCTCAACATGATGTCCTAACAGTAAAGCACAAGGCCTGAGCGCTATCCAAGGGGTCTGTGTGAAGCAGTTGTATGAATGTGCTTTTGAAAAATAATCTGTTTCAATAGAGTAGATTTTTTTGATAAGTATTAAATACCTTAAAGGAATTAAAAGTAAAACAAAATTTTAAAATCTCTGTACAGAGTTATGTAAACTACATCCAGGCAGTTCAGCACCACGAGGGTGCACCTCTAGTATTATTTTTGGCTTGGTTTCCCAGAGCACTGAATGGTATCGCCACCAGGCTACAAGACTGCATGAGTGTGGTTAAAGATGAAACCCTTCCTCCCTGGCAGCCCTGTAGATAGCGCTCCCCCACCATTTTCCATTAGTTACATTTGCAAAAATTCAGTTTTCAACCCACCCCAGAAAGAAATGGGAAGATGTGTTTTTGATCAGAATAAAAGCCATACTATGTATTCTGCTCTGATGAGAGCGGTATTTAGTTATGTCTCCAAACAAGCCCTCTACCAGCAGTATTGTTTTATACCGTAAATACCTTTGTACCTTGCAAAGAGCATTGATTCCAAACGGCTTCTCAGCAAAGTGCCTTACCATGCTTTCGTGTTAAATAGCCAAGGCCTCTCTTCCTTTAAAAATCAAATATAGTGTATTGCCAGAAGCGTATATAAAATGTACATTTATAAAAACATAGCAGTGTTTCTGAGAAAACATTGGAAAGACACATTGATGAGACACTTGAAAGGTGAATGCGCACTTTGATCAGATGTGTTTACAACGTGGTTTATATCAAGTGCAGAGTGGAGCAAAGGCCTGGGAACAGCAATCACGGGGAAATAATCCCCCGTGGCAGGAAGGCTGGAGCGTGCAGACAGATACACGCGCCCTCTGAGCGGCAGCGGTGTGGCACGGGGACTTCTGAAGGGGCCCTGAATACCTTTTTAATGTCAGATTTCTGAAGCATGCATTACCATATCCCTGTGCAGCTTTACAACAGCTTCACTTTCTTCTGGGTTTTAAGCTAAGGTGCTCCTACAGTCATAGTGATGGAGAGAGTTTTTGATTGTTTCAGCCCAGTCTGCACACTGTGGCAGCCTTGTGGGAGCTGGTTCATCTGGCCAGGGTTCACCCGGATGATGTATTCCATACAAGGCTCTGCCCGGGCCCCGTGCAAACACCAAGCACATGACTGCACTAATGGGAGGCCAAGCATGAGCTAATTCACACTGCCTTGTTGGCACCGACCCAGTGTTGCATTAACGTGTCCCACAGCTTTGGTCAGCATGAAAAGAGCTGCTGTATCCAAGAAGCATACCCTGGACGACCCACAAACTTCTCTTTGTACCTATGCTGGTTCAGTTGAGCACTGCACCTGCAGTCTGCAGGGTAGGCAAACATCTAGTTAGTCTCAAAACAGGTATTTGAATCAAAATAGCGGCTCTGTCTGTGAGAATATCTTACAAACATTCTTGGGGAAGAGATGGGAGAAGTAGGGCCTCCCAAAGCCAAATCCTCCACCAAAATATAACTGCTTGTAGTAATAATTAGATATTTCCAGGCCAGATTCACCTGGCACTGAAACGAATCCTAATTGTATTATTTATTTTTGTTGTTGTTAGACAAAAGGTAGAAGTGGTGGGGTGCACGTACTTGGGCAGGAGGCCTTTCTTAACTTCTGGCTGCATAGGACAAAGATGATTCTCCTCATCCTGCTTTCATAGCACTGAATACTTTGTACCCTTTGTATGATGAAGATTAGGGAACAAGTGTGACATCCTCCCTAGGTTCTCACAGTTTGACCAAACTCATCTTCAGGGCCTCACTCTCTCCTTTCTGTCTCCAGTCTCCTCTCTGTATAGATGTGATGTTCTCATCCGCCTCTGACTCTGCACAGGAAGGGGCAGCTCTGTAAAGGAGTTTTCTGGTGTCCACACATCCCTGCTTTCATTTTGCACAAGCTGGTTTATCAGGCTCACTGTTCCCAGCGTGACCAGGAGCTGGTGTGTTACCTCCAGGCAAACTTTGCGATATTTCATACCCCAGCAGCAAAGAGTTGGGATTGCCCTGCTGCCTGGTAGCCCCGGGCACAGCTGGTGCAGGGAGGTGCTGCTCAGCTACTGCAGTCTCACCTGACCTCATCCCAAATGCAAAGGGTGTGCACAGGATTCTCTCACGCTTCATGCCTCAAGGCCCCTCCGACTCCCACTGATGTCCTGGGTGCATGAGGACAGGAAAGCAGAGCAAGGTGCCTGGCTGTTTGTTTGTGTCTCCCGTGAAAGGTGTGTGTAGGGGGATTGTTTTATAGTCCACTGTATATATTCTCCTCCAATTACTGACCTTGCCCTTGCCTTTGCATTTATGAAAAGAGGGCAGTATGTATTTCAGGACGTTGTATGTTGTCCTGGATGCTTTGAGTGCAACTGGGCATCCCATGTGCTGAGATGGAACAGGCCTTCGTGTGTCCTTTGACTGCTAATTTCGTTTTTTCAACAGCTGCACGGGGCAATGGTGGCCACTGAGTCCCTCTTCACAGATCTCTCATTAGCAAAAGATCAAACACAAAAGCAAAACCAAATCTCCAATGACTTGAGATTTCTCAGACTTTTCAGTGGTGGTCTTCCTTCATTTACTGAAATAGTATTATAATCACCATTCCAGCACTGTATATATTATGTATAGAAGACATCATTACTAAGAGTACTGTAGGTGAATTGTTCTGTCAAATTTATATCTTAAGAACATTTTTAGCTGTTTTCTACATCGTAAGAACGGAGGTAACATGCTGAAACTGTATATAAACCTTTTGTACATTAAAAAGTAATTTTTTTTCATAATTCCTTCTGCTGAGTTGTTGCCTTTTATTGATAATAGTGGTTAGCATTGATCTGTCATTGCCACAGTTGTACTCTGCTGGTGGATGTTGAGGAGCTGGATGGGCCTGGCATTTGAGCCACTGCATGGATGTGCAACAGTCCTGTCTTGGAGAGCTTCCAGTCAACAATGCGATGAGTTGACAGAAAGAGGTGGTGAGGCCAGGAGCTGCTGTGAGTACAGCCACGCTGCCCAGGTCTCAGCAGAGGTGATGTGAAGGAGGATGAGGTAGTGCAGCCCTTAGAGAAGGGCTCAGAGTAAACACTGGAAAAATTTAGCAATGCGAAGTTTCATAGCAAAATATCTTGTTAGCTATCTTGATCAGTGTCCAGAATAAGAGAGAAATTGCACAAATCAGCAAAGCTGTGATGGGTAGTGACAGTGACTAGCTGAAATTTGTGTTTCGAGAAAGGAGAGATCACTTTGCCCACTATGCATATGACAGAAAGTGATATGGTGAGCAACAGATACACCAGTCGTGATCCAGATAGAGCCTGGCCTGACCCACTGAGGAGAAGGTTTCATTTAGCTGCAGCAAGAGTTAGCTCAGCCACTCAAGACATTGATTTTCAATTTGATTTTTGAATTTGATGGGTGGATGTGGACAGGGCTAAAGCTTTAAGGGTGGGTGGGGAGGCTGGTCACAGGTGAGCATCGTGGGTATAACGATGAGCTTCAAATAGTCCCTCTTGAGCAAAGCAGCTGGCCTATGAATCAGCCATGGCACTTTGTGCAAAAGAACTAGGATTTTCATGCAGAAGCAACTGAAGGAATGTCCTCATTTTCCTTCAGGCAGGATTCCTACTGAGCTGATTGATGGAATCAGGTAAGTTTGGGGTAAATCCTTACCTCATCGTCTGTTGCCCTATAGTCAGTGGCAAGAGATTGGTGTCCTAAACTGGAATTAGTCTTGCCTGTTCTAGACACATAGGATGATGTGGATCATCCCCTGGAAGGCATCTGTCATTCTCTTCATTGATTACAGACTGATTACACAGGTGCCTTCTCCAGTAGGATGAGGAGAATCCCATGCTCCTGGGGCTCTTGCACCAAACTATTCACCCTCAGCACAGTCTGAGGTTGAGCCAAGGAACAAAATGTTGATTAATGTGTTAATGATCCTGTTAGTCTGCAAATCCATTGGATAAATATCACATCCTTCTGTACTGTCCAAAAACTACAGAAATAGTGTTTAAAAAAATGCAGTAATATTATTAAAGGGAAATTGTTCAGAGCTTTTTTTTTATCGACAAAAGGCTTTGGAGACTTAGATCATCTCCTACTGCTTTTCTACTTCAAACACTTAGAGTGGGTTTCTAATCTAGATCAAATGCTGTTTCTAGCTGGTATTTCACTTTAGAGTTTGATCAGGACACACCTCTGCCTATGTAAGAACATCTTTATTACTTAAACTGGGCCAATATTTCCTAGGAGCCCACCTGAGGTCATGTACCAGCATGCACACTTTTACTGCTCAGCCATCCTGGAATAAACAGAGATGGAAAGGCTCATTGCTCCAACTGTAAGAAGGTAATAAACAGTCTGCAACAACTCTTGTTTATAAGCCAGACCTCTGGAGTTTATACTACTGTGAGAGCTTAACAATATTCAATTAACTCTCTTTTTAATCAATCAGTCATCTTTGTGAAAATGAACCATCGTAACAGGGTTGATTCTGACCCTCTGAGTGTTACATCACTCCACTCCCACAAGCTTGGGGGCTCAGGAGGAGTAAGGTTCCACTCTGGGTATGACCATCACAACTGTTTGAAATTGCACTAGTATTGAAGGTTTTCCTGGAGGGGAGGAAAAGCCCATAAAAGCTACTGTTGCTGGATCTGATTGCACTTACTGAGTACAGAGTCATTCCAATGGCTCTTTATTGCAGTGGTCTCAGTAGGGATGACATAGGAGCTCTCGTGCTTTACGAGCTGTTGGATCTACTTGGAAGAGCATACGTGTTGTAAATAAATGGTGTGTTTTATATTATTGGAAGGACAATTTATGACCAGCCAAGGCCTCTTGCAGACAGCTATTTAACTTGTAAGTAAAATGACCTAACACTGAAGAAATTTAGAAGCTACAAAACAACCAATGTTGTGGCCAGTATACTTATTTCTCCCCCTTGATTTATGCTTCATGTAAAACTTGAAATGGCAATATTAAATATGCTTGCTGTAAAAATAAAATTAAAAAAGAGTAAAGTGATGCTTTCACACATGCTGAAGGTTTGTGACTACTGTAGCTTCCTCCCATTGCAGTAGCACCTGTGATTGATTGCACAGGTCCCTTGCCCTCCCTAATTCCATTTTCCCCACACTGGTCTGTCAGGCAGATATGTAGGGGGCATGGTGGCCTGCCAGTTGTCAACTTTGAAAGAGCTGCTGCACTGAACTACAGTGCACTTGCTGGAAATGTCTCTGTCTGTATCGATGGCTTACTGAAAAACAAACTGTGGCCACTACTCACATGGGCCCTGTGGACACTTCTATCCATCAGAGAGGCCATTCTGCAACCTATGATCATTTCTAGCAAGCAGCAGCAGGCATGGCAACAAACACCAAAAGGCAGTTCCTGCATCAGTTAATAGGGCAAGGAGCTACATAAATCTTTGGCCTAGGTTGCTCTGGCTAGTCTTAACTCTTACTAAGCGTAGCCCGTGCCAGTCTTCACAGAGAAAAGACTTTTAAGGAAGGACTAAATGCAGAACCTTGGTATGATGCTCTGGACAACTTCTGAAATAATCTCTCCTATTCATTTCCCCTTCTTCCACTCCTTTCCTTTCTTCTTCTCTCCCTTTCTCTTTCCATTGACTATACAGAAAGACTCCATCTGAAGACAGCCTTCACAAATGCCCCCATTTCTGCTGTCACTGTGCTGCCTTTTCTGTTCCTCTCCAGGAAAGACCCCCAAGAGATCTGCCCATACAAACATCCTTTCTGCCAGTGTTTGACAGAAAGTTGCATTTTTTTACTCAGGAGTGTGAGGAATAGCTTCTCTGACACCTGCAGAGGGAATCATGCAGAAGAAGAGGACATGTTGCACAGCTGGATGTTGGACAAAGCACCAGGTTTGTGCTACAAGCGTGGTAGTGGTTAAAATAAATCAAATAAAATGAGGAGGGCAGCAGGGAAGGAAGAAAAACTCCTGTCAAAAGCAGGGGTAGTTTTCTTCATGGCTTTCTGTCTCCCAGCATTTCTCTCACTTGCAGAATGCCAGGGACTGTGAGGAGCCAGTGGCCATGATGAAAGCAAAACAAGGAAGTGAAGTTCAGACGCATTTGCGTGTATAGGAGAGAAGTATTTTTGAAGACAGAGTTTATACCTGTAGAGCTTCACGTGAGGGGTCCCCAAAGCCCCATCTTGGCTCTGTTACCTGTTGACCAGTGCTCCAGGCAGCCACCATCAGGCCAGCCAGCGTGACTGGAGGCATGGCAGCCCTCCTGCACCCTGCTGGAAACAGTGCAGCTGTGACGGCAGCCCAGGAGCGCAGCTGGGGCTGATTCATGGCAAGTGTGGAAAAGCAGAGCTGCCCCAGGCCTGCAGTCTGTAGGTGGCCTGCCCCACCCTTTGGCAACGCCAGCGTCCTGCCCTTGGCTGCAGCCCTTGGAGAAGAGGCGCTCCCAGCCTCAGCCAAGCAGCAGGAAACGAGGCTGCTTCTACATTTCTACCATTGTTATTGTGTAGCAGGGACATGATAATCTCCAGGTGACCTTGGCTCCGTTTCGCAGCTGGCAACACAGCTCTCTGAGAGTGTACCTGCCTGCTGCACTCACCCAGCTACCTGGCATCTGAGCAAAGTGTCTCAGCTGACTGAAAAGTGATGTGTTAATTAATTTCTTTTTTTTTTTTTTTGAGGAAAATGTCTTGAAGCAAATCGTTTAACCTCTGTGTCACTCATCAATAATGACGATAAGTGAAATTCGATCGCATTACATGAAATGCAAAGGGATTAAACATCACTCCAGGCACACCAAAGTGGGCGGCATTACGATATCTGGAAGATCTTAAGGAGGGGTGAGAAAACATCTTTTGCTCTGCAGGCCAAGAGGCTGCAACCATGCCATAGCATGAGGAGTGTGCTCCAAATAGCGATCCTTGTTACTTTCTGCAGGCCAGTGACTTTCCCACTGAGCAGCCATCCAGGAACCAAACAGGTCTCACCTTGCTTGAGGAGCACTCAGGAAATGATCGCTCATCTTAGCAATGTCTGGAGACTTGTCAGTGAAAATGGAAAGTGATTTCAGGGAAAAGAAACTGTGGCTGAGCCAGGTGAACATTTCTACTTAATTGGGGGAAAAAAAAAAAAAACAGCATTTCCATCACTAACTGGAAGAAAGTGAGAGCATTTTGAGCAGATCAGCAGTTGTCTATGTGTTGAAAGCACCAATGAGACCTAAGTATTTGAGAAGGCTTTTCTTAGAGACAAGAGCCAGCTTTGTGGCCACTGAACACTTCCAAAAAATGGCTTGTAAATGCCAAATTAAAGATAAATTTTAAATGTGATCCTACTCAAAAACCCTTTGAAAACTCAACACATACCAATAGCACAGTAAAGAGTTTATCCTAAAAATCTTCCTGATCTAAACCTTGGATTTAGAAGAGCATGGAGGTGAGACATGACTTCAAAGTAGTCTTGAAAAAGTGGATATCAAAAGGATTTTTAGCTAAAATATTATCATCACATTTTTTCATAATGTTTTATCTGTCTGCCATTTACTTTATTAAAAAAAAAAAAAAAAAAAAAAAAAGAGTACATAGAGAGCTGGGCTGGCTTAATCATGGGTGAATCAGTACCAGAAAAAAAGTCATGTCTCAGGGGGGCTACGAGGAGCTGTTTTCCACCCCTGCTCTTCCTATGTAGTTATTCCATGAGAAAAGTTGGGGCCAAGCAAAAGATGAAGGTGTAAAATAAAGTCAGAGACAGAAGGCCTTTTGGATTAGGGTCATCCTTTCTTGTAACAGGATAAATCCCGTTGTTAATGCTGTTTAAAATTGTTCCAGATAACACAAAAAGTATTGTACTGCGTTACAATTTGATTAGCTAAGGTAAAGTCATCTTTCCCAGCCCTCATTTCAGTGCTGACACAAGATACCTCAGGCGAAGTGCTGGTCCACAGATGTTTGAGCAGGTTCAGCAGGACTTTGAAATGGTTCATTTGGTAATGCAACTGGTGAACAAAGGCAGTCTTTTCTCCCTTCAATATAAAATCCATAGATAGATGGGAGGAGGTTTATTTAAGATATTTCAGACTCCTTTACTACTATTTAAAAAAAAAAAAAAAAAAAAAAGGCGTCCACTGTTTCTTAAATAACTGCAGAACCATCAGAAGGCTGTAACTGTAAACTTGGTCTTGTGTACATGCACCAATGCTCTCTATTAAGCTGAATGAAAACTTCTCAAATTGGAAAAAACAGTTCTCAAATGAACTCAACTGGGTATCATACCAAGGAAGATTGTCTTCTGGCATAAATAGCGCAAGTGGGGCCCAGCATGATTTATTTTGCTCAGTGTGTAACCACAGGACCATCCTGTGACATGCGAGTACCCAGGGAGAGTGCTTTGGCTGTGTGAGGAATGGTAAAATATGTGAAATGTGGAAAGACTCTATTTTAATAACATTAGGAAGGAGGAATGTGAATACACGAATGGGGGGAGAGGTCCAGTTGCTGAGATGTTGCCAACAGAAGCAATATGCTGAGGTCCCCATTCCCTGTGCAAGCGCTCATCCGTTCGCATCTTCCCCAGGTGGACAGCGGCCTGTGGCAGGCTGAGCTCCTCCTGCCGCCTCTTCATCTCCTTCTTCTTTCAGCCTCTGTGTCCATGCCACTGGAGAACGCTACAAGATCTCGATCTCTAGTCCCCTTGGCCTGGCATCTTCTGAAGCCTCTCACCCCAGAGGAGTTCCCGTGCAGGTGAGAAGATCTGCCTGAGCTCAGAGGCCTTTCCTTTTCCAGATGGATGTAACGCAGGCAGGTTTAGGCCCCTTGCAGGAGCCCTGGACTTCCTGCTCGAAGTCGGTTGCGCTCTGTGGCTGTGTTGGCAGAGCCTTAATGGAGCCCTGGCCAGTGCCAGTAAGTAAGGTCTGCATTCCTCTAACAAAACAGTTATGTAAGTAGAACTGTGGGGGCCCTCCAGGCCTCCAAGGGCCCTGGGGAATTGGGACTTACAATTAAGCCAGGAGAAGCCTCAAGGCCAGGCCTTGTCTTTGTATTCCTTTTGGTGGTGGTGTTTTCAGTTTTTATTATTATTAGGACACTGCATTTTAAGCCTACCGTTCCTCACAGCCATAGAATGCACAGAGGTCTCGTACTCACAGACAAAACTAGCCAGAAGGTGGAAATTATGGCCAAGGAATATCTCACTGACCGCAAGGAAGGATTTGAGCTGATCCTGTCCTCAGGGGAATTTTTGCTGGAGGCAGATGAGCATAGCAGTTCAGTAGAACAGCAAGATGAGGCTCTGTGGCACTTTACCTAAGTGTGGCCAGCCACAGAGGAGCCCAAATGCTCCCGCAGACGAGCAGCAGGGATGGGAAAACTGTAGAGATGTTGATCTGTCTTTGCAAGAGGAGGGCAAACCATGAGACTCCTCTAGTCACAATTGCCCCACATTCTTGGGGCTTCAGAGGGATTTCCTCTGAACAGGAAATGCCAGTATTTTAGAGACCATCACAAGCATCACAGGAAGCATAGCAGTAAGTAGACTAACAAACAGGAGTTCATCTGAGCTTAGTGTCTCAGAAGCAGAAACCTTTATTGCACAGGTAGGATGGACAACCTAAGACCACTAAGATGTACAGCACCATACATGACAGCAGTGTGCCCAAGGTCACATACAACAAAGTACAGCTCGGTCTGTGCTCTGTGTGTCAGGAAGCAGGAGATAGAGCAGGTCAGAGTGTATTCCAGTTGTGTGGGACATCTGAAAGACCATATGAAAACACTGGCTGCACAGATAGGGTTTTTCTGGCAGCTATGCAAGTTTTTGTTTTGTTTTGTTTTGCACTGTACATGATGAGACAAGGCTGGTACCATCAGTGCTTCAACCAAGAGGCAAATATCTCATTTTAAAGTTAATTTTAATGAAGGCCTCCAGCTGGAAAGGTTATTTATTAACCTCTTATTTACAAATTGAGCCCTGATTTGAAAATTAAGGCATTGTAATTTAATATTAACCCACATGTCAGAAAATAATGAGACAAACTACAGGGAAAATTGCATTCCATATTGCAAAAGACCCATTTTATTTATAATGACCAGGATTACAAGTCATGCCAACATTGATGGATCATACTTTAAAAATCTTGATAGCTCATTCATTTCTATAATTATATTTATTACAAATTAAATAAGTTGCGGACACCCTTGATATACAAAGAGACAAAATTAATTTGTGAATCAGTATTAATCTGTCATCAAACTAAATGAACTCTCTTTCTGGCAGCCTACTGAATGTAATGTACTGTACCAAGGTTCGCGTGATCCTTGGGACATGAAAGTTGTGGAAGGGCAAGTATAAGCTGTCGATGGACCATGTCTTCTCTTGGGTGTATGTCCATTTCTCAGTATGGCTTTTAAAATCAAGAGCTTAGATCACAATAGAAAACATTATTGGTCAGTTTCTATAAATCAAAATGAATTTGAACATTTCCATGAGCCTTGGTTCCAGGACTCTAGAGCCAGGTCCCTCAATGCAGTCAATCAGTAGAGCTCCATGGACCTCAGCTGCAACCAAGCCCTGCAGCCTGGCCATCCCTTAGCCAACAAACTAACACGGGTCAGTAAAGAAACACACTGTGCAGCTTCTTAGTACTTTTCCTGTGATCCCCTTATCTAGATCACACCATGGAAGCTGGAATGCCATGTTTATACTTCTGTCCTTCCTAGAAAATGCCTGCCTTGAGTTCTTGATGCCTAGCCCTATGGCATGCAGTGGCAGCAGTGCGATCTTGTGTGCAAAGGGAGGCAAGCCCAAGTGACACAGAGTGACACTCATGCCCCTTGGCTGAGAGAGGGACAAAGGTGGCTTCTGGCATGTTCCTGGATGAGACTAAAGATCCTAATGCTCAACAACTGCCGCTGTTCTTAGCCAAAATATGTGCCCATCTGCTCTGGGGTTTTGTGCCCATGGACAAGGAGTCCTGCCAACTTCAGGAGGACTCAGGCTTTCCTCCAAATTAGTGTATTTGGAGTCAGAAAAGAAACACTCTAAACTGCAGCACTGAGTTTGTTTATCTTCCCCACAGATGCAAGCAAGTGATGTAAGAAGGGTGGGTGGCTGCATGGTCACCTGTCTCTTGCCACCAGTCTCTCCATGCCCTGGCACCACCCTGAGTCATTGCTGGTGGGCTGGCCCTTCCTCTCCTGTATAGGACACAACTCAGGCAGGGTGGCACAAGTGCTCGCATGTCTCTGGGGAGCAGGGAAACAGCCCAGTGTTTACATTCTTCTTGGTTTAAATTTTTCACCAGCATTTTTTTTTATTATTATTATTGCTCTCTGACTTCATAGCTCTCCCAGAGGGAGGTGCACAAGCTCATCATCTCAGAGGCAAATTTCCAGCTCCAGAAGGTTGGACCCCATCCAAAATGAGCCAAAACACACTGAACTCCCCTGCCATACTCTGCTGATCTCTCCATGTCATTTAGCAGCTAGGATCAACTAATAAAGTGCAAGATGTAGAAATGTCATTTAGAGTTACCTACCCGTAACTAAATAACTTTATAACGAATGAAAGGCCATTTTGAGCTGATGCCTTAAAGACTAACTTCATCTCCATAAAGAAAGAAATATGACTTGAACAGAGGCAGCCTGCACGTGGCGTTAACAAACCCTCTTTGTGTTTCTGCAGGAAAGACTGACACCAAGTGAGTTGTGTGCTTGCATCATCTTCACCTTGTTTTTCTTAATACTCATGACTCCACCTCAAAATATTCATGCAGCTTTTGGTCTGCTTGCAGGGAGTTGGTGGGCCTCTTCTCTATGAAACAGAGAGATGGAAAGATGTTTCTGTGCTGAAAACTTTGCCTTTGGTTAACAACTGCAGTTAGAGAGCAAGAACAGTACCTGGTTTAGTAATAAAAAAATAATTAATTCCAACCATTCATAAAGGAAAAGCCAGAAGAAATGATTTACACATCTTCATATTACAATGTTTTTCCATTCACCTTTTTTTGGAGTGTTTCCTTCAAAAGACATTTAGACCATACATTACTATTTAAAGAGTCTAATTCGACCCAGGCAATAATGACCTATAAATATTCATGATTTTGTTTTAACATTAAAATAACATCTGTTTCAAAACATCTGCAATCTGTTTTCAATGCTTCGGTAACATTTAAATTAACTGTAACTAATACAATAAACCACTATTAGGGATAATGATAATGAAGGATGCCCTATTAAGAGACACAAACAAAATGGAATTGAATGAAAAACCAAATGGGGTTGGGGGGGGGGGGGGTGAAACA
>VXAV01008820.1:38617-119742 GCA_013399715.1 Alectura lathami | reverse complement strand
AAGAACAACGTGGGGTGGGGGGGGGCGGGGAGAAAAACCCAAAAGACAGATCCCAAAGTTCCTCAGAACACAGATTTACCATTATGGGAGAATTTCCTGTGTGTAGGACTATTGCTTAAGGGTCTCAGCTGCTGCCTCTCAGCTCCACTTGGGTCTTGTTCCAATTTCCACTGTGAGAGAAGTGATTTACAGCCCCTGCAGTGGGACTGCTTTGAAGGCGGGGAGAGGCTCGTGCTCTCCAGCTGGAGGGCCCCGCAAAATATTTCTGAGCTGGAGAAGCCGGCACAGCCTGCATCGGGGCTCTTTCTACCAGATGTGGCTAATGAGCCCATTAACCTTGCTGCCCACCAGGCAGACCCAGAGAGCGACGGTGCCCGGTGGCTGTGTTTACGGGCACCTGTGTGCCCAAAACAGTTAACTTATCCCCGAAAGAGGGCTTTTATTTCTCACTATGAGGTGTTGTTTTTTTTTTTTTTTTCCTTTTTCTGCCTATCATCAGGAGAAATGACATCATGCACATCTGCATATTGTTGCAAGGGGAAGGTGAAGGTCGGGCACAGTTTGGTGCTGAGGAGGAAGGCTCCCATCCTCCTCCCGTAGTGGGCAGACATCAGGTACCTATGTCTGCCAGCCCTGTGGCTGGAAAGCTTTGCCTTCATGGAAACTCTTGGTGGGTCAGACCATCAATCATAAATCAATTTGTTTAAAAATTAGACTTAGCGTTTTGTGGTTTACTTTTTTTTTTTTTTTTTAAGGCAGACCTCCCTCTTCCCTTCTCCCACTCTCTTACAAAAATCCAGGAGGTGTTTTTCAATCTCCTGGACCAAATGCAAACAGCTGGAGCAGAGGGAAGTGAGGATTACAGCAGCTGGATTTACTCTTTTCTGATGATTTTTTTTTTTTTTTATATATAAGTCTATATTAAAATACATTTTCCAGTTGAAATGGTCAGGACCCGACACACATATGTGCAGCCTCAGTCCGATAGGAGCAGCACCTCACCAAGTGGGTCCCAAGCCCTCAGCCAGGCACCAGGCTGGAGGATGAGGTCCTGGCAGGCCACCACTGCACTTTCCCAGCAGCCATGGGAGCCTGTGGAAAGCAAAGCATAAATTCAAACCATTTAAAGAGTGATTAAGACTTCCCCTGATTACTGCTCTGCATGATATTGAATGCTTCGGCTGGTGGTGATTTATTGAAGTAATATATAATATGCTGCATTCGGTTAACAGTCCCCATCAAGCACAATCTAGCTCAGTTAAAAAAAAAAAAAAAAAAAAAAAAAAGTGCACTGTAAGAGGAAATCTCCCTGAATTTAAGGGAAATTGAAATATGCGCATGGTAATCTGTGTCCAAAGCTTTTAGCACTTCAAAAAGTGCCAGTTGCTAACACCAGAGGCTAAAGCCAGCATTGCTTGGATGGCTGACAGTCCCAGGGCCATCCTCACCCACTCCTTCCCTCCACCACTGACACCTGGCTCCTTCACCCAGCCTTCTTTGAGGCTGATGCTTGGCATTTTGTTAAAAGCTGCTTTATTCCATATTTCACTTTCAGGTTCTTCAACAAAGAGGAGGCTGCACTGCAGGGCTATGGCACAGCCACCAGCTGCACACCAGCCTGCACTAAGAGCAGCACAGGAGAAACCTGTGGGGACTTCATCCTGGACAGGAACAAATGGGGCTGGCATGCAAAAAAGAAGAAAACAGCAATATAAATAAGCACTCAGTCTAGTTCCAATACTTTTAACACCTTACCTTTAGTTGCAGAAGTAGCTCTTAGTTATGCAAGGAAGAGGTTTATTTATTTTCATATATGATATTTGATGTATTATCACTCCTTTAGGATCCGATTCAATGAGATACCTCCACAGTAGGCTAATTTTAAGACATCATCTTCAATTAACACTGATCTCAATCACAAGCTTTCCAAAATAAGGTGGCTGAGTTTGAAATGATAAGATTATTAATCAAATGTTTTATTTGACATGTGCTTTTAAGGATCCATGCCTCCAAGTTGACTTTTTTTTTTTCCTCCCTCCAAAGGCATATGAATTGAAAATAACTTTTAGAAGCCAGCAACAATGAAAGCAGATCCTCTGACACAAGCACCCTTGCTCCCCAGCCTTGGGCTTTTTTGAAACCCAGATGAGATGTCCAGAAATCACCAGAGTTTTTGAACTTCTCTAACTCACCCAAAAGAGCACCTGAAAACACACATGGGGCTTGGTATCTTCTTAGTTTTTATAACTGGTGAAATTAGACCTGATACAATACCTGATAAGAACGACTTTTCTTCAGCTCTGATGTTCTTGCATGAAAGTTACAGAGTTGTTCTTCTTCAAAAAAGGCAGGAAATTGAATTGTGGTTGGTATGTGATGGGCATTGGTGCTTGTGCATTTCTCTCCTGAAATTCAAGCAAAAGCACAGTCCAGCAAACACAAAAATGTTCTTGCTCCTGGCTCAGCCAAATAGCAGGAAGACTTCAGCTCATGTCTCTAGTCAACCTTCATCCCTTTAATGCCAGGCAGGTGTCCTCCATGTTGGCTGCAAGGACACACAGCCCCCAGGACAGTGTCCCTGCTGTCAGCTGAGATTCCAGGCACACTGCCAGCAGGGGGAAGATGGCAGGGGAAGTCCTGCTTACCCCCACAGCCCAGGGATGCAGGCTGCATTGGGCTGCAGAGGTGGATCGTGCATATTTGTGAATGGGTTGGAGCATGCACTGAGCTGATGGAGATGCAGAGTTGGGCTGCTGAGCTCTAACATCTCTAAAGTAGGTGCTGATTAAAAGATATATATACACATATATTTCCCTGCAATTAAGAGCTTGGCTCCATGTGGGTGCGTTTTCATAGGAGCAGCAAAACGCTCGTCCTTCAGCTCAGGGCAGGCATGTGCCAGCTGTAGAGATCTTACTCCAAGGCCCAGCAGCTTCTCTGGAAAATGTCTGTCAGAGTATTTTAGTCTGGGCTTCACATTTTCCCTTAATCTGACTCTCAGAAATGATGGCATCATTTTAGCTGTAACTTTCCAAATCAAATTCAGCCCAACGCATGGAAAAATTCCTGCTCCAACGGTGACAAGCCTGGCAGAGCTGTGGACGGCAGGGTCTTCCGATGAGAAGACTGAAGGAGCCTCACGGAGCGGCGGCAGCCCCAGCTCTGCCGACAAGCCACACGCACCTCCTGAAAGCCAGAAGCAGCTTCATCAGCCCTGAACCCCATCACCATGAACCTCAGTACTGTGGCTGCAAAACTACCACTACTTATCAGCCCAATAACGCAAAAGAACGCATATGCAAGAAACTGCCTTTTTTGTTGTTGTTGTTTGTTTTTTCACGGTTTGATTATCCGTCATGATAAGACATTGCTTAAAGCAGTGGTGACACTGTCTAATCATTCTTGTGAAATATAGAGTTCTCTCTCCACTTCAGACAGAGCCGACATTAATACACATTTATGCAAAGCAGAGCTGGAGCTGTCAGGGGCTAATCTTTACAAGTATGATAAATGATGTTTATTTTCAGTGATGGAACGAAACACCCGGGCTGACAATAATTGTAATAAAAAGGACAGATCAACTTCTATAAAGTGATTGAATTACCAGTCTATTGCATTAATGCCTGATCTTGGCTCTGTCATAAACCTGCTTTAGGTTACCAATGACTGCATAGTAGGAAACATCCACCTTCAGACAGACACCCTGCCCTTGACCTGTGGGCATGCAGGGGAGTCGCTGCTGGATGCAGGTTTTAGCCAGGCTTACCTTCACTTGCTCACAGCAAAGTAGCATTCCTTCTTCTCAGGCCGGCAGTAATAGAAAGAATCCAGTGAAATAGAACAGAGTCCTGTGCTAGAAACAAAACAACTTTNAGGAAAGAGAAAAACAAACAGAAGAGAGCACAGTTATATTTATGTACATTTATAAATATGTTCATGCATCTATTGCCCTGTGGAGAGTTGGTCAGGCATAAGCGTTTCCCTTCAGCTGGGAATTCTGACATAAAAATAAAAATTGAATGGAAAAGGGAAAATGGAGTTCATGAACAATCCCTCACAAAACGGTATTCTGGAAACACTTTGTTTCAGGTCAATTGAAACATTTGTTTGCATTTTTTTGATTATTTCTTTTATAGGTTTTCTGTTACATTATGTTTATATTTAGTATATATTTCATATTTGGAGCATTCCATGTTTCTATTCCAGTCCAGATTTGTATAGTATTATTCTGTCTCATAATTTATTTTGTATTTTTTCATACAAGAATTTGCACTGTAGTATACATTAACTCACAGCAGTGCCTAAAAGACGCCATTTCAGACTGAAAATTTGCAATTCCCCATTCTGACAGCTGGCTGCTGACTGCTGTGAGTTTTGTGAAACAAGTTATTCTGATTTTTGTTACTTTAAACTTCACTCTGTCCAAAGTGACACACTCCCATGGGTTAGCTCAATTTTGGCAGAGCAGCATTTTCTGACAGCAGACGTTAAGCAGGAAATTTTTGGCCTTTCTCAGCTCTGTGTGTTCATCTGCACGAGTTTGTACAGTGCCACAGACCAGGACTCCGCAGGGACTGGGGGCTGCTAAGTGTGGCACAGGATGGGGACTGGGAGCCCTGATCACAGCCCAGCCAGGCCATCACCATTATCTCCAGAAATAATTCTGTCCCTGGAGATGGGGCCATTTGTCCCATTTTGGGTGAGCATCTCCCTGTCAGATTCCCTCTCACCTTGACCAAATGTGCCTTCTGGGCTGTGCTGGAAGGACCAGACTTGTTCAGCAGGGACTATGCAAGGGGGGTTCAAGGGTGGGGGCACTTCTGCTCAGTGGATGAGGAAAGAGAAACACAAGTGCAAGTGTCTCCTCTCCTGCTCCTGCAAACGGCAAGAATTCCTACCCTGTCCCACGTTCTTTCCTCCCTATTTCCTACTCTGAGTACTGAGTTTTTCTAAACACCCCACTGTCTGTTAAAAGTGTGATATGTGTATAGGATGTGCACCTCCGAAGAGGACAGAAACTTCTAAATCATATCATACCCAAAATTAGCAGCATTCTCTATGCTCTGTATTCTCCAGGCTGAACTACTCTCAGAGTGAAAATCATTTGTGCATGATTTGCTCCCACCACTGGTACTGGAATTTCTTTTTCAGGTATTTTATTTCCATCAGAAATGATCTGTGCACTGCACACCACCATCCTGTAGTTCCTCCTACAGAGTGCTCCACCCCTCAAGAGTAGTGCTGACCTCCTGTAGGAGCTAATCCTGGTGGTTAAAGGAGTCAGCATTCACATGCAACTTTCCTATTTTTCACTGCTGTTAGGTTTCCTTCCCTGCTGGTAACCCAAGGGCTTAAGCCAAAGCAGCTGTGTTTGCCCTATCTGTAACACCCAGCAATAGAGCATTGCTAGGACTAACACTACAAAAAACTCTATCGATTACTGCAATACAGTGTTCTTGCTATTTGATGCTTCCCCAGAGCAAAAATACACAGGTTTTGGAGAAGTAATTAGCTGTTATCCCAATAAGTACTTTTGGAGATCTTCATTGTGAGGCTTAACAGCTGCCTTCTTGCATGTTCCTTGCTGGGCAATTTTTGGATCTTCACTAGCAAGTGGTAGACAAGCAAAATTCTGCATGGTAGCCAGAAGATTTAAAGCTCGCCAGGATGAGCACTAACAACAGCAAAGACTGACTACTTGGAATAGTTTTACTTACAGATTAAAAATGATTCCCATCTCTTACTCTCCAAACAATCCAAGATGCATTCTTTTCTCTGCTCAAAGCCCCATTTGCCAGAAGGAGCCATAAACCAAAGGGTTTGGGCTTTGGAAGCCATTATCTGAGAACCATTAGGAACTCCTGACTGAGACTGTGCCATCATGCAAAATCAATTTTTTACCTTATTCAGGCACACAGAATAATTCAGTCCCCGGACGACTGCCTGCCCAAGTCCTTGAACTTGCAAGAAACACTAGCAGATGTTCGTTAGTGGTAACTAATTGGTAACGAGAGAATTGGAGGCACTTGTTGACTCTGTATGTGATGAGTAAATGTTTGAGATTTCTGCTGGGGAACAGCACTTCTGGTCTGGGGCCAAGTGGACACCAAAAAAAAAGTGTCTGAGGAGCAGGGGGTGTTGTGGCCAGCAGTTTGGCTTGGTTGCTCCTTTTATTATTAATTTAATTATAAATGTGAGCTGGCAAAAAACTGAGGGTACCTACTCCCTATCTAAACATAACAAATAGCAAATACTTGGATGAGATTAATGATTTTTGGAGATTTAAATACAGATTTGACGATAGAAAATGGTAGATGGTGTCTTACAGGTGCCCCTTTTTGCACAGCACTGCACATACACAAGCGTGCACCTCCATCCCTGCACTCTTGACCCTCAGCCCACCACCTTGCCCTGATGAATCCAAGTAACGCTCGATAACCAAGGCTGCTGAAACCATGACTCAACAGTTTGCTTTTGCAGGGACTAGCACGATATCTCCTGTACTCACTGGAAAACCTGCTGAGAGGCTCCAGGTCAGGAGTTTGCTGTGGGTGTCCTCAGAGCACTTACATCAAAATTCTAGCAAAATTTGTGTGCACTGTGCAAAGCAGCTCAGGTACTTGGCTGCTCATGGGCAGCCATGTGATGTCCTCCTGCTCCCTGGCAACCTGAGGGTCTGGACATCATAACTATCCCACAGGCCAACAGATAAGAAGAGCAGAGCAAGAGCACGAACATCACCTGGGGCCACAAGGCACCTCCCAATCCCATCCTCTGCCTCACACTTACCCAAAAAATTCAGGATGTCTTCCTTCCCTGCAAATGCCTCTCCAGAGTCGGAGTCCATCACCAGCCCCTCCAAAATCCAGCAAACATCTCCTCTCCTCTGTGTAGCTGTTGCTCACACCACCAACCCCCTTTTATAAGGGAGGCTCTCCCCAGCACTAAGCTGAGCTATGTGCTTCCCAGACTGACCTGGGACAGTGAGCAAGGTAACACTGCAAGGGAAAGCCCTGAACTGTGTGAGAGAAAAAAAAGGCATCACACAGCTTGGTTGTGGAGGAATTTCTTCAGTTTGCAAAACTCAAACATTTAAGCACTTCTTGTTAAAGTCATTCAGAAATGCAACACTTGCCCAGCAGGAGAAAAGCCAACGCTTCTCCCAAGGCAGCTGTCTGGGCCAGAGCTCTCTCTGAATGTGGGAGTGAGCAGCTCAGTTCAGTTCCTCATCTGTTAGCAGGAAAATAACTGAAAGTGATCTGTTGGCACCTTTCTCCATACAGGCAGACATGCAGACACACAGATACACACACACAGCTTCGATATGTGGGTCTGACTTAACTGGAGCTGGCAAACAAGAAGGTTAGATATGCTTGAGAATTATGCTTGACAAAACTGTACTCCACAAAGGAGAACTTGGTTTCCCAGAGAAAAATAAAGCAGATAGTGGCCACATCTGGATTTTTCTTGCTCTCACATCACTCTACATTTCCTGGTCAGAGCTGGGATCTCCTCAAGAGAGGCTTTTCTTGTGGTATTTCTGGCTGGGACTAGACACACCACAAATCTCATGAGAAGGTCTTTCCTTCCAAGATTCATGAGCCTCCAGCACAGATAGTTCAGGGAAGTGACCGACCATGTGGACGCTTTCCAAACTCTCAGCCTTTTGGGGGGTCCAGTAGCACTCACGATGATGTAGAGTCCCATCCTGCTCCCTTCCCACCAACATGGACACTTGATGTCACAACTGTCTGGAAAACTCCCTAATTTTAAAAAGCAAAAAATGGTAGATGGTGTCTTACAGCTGCCCCCTTTTCTCGAGCACTGCACATACGCAAGCGTGCACCTCCATCCAAAAATGGAAAAGAGAAGCCTGAGTGTGTCAGAGGAAAGCAGCAAGGTTTGAGGCACTGCTTCAAGGTCATAAAGCAGTACTGTCCCCTGAAATCCTCAGGCCAACCCAAACCACTCATCCTGGCTGACTGTATGTGTAATTCATCTCTGTATCACACTCCTCCGGAGCCCCACTCCACCCTGGCTCACATCCATCCATGGTCAGCCTCTGGATATTCTGAAAAGGTACAAAAAGAAGCACTTTGGAGGTTGTGGGACACCTAGGACCTCTGTCCTGCCTTGCCATGATTAATGAGTTTAAATGATCTGTGCCTTGGTTCCCCTACCCATACAAACAGGAGGTGGAAGAGAAGTAACAATGCTTCGTGGCATTGCTGGGCTGTTGTGAAGATTAATACATTAAAGAGCGAAGTGCTTTGAGATGATCCAAAACAAAAGCAAGTTAGAAGGTCAAGAGAGCACTGAGAAGTGTGTTTTGACACATTTTGTTCATTCCATATTGCTGTCCGAGGGAGATTTGTAGGCTAAAATTAGAGCAGAATAAAGGCATCCCTCCCTGTGCTGAGGGGAGTGCTCTGTGTGTGGCACAAACGAATACTCAGGAATATGATTTTGGAAACTACTGTGAAAACAGAGGTCATGAAGGAGTGAAACCCACTGAATCCCCCAAAGTGCTTTAACTCACATAGGGCTCCCATCAGCCACCTCCTGGCACAAGCCTTATGCAGAGCCAAGGTTAGAGACCTCTTTGCAATGTAATCCTGCACCTCAAGCACACAACCCTCCTTCCTTCCACTTTATCATCCTTCAAACCCAAAGGCTTGCAGCTCTGCCTCTCCTGGAGGAAATCTCACTCTAACAGCATGTTTTGGCATGGTATGCTCTGGCCGGAGTCACACCACCTGGGGACTGTGGGATCGTGTTTTAGCACAAGGTGATAGGGCCTTCCATTTTCACATGACACAAATGGGGTTTAGAAAGCATTGAGACCTACTTGAACTGAAAAAAAAGCCTGAATTTCAGGTCTGCTGTCTCCTGAGGTCTATTATGAAATGTCTACCATTACCATGAGCCTCTCTGAATGAATCATAGAATGGCTTTGGTTAGAAGGGACCTTAGAGATCATCCTGTTCCAACCCTCATCATCTAGTTCCGACCCCTAAAATGAAGCTGTTTCTTCAAGCACAGGTTGTCACGTTGTCTCTGAATCATCGTGTCATGGAATCAACCACCTCATAGCTGCAGGGCCCTTACAAAGTAGCTGCAGATACCTTCAGCTCCAAACACGTCACTGGAACATCCTCGCAGCTGGGTAAGATGATCATCATGCCCCATCCCAACCCAGCTATCATGCCAAGGAAATTCATTGCAAACATACAGATCCCAGCCCAATGCCCAGGCCACAAGCTCTCCAGCCCTAACTGCTCAGCTGCACAGCTCCTGCTCATCCAGTTTGCCCAGGGAAACTTGAGAGAGCCCCAGGTACCATCATGTGCAGCTCGTCCATTTGGGCTTTGAATTGTCATAAGGCCTGGCTCTGAACCCCAGAAGAGCCCGGTGAACACAAACTAAAGCAAGCACAGGTGGAAATCTCCAGCTGGTCTTTGGCCTGGTAGGAGTCAAGGGCCATCAGTGCTGACCCATGATGGCATCTCCTCCTTTGCCCATCCCTGACAAGCCTGAACTTCAGGGAACATTTAGGTGATGGGAAAGAGCACATGAAGGATGAGTGTGAGGGATCAGAACACAGGAGCGATAAAAAAAAAAAAAATACAAATTTCCAGAGCAGAGGTGAGGTAGTAGGCTCCAAATAAGAAATATACAACAGTGAAAAAAAAAAAAAAAAAACCAAACAACTGTGTTTATGCCCTTCTTTGCCTTCTTTGCACGCTAAGTCAAAGGCTTCAAGTACAGCAAGAAAGATTCAGGTTAGACAGCTAGAAAATCTTGTGAGTGATAAGGATAATGCAGATTGTGGGGAAGCTGCAAAATTCCCCCTGGTAGAGATCTCTACAGGCTGATTAGATCAATACATACATGTCAGGCAGGAGATGGGCAGATTTGATCCTGCCTTCAGGCCAAGGGAAGGTTTAGATGGGACCTTGTCAGGTCTGTGCCACCTCTCCATTCTCCCTGGGAGCACTGGAGGTCTCAGTGGGAAATGTCACCTGCTGGGGGTGGCAGGGCTCCTTCTGCCACCATGCTCCTCTCTGCATTTATGCTATGTCCTGCCTTGGATTAAAAGAGCTGTCGATGCAAATGAGTTTGACTTGCAGGAGGGAAGAAAAGTGAGATATAGGGCATCAGTATCCATGGAAAACACTAAAGGTGCTAAATGAACAGGCTGCACAGATGTGTGACAATGTTCACCAGCTCCGTGATGGGATGTGTAGATGCTAAGCCCAGCTCACAATCAGCATTAACAATTTCTAGCCCCCTCTTCCCTTTCTTTTTAATAGTTGCAGCCCATTCCTTACCATATTTCCAAACACCAGTCATTAAAGTGTCAGAAAACATCCACAGCCGACAAAACCTATGTGCCTGTGTAGTGGGCCAGTGGTAAGCAGGACCTCGGTGCTGGTACCCGTTCCCCACGCAGCCCTACCCGCTGCACCAGCACCTGTGGTGTGTTGGGCTCTGTTGGAGTTATGGGTAAAACAGTCAGGTTTATTTTTATGCAAGACCCCTTTCCCCTGTGCTCAGCTGTGGGAAGCGGGAGGGTTTTCAGACAAGCTCTCCTCTACCACCTAGTGGGAAAAGAGATTTTTCCCACCACGGCAAGGGCTGAGATGAGTGAGATCGTTTCCGTCGTGCATGGACAAGCCCTGTACAGCCATCCAGGGGACATCCTCGATGCCCCTCAAAGGGCAAAGCAACACCAAGCAAGTAGTGCTGCTGGCATTTGCACCAGGTCAGCAAATCACAGCTGGATGAAGTTCCCTTCTCCAAAAAGTACAATTTCTAGTGCACACAGAAATAAGCCAAGCCCATTTTCTGATCCACCACTGAGCAACAGGGCATCTAAACTGGCAGCATCTCAATGCCCCTCAATGCAGAACCACTGAAAAAAGAAAAAAAAAAAAAAAATATTTCCCATTTATGCATAAACTCTGTCTTTTCCTGCTGCCAACCACCCTGGCCACAGCTGCGGCATGGTCCTGCAGCACCTGCACCCATCAGCGTCTGGCCCCGCGGCAGCTCTCGGAGGAGCAGGGCTCTGGCCAAACTCCCACGCAGGTAATTGCCGTCTGCTGGCTTCAATCCCCCCGCAGATACAGCCGCCTTCATTTCCTGTCCTAAACTGCAGGGCAGTGTTGCTGCACGCTGTTAAACAGCTGCCAGGCTCTACCCAGAGGGGCTTGAATTTCGGTGTTCAGCACACTTCAGATAAAGAAAGCCAGCAAAAAGGGCACTGGGTCAGGCTATGGCTTGCCTCTCCACTCTCCATGGCACAGTTTGGGCATCACCGCCTTGCCATGTTCTTTCTCACATGGCCAAGATCTGGACACCCACCATCCCCTCCTTGCAGCTTTCCCTGCTGTTCTTTTCTCCAGCTCCTCCAAAACAGAGTGTGCAAAGGGTTAACAGTGGGAGCATGGNCGGAGGGACGGGGCGGGGGAAGAGAATTTGCTTTATGGCTTTGACAGGAACTCCCATCATGGTATAATTATGGAAGTGAGAAGTCTGCGTGTAATGAAGACCATATGCCGCGTTAAAACACACACGCACAAATATTAGGCCCCCATGAGGCTGGCTGGGGGTGAGGGGGGGCAGGAAGGGGTGGGGGCCTGGGCCCAGCCCTCCCCGAAAAGCATCAGCTCAGATTTTCCAGCCTGGCGAGTGCAGCAGAGACATAGGCACTGGGACAGCCACCACTGCACGGCCGTCCTGTGTAGCACTGCTTTGGGGTGAAAAACATCTGATTAAAATAAGATACTGAGTGGAAGGGAGGACCCCCAATGCCAAAAAAAAAAAAAAAAAAAAGGGCCAGGAATCCTTGCTGCAAGCAAGGAAGGGGAGCAGGGTGTCCTCCTGCAGCATTTTCTCTTTGGATCCTGCTGCAGTTTTCCCCCTTTTGCTTGCAACCTACGCCCTCACTGCTCAGACACCCACACGCAGCTCCCTCGGAGCCCCAGCCTCCTCCTCCCTGCCGCAGCCAGCTGTGCCAGTGGGAGCCACGTGCTGTCCCCCAGCAGCTCCCAGGCTGGGAACGGTGACTTTAGCGACTGCCAGGGCCACCCAGCTGGTGTTTGAAGTCCCCATGCCATCCTCTCCATCACCCTGGCTGCTCTTTATAATGTGAAGCTTTCTTGGCTTCAGCACAGTCATCTCTTCTCACCACATCTCACATCTCTTCTGCTCCACATCTCCCACCCCATGGGGCCTTTTGGCCTCTTTTGGGGCCTGTTTTAGGGCCTGTGCAGGCCATAGTTTTGTTCATCCCCTCCCTGGCTGGCAGAACAGATGTTGGCCTGCAGCAGACCCCATTCATTCCCCTCTGGACCATTTTCCCCCATCTTAGCTGGAGCCCCAGTCTGAGCCGCCTGGCATAGGTGCTGTTTTCTCTTCCAATTATTTTGCCAGCAAGAAGAGAGCTGTTGCTGCTGTGTGCCGGGGCTGGAGGCTGGAACCGCGTAGTAGAAGCTGCAGGCAATGGTGTTGCTCTCCTTACCCAGCAGCACCAAGGGCAGCCAGCCACAGGTCAGCAGGGGAATGCTGAGGTGAAGGGCAAGCAAAACTGATCAGCTCAACATGAGCCCTCTTTTCTCCTTGCTTCTCAGGGAGGGAAAAATGCAGCTCTGTGCCTCATGTGGTGGAAAAGAAAGGTGAGAGAAAAGCCCCTTCTCAGGGAAGAAATACCAAATGTATCAGTGGGTGACTGCCCCCAATCTGACTGGTTTCACTGGGACTGACTGGTAATGTACAGGAGAGGAGAGCCCATAAATTTTACTTGCCTTATTTTTCATACAACTTCCATATAAAATATTCTTACTTTTCATTTATATATAGACCACTGTACGTCTTCCAAAAACAAAACAAAACTGCTTTCCACAACCCTGAACCGCTGCCATGGGCTCACTGTGGACACAGTGCTTCAGAGCACACCTCCCCAGCAGCATGGGCATGTTCCAGGTCACCCACTCAGAGACGCAGTGCCCACATCTCCCGGGCATGCAAAAGGGATCTAAATGCCTGGATGAACACTGCTGCAAGCTCATTTGGGGATTTATCCATCCTCCTTGCTCTGTTGGTGCAAGTTCTTCCTCACATTTGCCATCTGTGGCTGTGTGTGCTCTCAGACAAAGCAACAATGAGCAGTTGGCATGGGAATTTCATTGTCTGCTACCTGCAAACTCCTTGCCCCGATTAAAAGCAGCTCTCATTAAAAGCATCCCTCACCATTGCAGCTAAATGTCCAGGGCTGATGCTCACTGCGTGCCCACTGCAAACACTCCCCAGGGCCTGATGAGAACCAGATATATCCCTAGCTGTGTATCCAGCCCAGATGCCACACAGGCGGGAAGTTTCCAGGGCTCCTGCAAACTTTTGCAGCCCCTTTTAGGGGGCAGAGCTGTCACACAGAAGGGGAGCGCAGGTGTGGTGCAAACAGTCATCCCCCGACAGGGAGCACACGGCGAGGAGTGACCTCGTCCTCTCTCCGTGTCTGCTGCGATCCGTGATTCCCGTCATGCACAGTGTGCCATTTCCCATGAGTACCTGCCTGTTTCTGCCATCTGCCATGATTTATAGAAAATGGGCAGTGATTAATAGCCCAGTCAATGCCAAGTGAAGCCATTTTCTTTCATTTACCTGCTCCTTGACCTCCCTGCGCAATCCCAGACAGGGGCTGGGTAAGTGTATTAATCATGCACTTAAAAAATATTTAAAAGGGGAGATTGGCCGGGAGCTTGGCTGTTTTTATGGAGTCATTTTCCACAGAGGGTGCAAGTTAATTGCCAGATAAAACAAATGGGCTCTTTGAAATGGAAATGAGTCACTTGGAGGTACTGTGCTTGGTGCTTGAGCTATGCCCTAACCCCATGCTACCCTGCAGCTCCCCATCACCTACCTGGGACCAAGCACAGCGGTGGCTGCAGCTCTCAGGCTCCAGAGTTCAAAGTTTCGTCACGGTGCTGATGTCACCAGCCGTCCTTGTCACCAGCAAGGTCTGTGCTCCTCTGGTGGTGACACCAGTGTAGGACAGAGGGCTTGTGCCCAGCTGGAGTACACCAGGCCCTGCAACTGGAAAAAGATATTTAGGGAAAAAACCTTGATTTCCTCTAACATCAGAGGAAGAAAGTATTCCAGAAGAAAATAGTTGTGGGGCTGAGCATCAGCAACTCTCACTCCTCTGATTCCAGGACACGAGCCCTGCTCTGGTGGGCAAGGCAGGAGGGACCCTAGCACAGGTCCTCAATGCCACCAGCCAGAGCACCACCCTGCTTTGCACCCCTGCTGGCTGCGTTCGATACATTTGTGTAGCTGTGAGCAGCTCTGGGAAGTCTCAGGGCTCATGGGACCTGAGCTGGGGAGCACCAAACTTCAGGGCATAAATCTGACATTTCCTTTCCCTGTGATACAGCCCCAGTGGCACCACGTGCACCATGTATGGCTATGTAACTGCCTGGAAAATTCCTTTCTGACATGGGCCCCTAAGGACAGCCAAGGCTGATAGCAATAAAACTAAAATCCCCTGTCAAGCCAAATAAAATTATTGAGTTATTCTCACCCACTGGAGACCAAAGCTTTGTTGACAACTTAATTAACTGTGTTTGTAATGAATTTTTTGGCCACATGCAACAGACTAATTATCAAAACAAACCTTAATCTCTTTCCAGGCACATCAAAGTAGCAAGAGCAAAAAAATATTTACACCAGTCTCAGATAAAATTCTTTGCACTAATTCTATCATAATTAAAATTATGTTGGGGCTAAGGTAATTATGCAAGGTGCTTATATGGCATAACAATGTAATAGGAGCTTGTGCCTTTTTTTGTTTTGTTTTTACCTGTAGTCAATCAGCAAAGTCCTCAGACGTGTACAATGTCTATTGAGTGCACTTTTGCACTTTCAAATGAGAGAAACAGCACCACATTTAAGCTCAACTAAGATGTTTAAACCTGCCTGGCACACCCCAAAAGCCCCAGAGAGCGGAAGGTGTCGCACCCATTCCTGTTCTGTCCATCTCCTCCCTTGATGCAGCACATGGGCTACACCTACGTGGGAGAACACAACCAAAAGGCAAGATTGTTCCCAGGTTCCACCTGCCATTTGTGCTGGCGTCAACTGTGCTTCAGGAGGTGACCTAGATTTGGCGTCAAGTCCCAGAGATGTGACACCACATCCCCCCTCTCAGACCAGCACATCCACACTGCTCAAACCCAGGGCATGGGACATGTGGAGAGCCTGGGATGACCCAGAAAATATGCCCCCACAACCAGGAGTGACCTCCCTGCAGGGCTGTGCCCCCAGCAGCTGATCAAGCTCACCTTGCTCGCCAAGGCCTAGGTCCAGCTCACCCACCTCAGTGTGAGGACATTCCACAGATGTCAGGACATATGTTCCTGCTTTCCCAGCCACTAACAACAGTTCCTTTCCATGGCCTTTGGAAACATTTTCTGGTGGAAAGGCTGCCTTGGAACAGATTTGTGCCTACGTTGGTCTTCATAAATCAAATCATGTCTTGACACAAAACACTGAGGACTCGCTGGAGGTGCAAGGCTGGAGAACCAAGCCAAGCAGTTCCAAGGGCACGGCCACAGCTCCAGGCAAACTGTCAAGCTTTCAGCTTGGTGCACAGAGCTTAAAAATTAGAGGGTACTTTTGAAGCAACAGCAATAAACCCTGCCAGCCCTGCTTTCCCCGTTACCTGCAGGCAGATGCCCTGTCTCCTCCATCCTGGCAGAGCCTGGATCCTACCCAGAGATTTGTTCTGGGTCAGGCCTTGGTGGAAACACAGGCATGTGCCTGCAGAGCCACCCCAACTCTCTCACCTGGGCTGAATCCACCTGAACCCAACCCCAGATGACTTGGTCCCTGTGGCTCACAAAGACTGGGACGCAGCCAGGAGCTCCCCCACATTTCTGCATCAACCACAAACAACTCTAGACCCAGAACAGTTTCATTTTCAGAGCAGACCTGTCCTCCAGTTTCATATTTTCTGACTTTCCTGCCTATGCAAAGCACAGGGCATCAGACTGAGTGAAAACACAGACTAAGACGTGGGTGAATGAGCTCTCAGAGGCTAATAGCTCTGCTGCTCCTCAGCCTCAGCAAGTGGGGTGCTGAGGAGACTTCTTGCTCAGCTTCCCCTCGAGAGAGAGATGAGAAGATCATCGTGGGTAGAACAAAACATCTCTCCCACTGCCACTAGTGCTAGCTGCTGCTGCTACCACGAGATGACTGCATTACCGCAGGGAAAGAGGGGAATGTTGTATCCCAATGTCCTCATACAGTGAATGAGAGAGCTACATAGAGATTTCTGTAAGGGTTTCTTGCTACTCCTAAGGACAGGACAGAGGACAGCTTGGTCCTTCAGCCTGTGTGCAAGGGAGGGCTGTGAGAGCCATTCCTCCTTCTCCCTCTCCAGTCAATTTTCACATTAGTGCAGCATCTTCCTAGATGAAACCAAGCCTGAACCCTCGGCAGGCTTCTGTGCAGTGTCTCTTCTTAATGTCTGATTGCCAAAGGACAACTCCCACATTCCTGGAGCTTCTGAGCAGCTTGATTTTTCTTTTTTAAGCCTTCAAAGCTCCCATGGGATTAGGGCTCGGTTTGACCTCTGACAGAACAGACAGATGCTTTAGGAGATGGAAAGATTTTTAGGGCTCTTAGTCCTTGGCCTCTCAGCAGAGGCCAGGACCTTTTTACTACTGTCAGCACAAAGGAGGAGCGGTGCTGATGGTGCTCTCTGGTGGCAGACAGCAAAGGGAGGTAGCGTGCAGATGTTACCAGAACATCTGGAATAGCAGTGGGGCAGCCAAGAAAAAACACAGCTGGGGAGGCAGGCAAGCTTTAGGGTTGAAGGGAGAACTGGTAAATATTAAGCAGGGGAAGTGGCAGGCTGCAGACTGTGAATGTCCTCTGCTCACGTTAGTCTTGAGTAAAAGGTGTAGCATTTCCCATTAGTTGTCCAAAGGGGGTTTCTGTTCAACACACAGATTTTTTGCTGCTCGCAAAGGGAATGATGTGGTACCTGAGCAACTCCACNCCTTTTTTTTTTTTTTTTTTTTTTTTTTTTTTTTTGTCCTAAACAAATCCTTTTTGAGATTAGGGTGTATTAGCCCCATTCTAGTGACAGAAAACAGAGGCAGAAGAGTTAGATTTAAAGGAGTTTCGTAACAGCATGGAAGAATTTACTCAGCATCAGTAGAAAAGATGGCATTTTTAGAAGTTAAAACAGCTTCATAACATGGCTTAGAGCATGGAGAGGGCTAATGTTGATAGGTTTTAAAATTTTTAATTTTATAACCTTATCTTCATTACCTCTTCAAGCTTCCAGATAAAGACTGAGAGTTAGATAGATAATATTAAAAGTCTCCCATTATCTAGCAGGAAAACAGTCTGAAAAGTTGGAGATAGAAAGGCTAGTGAGCAAATTATATTGAAAAAAAATCCATGGATAGTTTCCACTTCATAGCTGATTCAGGATAAAGTTTGTATTCAGCCATCCAGAAAGATTAGATACTTTTGGCCTCAGAGGAAAATAACAATGCTGCCTTATTCACAAATTATCCCTCCTCTCACCCTGGAAATCTTATTTTTATTTTATTAAAAACTATACAAGATCGTGCTTTAGGGGGAGAAAAAGGTCTCTACTCTAACCCCAAGTAAATCTGACCGCAATTCTTGCTGCAGGGAGGAAAACACTGAGGGCCCACAGTGCCATTTTGGGATGTGCACAGCACCAGCAGGGGGAGCTGCGAGATCAGGAGTGGGGCACGGGTGCCTGGAGCAGCTCCTCGGAAATAAGCATTTGGTTTAGAAGGGAAGCTGGGAAGTCTCAGCTGAGCGTGGCCTTTTGAAGCTCCCCTCACTGCTGCAAATTAAGGAGAGGAACCGTTTGCTCCAAGCCCTGGAGGAAAAACTGGGAGGGGGCAGAGCCTGATGCTTGTTGCGGTGAAGAGGGATGCTCTGAGGTAAGGACGTTGAAGGGTGTTTGGCTCCCAGCTCCTTGCCCGTATTGCCTGGGGACATCTGAAATGATGTTTCACTATTTTCCAGAGAATTTAGGCAGTTTCCAAGCAAATAGACTCAAAATTATCCTTCAGTCCCTGTTTCCGCTCTTTCCCGGGCAGCCCCCTGAAATACCTTCTGTCCTAAAGCCTCTTGCAAACGTTTTCAGAGCTTTATTCTCTAACTAGTATTCTTCTGTTTGTAGCCAAAAGGCAGACCCACAGCTTATCTGAGTATTTAGGCTATTCTTTGGGGTCACATCCCAAGGCAAAGATGTGGTTTTTCACTCTGGAGTGCCCCCAGCAGAGGGAGCTGGCGCTGCCCCACAGGTGGAGCTTTGCACCACATTATAAAACTCCCATGCAAAGCCAGTGGTTATGGTTAATGTCAGTTTTAGGGACATGGAGTGCTCTTTGCTGGTGTTTTGGTCACCAAGGAGGAACAAGTAGAGACGCACCAGACTGACCTTGTGGCTGATGGGGACTCCTCTAGCTCCCACCACATGTTCAGTACACCAGTGCCTCAGGTTGCGCAAGATTTTGTAGAAGAAATAAAACAACTCCAGCACAACGAGCTCTGAGTCCTCCCCAGCTTAATTTTTAACTGTGAGGGTGACAACCAACCAGCAGAACAACTTCCATAGGCAGCGGGTGGATGCACCATCCTCAACAGATCATACCCATGTCCCTCTATGGGGCTGCACAGTGGTGGCAAACTCCTGTTCTGGGGCAGGCCTGCCTGACACCCTAGCACCTGACATGGGTATGCTCGGATGAGTTTTAGAAGAGACACATTTAAGAAAAACTGTATCAATGCCATTAGATTTAAGTTATTGCTTCTGCAATAACTGTGGTGCAGTTCCATGCACACTGCAGCTGAGCTATTGCATCACCCTGAGAGTCTGCACCAGTGCTCAGCACAGGGCTGGACCTGCTCTGAAGTCTCAGCAACCCTGCAAACCCTGAGTAGTTTGGATAATATCATTCTGCAGGCCAGATCCAGGCTATCCCAATTGTCATCACTTTTGTGGGCTCTGGGCAGCTGAAACAGGAGTTTTTGGCTCAGGGTTCATGGAACCAACATATGACTGCAACAGCTCCTCCTCGCTTCCATGTCTCTGGAGTGCTTTTGCCACATGGTAACAGTAGAGAATGAGATATTTGCCCCTAACCACAGCTTAACATTGCACGAAACACGTAGGAACAAGAATAAAAGTATGTTCAAACCGTGTTGCAGCAATTGTTCTTCAGCTGGATTTTTCATCTCACAGCAATTCCTAACGGAGTTGAAGCCTTTGCATTTTCTTGCATTTGATGGGAGTTGGGAGGAGGGGGAAGGATTAAAGCACAATACTCTCTGAGATCTGGCCTGGGCAACACTGTCCCCAGATCACTCAGCAGCCTGTGACATTGTAGTCTGCCCATGGAATTGGTGGAGTCCCCATCCCTGCAGTAATTCAAGAGATATATGGACATGGCACTGAGGGGCTTGGTTTAGTGGAGGGACTCAGGCTGGTGGTTGGACTTGGTGATCTTGAAGGTCTTTTCCAACCTAAATGATTCCATTCCTATGCATCTCCCATAGAGGCCAAAACACCCAGTGCTTCAAGCCCTGATGCGGAGAATCTGCAGCCAGATCTCTCCTGGTACTTAGCTGATCCCTGCTGCTGACCTAGCTGGTACAGATCATCATCTGAACTGGTGCAGGGGCTGGAAGAGACCATGCATCACACCACAGCTGACAAGCCCTGCTTTTCCAAGGTTTCTTCTCCCACTTGTGCCATATGTTAGCAGAAAAATGTCTCCCACCAAGGTTTTTGCTACAATAAACCAAGCTGATGATAAAAAAACTTAGATCTTAAAGCCTAGTTAAGTTCACAGGGATGGAACTTGATTAGGCAGCAAAACCCTTCCCATGGCAGCCAAAGATGCAAAGCAGAACTTTATGCCTGGGAACATTGGTCCATTTGCTAAATAGCCAGGCAGGAATTGGGAGAGTGGAGAAAGGCCTTTAATAACCTGGTTGCCCATAAAAAGAAAGAATAGGTTGTACCTTCAACAACTTTGCATGTTTAATGACATTATTGTCTGTAAACCTTCTTAGTTTCCTTAGTAATCAGAAAATCAACTCCTTTAATAGAAAACACAGTGTACTCACCACAAGAGCTGAGAAGGAAAATTGGTCTCTTGTGCAAGTCATTCAATTATGATCAAATGCAAACAGAGAGGAAGGTCAGGTTCCCAAAAGGATGTCTATTTACATTGTAAATAAGGAACTGGGGAACAGGAGCAATATGACAGTTTTACTGCTTCTGAGCTGTGACTAGCTAAGGTAAATGGCAGTTTCACAAGGATCTGAGCACTCCTGGGAGAGGAGGCTGGGGGCAGCATGGACGTCTGTCTGTCTGTCTATCTGTCCAGCTTCCTGTGGCCCCTTCCTGCTAGGTCCCTGCCACCAGGTCTCCTCAGCCAGGCAGAGCAGGGACTGCTCCCCGGCGCAACCCAGGATGGTGCTATGCTTTTTTTTTTTGTGGAAAATGTTAAAAGACTGATGTATTTGCAGAACCACAAGGCTGATCCCCTGGATAGGTCAGCAGGGTTTCCCATTTGGTGTTTGGCTAACTCTCCTGAAATCAATGCAAACAACTCTGAAGAAAGCAGAATTTGTCACTTAAACTCTCCACCAAAGATACAAGAGTTTCTGAGATAAATCTAAATCCACACAGACAAGAAGAAATCAGTTCTTTTTCTTTTTTGTAAACATGTTTTGTTTTCCAGCCATATACTCTTAGTACAGTCTGACTTTAAGACATTGGAGTATTTTTGGAATAAGAAAACGAAAACCACTAAATATTTTACTATTTATAAGTGAGCTGTTACTAGCAAGTAATGAAGTCCTACTATAGCTTTGAATTAATGTATAACTTAAATAATGGCTAGCCTAGTGCTGTTATGTTGGTTTACATCCGGGAAGGCTTTAGGCAAAAGCAGGACCCGATGAGGATGTTTGAATAATAAAATATAAAGAATGAGAACCTAATGCAAGGAGGAGAGCAAGCCCAGTATGGGGAAATATAAATAAAAGACAGGAAATATAGATGTAAGAAAGCTTCCTATAAGGGAAATGTTTCCTTTCCTTCCCAGGAGGTTCTTTGAGTTTTTTGGGCTGCAGGCTGAGCCCACACTGTACATCCTGACCCCACATATGAGAAGGGTCAAGTCTGGAGATGATCCGCAACAAATACTGCACAAGTATGAAACAACCAGCTCAAAAAAACATTAAAAGGAGACCAAGAGAGTCCAGCAATGAGCCAAAAGGCTGTGAACATCAGAATGCCATTCTGCCATAGCCATCCATTTTTGCTGGATCTTACCCACTGGAATCGATGATCCCAGACAGAAATCAGTGCCCATAATCTCGTACCTTGAGACTCACGACTGACAGCCTCAGGTGAAAATGCCTTCAGCTAAACATTCTACAGGGTAAAAACTCACTTCCATACGTGAAAAAACTGTTGTACAAATGTATACCAGTATCAGGTGACAGAAGGAACCCACATGAGTCTGTGCCTTTAGGTCTTGAATCCATTCCCTTATCCCCAAATAATCAGGATAATCTGCAGGTTTCCAGTTCATTAAAATCACATTAACTATTGCAAACTTTTCTAAGCAGTGCCAAAGCTGAACATAATTTCCATTTCCAAACAGGTGCAACAAGACATACGGTGCCTCTTGCTTAAGAACAAGCTTCTGACAGTGCTGTTCTTCTACCTGCCCTAAATAGCCAGGGTATTTTGGGTTGGAGGGTGAATTCGTCCCAGATCTGTCTCAGCTGCCTAATGCATGTTCATCTTGTAGTCTGGAGTGACTGCAAAGGCAAGAGGGCACAAGCAGCTGTACGCCAGCCAGACACCGTGCCTGTCCCCTCTCCTGCGCTGTCGCATGTCAGTGAGGTTCCTGCTCTGCCACCAGCTGCCTCTGGCACATTGGACCAAGCAGGTTCTTAGACCAGATGCAAACTTCAGGAAGGAAGGGAGCACACAGCCCAATACTGTTTATTGGAAATGTGGCATGGTGGGAAGGACCTGCAAATACAGGCAAATCCAAGCCCTGCAAGAGGAAGAAAAGAGATGGCCTGAGGGGCTGAGTAATAAAGCATCTTTCTTCCTTTGAGTCTAAAGGAGATCAGAGAGATGAACAACCCTGCTTCAGCAAAAAGGGAGGTTAGAGACTGCTTCCAGGGGGAAGAACCCACCAACAAACTCAAAGTGAGATTCAGCAAGAATTTTGGAGACAGGTCTAAGTGACAGCAATTATTTACTATGTGTTCATACAGGTTTCAGGAGGACTATTTTCTTTCTTTTCCTCTTCTACATGTTACCTCGTGTTGCTGTGCAGCATTTAACAGCTACAAGCCCAGATCCTTAGGGGTAACTGCACACCAAAAGGTGAATGTGCACATATAGCACAGGCTAGTCTCTATCTATACATTAACCGTTGGCCCATGCTGGCTGCAAAACAGCATCTGTGAGACACTTGGTGTCAGTGCTGCACAACCATTTTAGAAGCTGGAGCAAAGAAAAGCGCAGATGCTTTCCAAAATCCTGCAGGATGTTTTTACCATTACCAGCAGTTGGACACGCTTTTGCATGGTAACATCACAGCAGACTGCAATGCAGAAGGAAAGGAAGAGCTGGGACCTGAGCTGAGCTGCCAGCATTCCAGCATGAGAAGTTATTCCAATAAGAGGCACAAAAGCAGATGCTATTTCTGAGCAGAATCCCTTCCCACCAAGGCTCACTGTGGTCACTTGGATTTCTCCATTTGATAATGCTATGCCCACAACCCATGGTGGGCCCTCTGCCATCCAGACTGGTGGAGCTGTTGAAGTCAGGATCACACCAGGAAGTCCAGGAACCAGAACCCATCGCACATGAGTTACAATTACAGATGCTCACAAGCAGCAAAGCTATTCTGCAAGTGCTAATGCTGTTCTCACACACTACCCCTCTGTAGATAAAGGCTTGCCAAGATCACCACAATTGATTAAATGAACCAAGACCTGAAAAAACTTCCATCCAGACACACAATATCAGCAGAGCCAAAGTGACCCCTCTTGACTGGGTTTTCAGTGTTCAGAGGGACTTGCAATGTTTTGCCACAGCTTTTGAACAAATTTGTTTCAGAAGGTGGACAGAGGAGGGAGGGGAGTTAGTAATGGTCTTAACTCATTCCATGAAGAGGAGTAATTCAAGAATGAAGACCAAAGCACATCTTACAGTGCCACAAATTACCATAACATTTGCTAAAGCTCTACAGTTGTACCCAGGGACAAACATCCTAAGAGGAAGAAATGCACTTTGAGCAGTGTAAACTTATATTGTTGTATTACCATAAAGGCTACAAACTTCTTTCCACATGAGGAAAAAAACACCACAGCATGTCAGCGTGGAAGAAAGCCTTTTGTTTCTTTCTTTTTTGAAACTGTTCTACAGACAACAAAAACTAGAGATCAACTGGTTCTGTGGGACAGTAACACAGGGAGCCTGGAGCTACACCTTGCACCTGGATATCACAGGCTCTCTGCACTTTTCTTCCCTTCTTATCCTCAGCTGCCCCCAGCAAGGCCTTCTACACAGGATCTACCTTGATGTATCTTCATATGCTTAGTCTACATACTGCGCCAGGACCTATGAGTCCACCACAACAGGCAGTGTCCTCACAGGGATTCATCCTGTGGAAAAGCTGAAGCAAAGACCAACTGCTGACCAGTTCTGAGGTAAAAGCTATCCAACATGAAAGGCTGTGGAGGGCCACCAGTTCCTATGGAGCACAGTCCTGAATAACCTAACAGGGCCATCCATAGCCAGAGCACAAAGATCCACCCACAGAGCTGCTTCTCTGGCCACACCACATCTCTCAGAGATTTGACCCACTGTCCAAAGTGCTTCTACTCTCTGTTTTAATTGAGAAAAATGCAGAGAGTGCCTCAAGCTCTGCTTGTACCAACCTGCAAAGCAATTTAGTTACAGTTTAACTCCTGCTTGAAAACGAGGTCAAAAGGTGAGGGATACAAGCTAAGGAGAAGTCCTTCAGCAGGCATGTGGTTGTACCGCATAAAACCAACTACGCCATCTCTGAACATAACCTTATGATTCATCACGCACAGAATCTGTTGGAGATTGAGGACAATTATTGTCCCTAGAAATACCAGCTGACTTGGGCAAGGATGTGGAGACTTCTGATCCATTTATGTGCTTTCTCCCTCCAGATGTGTCACTGGGCAGCCCAAGAATTGCCCCAAAAGAGGCTGGACTGGTAGCTTAGAATTATAGAATCATTAAGGTTGGAAAAGATCTCTAAGATCACCAAGTCCAACCATCAACCCAACACCACTATGCCCACTAAACCATGTCCCTAAGTGCCACATCTACACATTTCTTGAACACCTCCAGGAAAGGAGACTCCACCACCTCCCTGGGCAGCCTGTTCCACTGCCTGACCACTCTCTCAGAGAAGTTTTTCCTAACATCCAACCTGAACCTCCCCTGGTGCAGCTTGAGGCTGTTACCTCTCGTCCTATCACTACTTGCCTGGGAGAAGAGGCCGACCCCCACCTCACTACAGCCTCCCTTCAACCTGAAGCCTGCAAGAAACTGTATGCCGTCAGCTCCAAGACATTGCATGTTTTCACTCTGCCAAGGCTTCTGGGACTCTAAATATCTTTTCCAGTATCCAAATACAGTTTTACAGACTGTGACATCCCTCTCCCTGTTCTCTACATGGATGGAAAACACTGTTACTTCACATAGGTCCTAAAACACGCACAAGGCATTGGAAAAAATGGGGGCTTAAGCAACAAGACTTCTGCTCATTCAGTCCTTGTCTCATTAAAAGAAAAAGGGACCACAAGACACGTTTCCCAAAACAGGGGTCTGTTCAGGGAAACACAGTACCTACCTCATGGCAAGCAACCTGGGGAAAAGCAGGGCAAGCAGATTCAGGTGTACTTCTGAAATACACCTTCCAGCAAGGTACATGTATAGCTGCCCTCGCTTAGCTGTTGGTAATGATGGGACATCAAAATTCCTGAAGTAATGACGTTCGTGTCTTCATTTTTTATCTAATCTCACACTTCTGTCACCTTGGTATCTTAGCTCAATCTCAAGCTTTTCTAAGCAAGCATTTCCACAGAGTAGCAGCATGTGCTAACTTTTTCCATTTGCCCTTTGTATTTCCCAGTGCTGCATGCCACTTCCCATTCAGCAAGACTGAGGAGCCTTTATTGCAGAGATGAGGGAAGGCTCCTCGGAGGACAAAGCACAGTATGGTTTTCTTTTTCCTTTCCCCTGCTGCAATGGTTCTGCCTTTCCCTTCCTTCAGCCCATTCAGACAAGTCAGTCTCTAGTGAGACCTTGCTCTGCATCCCTCACTCCTGCATGTTACCTGCTAACATTTACCATGACATGAGAAAAATGCATGTCTCCAGACAAAACTCTCTACCTGATCCATATCTGCCCATGGATCCTACTCCTGTTTTCAGAGTTGGTTTTTCATACATGCGAGTATCTCAGAAGGCTTACAGCTTTCGTGTGGCATTCATCCACATCACTGCAGAATTAGTCTATAATCTTTTCTGCTTCCTGGGATCCATGCAAAGTAATGGGGATTTGACATTTATATCTGGATGGCTTACAAGATTCTTCTGCATCTCTGAAGAGCTATTGAGCTCAGGAAGCAATTGTCAATGTAAATTACATATAACTGGAAGATTTCTCCATCCACTCTTCTCTGAACATCTGGGCAGATCGTCAGCTGATGTAAATCAGTGTGGCTGCACTCAGTTACTCCAGCTGAGTATCTGGCACATACGTCTTATAGCTCTTCCGTATTAGAAACACATTCTCTTTTTATGTGAGCTCAAATATTTATACAATATTCTTTGGACAATTTTACTTTTTGGTGCAGATTAGTCTCCCACAGAGATGGGTGTAAATTAAACAGTTGCAACATTTAGCTTTTACTCAGTCCTTGGTTTCTGTGTCCCTTCTGACCGTAGTTTGCATCACTGTTTCTATGATGTGATGTGTATAAGAAAAAAATCCGCACGAGACAAAATGATGGAGGAACAGAAGCTGTTTACAGATAAAGTTCAGAGTATTTACTGTGGTTAATATCTGGTTAACTCAAATACAGCAATTTGAGTTGCACAGTTGTCACTCAAGAGTTGAGGAGCTGAATCTGTACATTTCTTAAGTTTATGTGCCAGATCACTGCACCAAATCTCCTTTATCATCAATAATGGATGTATGCTCATTAACATCAGAGGATGAGCTGGTCACCTATCTACATATGGAAGTTTATTAATCTGAGATTACCCACAGAACCCATCTTTAGCCTTAGACCACATGAAATTAAATTTAAAAGCTCTGTTTCACCATAATGCCTTTGACATGGTCCAACAGCATATCCTTATCTCTAAACTGGAGAGATGTGGATTTGATGGGTGGACTGTTTGCTGGATAAAGAACTGGCTGGATGGTTGCAGCCAAAGGGTTGTAGTCAATGGCTCCACGTCCAGGTGGAGGCTGGTCACGAGCGGTGTCCCCCAGGGGTCCGTCTTGGGACAGGTGCTCTTCAACATCTTTATCAACGACTTAGACTGTGGGATCGAGGGCACCCTCAGCAAGCTTACTGATGACACCAAGCTGAGTGGTGCAGTTGATACCCCTGAAGGAAGGGATGCCATCCAGAGGGACCTGGACAGGCTGGAAAAGTGGGCCCACGAGAACCTGATGAGGTTCAACAAGGCCAAGTGCAAGGTGTTGTACTTGGGTCGGGGCAATCCCAGGTGTGTGTACAGAGGTAGGGGAGAAGAACTCCTTGAGAGAAGCCCTGCAGAGAAGGACTTGGGCGTTGTGATCGACGAAAAGCTGGCCATGAGCCGGCAGTGCGCTCTCGCAGCCAGGAAGGCCAATGGCATCCTGGGCTGCATCAAGAGAGGGGTGGCCAGCAGGGAGAGGGAGGTGATCGTCCCCCTCTACTCTGCCCTTGGAAGGCCTCACCTGGAGTGCTGTGTCCAGGCCTGGGGCCCCCAGTACAGAGGGGATGTGGAGCTGTTGGAGCGGGTCCAGAGGAGGGCCACCAAAATGACCAGAGGGCTGGAGCACCTCTCCTGTGAGGAAAGGTCGAGGGAGTTGGGATTGTTCAGCTTGGAAAAGAGAAGGCTCTGGGGAGACCTCATTGCGGCCTTCCAATACTTGAAAGGAGCTTACAGGCAGGAGGGGGACCGACTTTTTACACGGGTGGATAATGGTAGGACAAGGGGGAATGGGCTAAAAGTGAAAGAGGGGAGGTTTAGGTTGGACATCAGGAAGAAATTCTTCCCTGAGAGTGGTGAGGCGCTGGAACAGGCTGCCCAGAGAAGCTGTGGCTGCCCCATCCCTGGCTGTGTTCAAGGCCAGGCTGGATGGGTTCCTGGGCAGTTTGATCTGGTGAGCTAGTGGCTGGCAGCCCTGTCCACTGCAGGGGGTTGGAACTAGATGATCTCTGAGGTCCCTTCCAACCCAAGCCATTCTGTGATTATATGATAATATCCCAGCTTCTCTAAGGAGAAGATCCAAACTCTGATGGTCTCCTGCAGCAGCCCTGTCCCCATAGCCGTGCAGGGAATCTGGGCAGTAATTTTTCCCCAGCTGTGAACTTCTGTATCAGAAAGTTTTTCTCCTGACTTCCACTGCTTTCTGCATTATTTGATGGCCATCCCTTGAGCAGTAGGGCAGACTTTCTTGATGGCTTCTGAATCTCAACTGCAGTTCATCACTGTTTTTCACAACAGTTGCTGAACCTGCTCCGTGTTAACTACTAAATAAATCTCCCATTTCCCCTGAACACAGACAGTTTGGAATCCTCTGCTGTGGGGCTATATTTTTTTCCTCCCATCAGTCACACTAGAAAAGTTATTAAAAAAAAAGATTTTTAATAAACCCCAGAAAGTTATGTATTTCCTGTACATGCCTGGCTAACAAAAGAGACTCCTTTTCAAAACAGCTATATGAAAAGCTTCTATCATCTGCCAAGGAATCTATACGTAGTAAACTCAGAGCAGCAGAAGTAAATGAACTGAAAGAAGAACCTGTGCGTACTTCCTTTACCAACCAACCTCCAGCTGCTTCAGACAAATGATTAGGAATGAGGTTTCTGCACATCTTTAAACCCCGCAGGATTCCTCTGTCAGCACTAAAAAGAATCCTATTGCAAAAACCCTCTCCATCTTCTGCCTACAGAATGAGCTGGCTAAGAAACATGGCTTTCTTGGTCTGTTGCAACATCTGGAAGTCATATTGGCACATCCAAGGAGATGAGAGCTGGAGACCAGAGAGTTATGTAAAGAATGAACATGCCTGCCCAACTCTCTCCCAGACACCGCATCATGAGGGCAGATGAACACAGTCTGCTGGGGAAATGCAGGTGCAAGAAAAGGATGGCATTGGTACACATCGCTATATCATCTTCCTCATGTTAAACACCCTGCCTTTAATTTGTGTTCAGAAGGACAGATGAAAGTTCATACTTCTCAATGTGCATTCCTCTGCAGCAGGCCAGGGGACAAATAGAGAAATGTAATTATAAACAACTGGTGGGGCAGTAACTCCTAAGCTTCATTTTTAGCTCAGCAGCTGAGATAAACAATGGTCTGCTTTATGGAGAGACTTCACTATCCTGATAGCTCTGGCTGCACTGAAGTCGGTGGTGACAGCATCATGCCTTGCCAATAAAGCCTTGTCTGGACATAGTATTGCTTCCATAGTGGCTACCGACTGCCAGAATGTCCGTCCATATTTCCCGTACTGCCTATTTTCATCATGCTACAGATCACCAACATGAACTGCTGGGTGCCAACATGAACTGTTTTTTATTGACAGCATCATGTGAGAACCACTGATATCTCATCTTTTAGGTAGACAAAGTGTTGCTGGGCTTGTCCTGTTGCCTGCATTTGGAGGCTACCAGAGCACTGCTGACCACACATGCCAGGCCTGGGTCTCTGACATACTCTGAAACAAACTCTGGCCCACCATCTGATGTCCAGTTTGATGAACAGATGGCATTGATTAAACATCTCTCAAATGCATCAAATATTTGTCAATAGAAAGTCCATACCTCAGAGACAGCCAATAAATTGAAATACACCATTGCTTTGCTGACTTTTAATTGGAATGAAGCTGAATGCCATATAATCCCAAATCCTGTGTGTTAAACACTAAGAGACATTATGGGTTTTGCTACTGCAGCTTTTTCTGCTTTTGCAGAAAAGTTTTGCAGCTTTTCACTAATAAGCTATTTGCCACTGCCTTGTCACCTACAAGCGTCCAAGTTATTTCTCCATACAGCTGCAGATACAGAATAGGAAAGTACTTAACTCCTGAAGGTCTCACAGAGATGTTTATGAAGAGCCCATGCAGTTCTTCCCATCAGAATGTTGGGTGATCCCTCATAAGGCCAAAACCACTATGATCTAGTAGGGAATAATATAAATTCTTCATATGTGGAGGAAGTAAGGAGTTACTTTAAGAGTAGATTTGGGCCCCTAGCATATGATTCAAAAATGCAAAGTGAAGGAATTTTGAAGGCACCACCTAATAACAGCTACTGATGTCCAGTTATTGCACAGGATTCGTCTCAGGCACCCACCTAAGAGGAATGAGGGCCAGAACTTCAACTGATACCTTAAAGATCAGAGATCAAAGAGCAACCGCTGCATAAAACACAATAAATTCCTTCAGCCAGATGAGGGACAGGCTGGTCTTGATTTGACACAAACAGTTGTGGATCTTTGTTGCAAACTACAACCACACAGGTATTTCATTTGTTTTTACCCTTGGCTGTTATTATCTCCCTAGAGCTGGCTCAAGCAGAACCAAGTCAGTTGGTTCCAGTCAAACCTCCGGGGAGGGGAGGAAGGTGGGACTGCTTATTTGCACTGCTAAGCAAAGCCAATCTTTCTGTCACCATCTGCCCTGCTCTCTTGCTAGATGAGTTAAAGAAAAAAAAAGCATAGCTAGGAAGAACAAAAATACATACCCCACCCAGCCTCCCTCCACCATATAGCTGCTCTAATCAAAAGTTAAAAATGAACTCAGGCCAATGAGATGGAAATAGAGAATAAACATGCAGAAGCATCTGAGATTTACTACTCAGATATGACTATTTTCCATGGGATTTGACTAAGAATTCCTGGCAAGGGAATGGAAGGTAAATCTCACTCTGTCCTTTGAATGGAATGGAGATTTTCAGGTCTTTCTCTGGCTGAGTTAGTGCAGTAATGTGCAGCTTTCTGTGGATGTTAGCAGATGTAAATACCATGTTCAGCAGTCAAAGGTCCGGAGTAAGCTGCTGCTTTCAGAGGATCTGATGTTTATAAAAAACCCTGTAAAAACAGCAGGAACATTTCTTATCTCAATTGCCTGATCCAAAGCCCACTGAAGCAGCGGGTCAGCTGAATATGGTTTGCTCGTTCTGAGTATGAGGATTTTTTGCTGAATTTGGTTACGGTTTGCAAAGAACATCAGGGTAAAAGGCACAAGTTTCCCCTCTTCCCCATTGTTTCAGCTACACAGCTCCAGGCCCTAGCAAATTTCGGCTCTGCAGCCCAAACACTCATAATGTCTCAGTAGTCATAAATGTGTATAGCTCTCAGAATATGCCAAACCTATTTTTATGCAGGAACTGATGTTAGCACAATAAGCCTGGGAACATCACCATATCCTAATTGACTTGTTACAGACAGGACAACCTTAATGAAACCCCTTATAGTTAACTGATCTTCTCATGCCACTCCTGGCACCTGAATGGGTGTCTCTGCAAGATGCTGCACTAAGAGGCATGGATGCACCAGTCTGCTCCAGAAACCCCTGCTCAGCACAACCTTCAGAGAGGACATGTCTCCCATCAATTCCACCAGCCACAGCCAGCACAAGTTCTCGTGGTTTCTAAGCTCACATGGAGGATGGCTATGGACTTTACATAAACTGTGTCTTAGTACAAGGTAGAAAAGCACCCTTTTCCCTCCCCTTTGTGATCCCACAAGGAACAACCCATAATGTTTCATGCAAGGACCTGTGAGCATTGTACTGGCCTGTTTCTTGAAGTCAGTCTTAGTTGCCTGGACTCTTGTCTGGACTCCCACCCAGGAAGCCCTGATCCCCTGTTTCTGTCCACTGATTGATGTCTCCAAAATAACCACCCCATACTGAGCCCTGCAGCAGGCACAGCACAAATGCAGTCAAAGAACGTCTGATGCTCTAAGCAGCCCGTGCAAATAAATGAATGAGAGACCAGGGCCTTTGCCAGTCACTGCTTTGTCCTCAGCTAGCGAATCATTCACTGCTGACCTTCACTTAATTGTATGTTCAAACACATATCTCTTGAGGAGTATTGGCAAGAGGACACTGTTCAACATCCCTTCTTCCCCTGTAATACTCTTTTTAGTGGAACCCTTCTGCTTTCCCCTGCACTCTTATGTGCTCTTACGACAGGAGAACAGTGCTCCTGCGGAGGATAGGGATGCAGGTATCAGTGTCAGACAACATCTCCATCTCTTGGGTCAAGGCTGCCTGCTGAAATTACTCGATCCCCGTCTCTCCTGGTCTTGCATCCCTGAGAACGACCCTGGTTGTTTTGCTATACAGGCAATAATCACTGAACTCTCTCCCACCAGTGAAACCTGGGGCAGAAAGCCATGCTGCAGTGTGTACATGTTTTCTGCACAGGTTGTTTCTAAAATTATCTGTTATTGGAAAGGAATCTAAAAAGCCAGAAAAACACTCAATTGCCAAAAGAAAGCACTGCATCCTAAGCTGACTGCATTCTCCTTGAAGTACAGAGACCCAAATCCTCAGCTGGTGTAAACCAGTGAGGTCCAGTTACATCATCCATCCATCTAACCAAATTCAGTATATTACCCAGGACTGCGTCGTGCTTGGCAATAGCCTCCTGTTCTATATGTGCTCTCAGTTAGCACAACCCACATCCAAAGGATGAGATTTCCAGCCAGAGCATTGTTTGAAGGTTGGGATTTGGAGGTGGCTCAGAAAGTGAAGCATCCCGTATGACTTCAGATCACAGCAGTGGTCAGAAGCAGAGCCACGCACGCTGGCTGTGTCTGAGGAAATCCAGAGCAAGCAAGCCAGACCGTGCTGAGATCAGCAAAGTGAAGCCGCAGCTTGGCGTCTCACACTGCACTTACTACGTGGCCATCTGGGTACTTCAAGGAAGGAGAGGGAGGGGATGGGAGAGAGAATGATTGCCTCCTGTTGCTTGAACCATGAGAAACCTCCCATCTTACCTTCCCCCCTTAAATCCTTAGTGTGGCCGTTCCCTCCTATTTTCAGGACAGTTGCATCCCAGATTCACAATTTGATCCTGAAACTGGTCAAGCTCCCAATTTTTATCAGGGTATTCAAATTCCTATTTAAGAAACTAAATAACATTGTGAAATTTATACCACACTAATCGTTTTCAGATCTGTTCAGCTGAACCAGAGTTTCAAGCCAAACTGAGTTCAGATAGGTTGTGATCTGAAAGCAACTGAGATTCACCTTCAATGTTTTTAGACATTATCTGGATGCAGGAATCAAATGCATACTAAAGTTCTGCTCAGGTCTCTGTCTCCTGGGACATCTTTTTGTTGCTCTGTAGCCTGTTTATCCTGAAGTTATGAGCTTTTGTCCTCATCCATCTGCTGTGCCCAATAATGATCTTCCACCACTGCTTTCTTTGATGTTTGCAACAGAAATTCAGTATTAGTGGGCATCATGAAAACAAATGTAAATAAGAACGAAGATGCAAGAAGCACTAAGGTTATAGGTACTATGAGAAAACAGTACCTAAAGAATCTCTTTTTCAATTTTAATATGGAATGAATCTTTACCCCTGCATGAACATGCAAGTCTTTGCATACACCAGACAGCAATGCTTTTGGGTAGCACTAGTGGAGGTGGAGCGTGAACACATTTGAAACTTACCACCCTGTCTACAACAGCTACTTCATATTCACACCAGGACTTCTATCATTCCATAATTCCTACTAAGATTGTAACCATTTGAATAGACAGCCCATTCTTTTGATCCATGCTGTTAGCTCAAAAAAAAGAATCTTTCCTCAGGGATGGGATTCCTGACATACTGAAGAGTTGTTTTTTTTTTTTTTTTTTTTTTTTTCCCCTATGTCAAAATCCTTACTATAGGATGTCAGAGTCATGACTACAGTTTAACAGATGGGAAAACTGAAGAAGAGAGGTTATGTCCATCCAGGTTTGAAAAAGCATGTTTGAACAGCACAGGCTCTTACTCACTTGCCTGTGCTATCTGTAGAAAGCCCACCTGACCTTGCCAGAGGGCACATTAAGCTGCTGTGTGTGCCTGGGTGGATGGGAACATGAATGCCCTGGAAGATGCCTCAGGCATGGTTCACCAGCCAGATGCACAGCAGATGAGGATGGCCTCAAGGCACACATTGCAAGGAAGATAGCCCATAGACATCTGACAGGCCGGTCCTCAGAGCTAAGAGATGGATTTCAGTCTGCTGGCTCTGTTCTGAGTTCCAGTTCACAGGCAATTCAAACACACCCCCAGCTAGACTGGTTGTGTTTTTAAGACACTGATACTCAACTTGAGGATAATGGTTCTTTAGGAGCTAGGAGGTTGGTCAGAGTACCCAGTGTCTGTGTACCCAGTGCTCAGTATGAGCTAGGTGGGTCAGAGTACCCAGTGTCTGTGATAGCAATATGTTCATCAATCAACTGAATGAATACAAAGAACAAAGCAAGGGGTGGGTGCTAAGAGGTAAGCAAGCCCTGCAGAAGGTCTTGTTCTCTATAAAACCATCCCCCATGATATGTGAATCATGGAACAACAGGATTTAGAGGAAAAAATTGGGATTTACCACCTTATGATTCAAAGTTGGGACAAAAACATTCTTTTATTTCTTATTTTCTAATGATACTTCACAACTGTGGTATGTGCTACATTACCTGGTGGTAAAATTGGGTCATAGTGCAGGATAAAGTGCTCCAAGTGCTTCACACCATTTTACTCCATGGATTGCAACAATTAGAAGTTAAAGAGCTCTGGCTGACGTACAGCATATACTGACAGCCAGATACAAAATCCTAAGTTGTACGTCATAAGGATTCTTTGAAGTCAAGCTTCTTCAAGCAGCATCCAGTGCCAGGTTTCAATGAAATTTGTCCCTAACTTGGTAGAAAACCTCTAAAAATGAAGGAAATCTACAACAACTGTCATTTGCTTGTAGAGCTGTGCCATAGAATGGGTGTACCCATGCATAATGAAGATGGTACTCATACCTGTCATGAACAGGCTAGGATAAACAGAACCATCTGTCTCTGTGCTCACAAGGACCATTCCCATTGGGCCTTGTAACATCTGCTTGTTTTGAAGCTGCTAGAAATGATACCGAGTCACGTCAGAAAGACCGCGTACCGAAGTGCCAGCTAGCAGGAGCAAGGACATCTGTAAAATGTTGAGACTGATGTTTAAACAGAAGAGGTTTTCATCTAAGAATTCTGAAAGTTCATCAGAATTCTGAAAATTATGCTCTTTACATAAGTCCTATTGGACATGATACAAGAAATGACTATGGGTTTGTTCTGAGGCTTTGAACACACATAAGAAATTAAACTTTACCAGACTTCAGTCCTACCTGTGTTAGTGCATGGACCAAGGATTCCTGTGCTACTAAGAAACTGAGAAACAGACACATTATGCAAATTGCCTGTCCTTTTTCCTCGATATAAAGTGCTAGAAATGGGTGCGTAATAGACGTCAAATGTGCTACAGGACTTGAAAGTTCATCTGGTGTCAACAGCTCTCATTCTTTGGATGGGTTCTCTCCTTGGATGAATCATCTTGAACACAAAGTTCTAATTATCCACCCCAAATCTGACAATGTTCTTCACCTGGCTGCAACCACATACTAGCTCTTTCCCATACTGAACTCAGATTACAAGTGATTCATCCACTACTGTATCTGGTGCAAGTCCAAGTGTAGAGGTTACTCTGAATCAATTCAATACTCCAGAAAATTAAAGAAGATTACTGCTGATTTGGAAGAACAGCATTCACTTAGGACAAAAACAGTTGATTTTTACTGCAAGAAGTTAGTCCTCTCGCTCCTTCGTATCTGCTTCATCAGCATGCCCTTCACTATTTCATCCACAAAGTTGCCAGCTTGTTATTTTACTTTGGGTAAATTCTAGAAGGTTGGATTAAAAAATAAAAAAAAATAATAATAATCTAAAAGCTCTAAATCTTGGACAAGCTATGTGACCTTCTTAAGTCTGCAAGGTCTGGTACTAAGTACTCTGTCATTAACATTCCCAGCCAAAAGCAGAAGCATGTAGACCTACACAGACAAAAAATAAAACAAAAATAAGACAGAGAAGGGAATGCAGCAGTCACTGGAATTGGTTACAGCCAACAGCCACCACCGTTTCTTCTCTTGTGACAATAAAAGTGAGACTTGCATGCTAAAAGACTTGGGTGTGGCTGCTACCAATTCAAAGGGCTTTTCCAATTGGTTTTTGCCCCAGCTTTCTTTTCCAAGACAACCCCTCCTTTTTCAGAGATTTTCAGAACTTTCTTCAAAGATTCCTTTGAGAGATGAAGTTTTCTAGGCAAAGATTCAACCCAAAAGGTTTTAATTTTAGCCAAACTGATTTGACCATTTTTGAGTGGTGAAGGAATGGAAGAAAATACTTTTCCCATATGTCCCAGTCAGCGGAGTATGTTTGCAGAGAAGAAAGAATCCTTGAGGAGACACGGGGGGGAAGGGGCTAAATATCTCTAAAGGATAAAAATATTCCCAGACACAACACCACCATGAGCTAAGCCCCAACCTTACGTCAAAGAACACGGCAAAACTGACATTTGCATTTGTAGCTGCAGCTGAGTATCTGGCCCATAGGAATAGAGAAGAAAGCTTTCTATTAAAATTTTGGATGGAACTCATCAGAATCTAAACAACATGGATAAAGCCTTCAATGTTAACTCCCTTCTTGTTATTTTAACACCCTTCTTGTTCTTTTTCAAGATCAAGAGACAGCATAGTGCAATGCATGGAGAGGACAGTCTGCTGCAAGCCCTGTCTGGACACAATGAGTCCCCTCAGCAAGATGCCTCTTCTCTGGCCTTCAGCAAAAGTCAGGACCCCTTCCAAGGATCTGGGCAAATTAACAATGAGAACTCACTAGTGGCTGCGCAGTCCTATATGCTGCTCCTGGCAGTGCAGCTGCCCCGACCTCTGTGGGTCAGATCAATGCTCCCCCACCTCCACCTCTGCAGGCTGCATTGCCTCTTAGCAATATCGAGAAACTATGAAGTCCAGGAAGAAGATGAATAAAGTTGGTAGCAAACAACATTCAAAACTAGAGTTGCCCAAATCTTAGGAGGTTCCAGCACCTGAGAAAGACAAACCCAAAACTGACAGCTTCCAGTCCTGACCACAGACACTCATGGACCTATGCTGAAAGATAATCCACCCCCAGCTCTGCTTCAGGCAGAGTTCACAAAGCTTGAGGCATCTCACAGCAGAGAAGATATCCAGGTCTCACAAGAGCCCAGCTGCAAGCATAAAGCCCAGAAATTCAGAAACATAATAGGTCTCTTAACTTACTCTTCATGGAGCCTCCAAGGTTTTTTAGATTCTTGGTTTCACACACCAGACTCTAGATGCTCTAATTTCTTCAGCTTCCAGGAGGTTTTTGTTATTAAGTTACACGGAGCTATGGATAAAAATGCCCTGGAGTTATGAGCAGCACACTGATGTTTATTTCATAATATCATTATTACTATTAAATACCTATGCCACAGATACACACAGAAGATCTCATGAAGATTGTTAGGTGTTATGCAAAAGTGTAAGTTGCCCGCCTTAGACAGCTTGTGATATGTAAAAACGAACATCAGATAAAGAATAAACAAGGCAAGGATATAAGCAGAACCACATAATTTGATGTCAGTTCACACTACAAAAAGCTATAGATATGCTATTACCTATGAATGAACTCCTTCAGCACCTCTACTTAGCTGTTTCTAATCTGTCAGTTCTTTACCTCACTATTTGATGCAGATATAGACTTTGGAAATAAAATATCCATTTCTAAGTTTCACTTCTTACACCATCCTTTGAGAGCTTACAGTTGAGTTCTGATGGACGTAGGATCCTTAGGCACAGCTGGAAGACGTTGAAAATGATTGGTAACTATTTGATAGGACACAGGTGAGCACCATAAGTCAGCAGATCTTTCTAGTGGTGATCCGAGGTGGGAGTGGGGTGGAAACAACATTTGCTAGGACAGTTAAACCTGTCCAATCAAGAGGCTTTTTACTGCCTTGCTTTTTACACAGTAACTTTTGCCAACACAACTCCACAGATTTTGGGGTTTGAACATCTTACCCCTTCTGTCAAATCCCTATCATGACCGGCCACCCCTCCAGGTCCAGCCACTAGCTAGGACAGTAGTACTGGCCACAGAAGGGAGAGCCCTGAATGTGAATGTGGACAATTCTCTTTCCCAAACAATTAGAGGGACCTTGTGGTCATGGGGTGGTGACTCTGGAGAGAACCTGGAGCTCCCTCTGTGAACTTAGCTCCCTACAGTGTCATGTCTGTGTGTTGGAGTTCCCCATCCATCGAAGGTGATGGAAATTCTACTCAGGTCTTCACCAATCTCTTTCAACTATTCAGAGCAGCTGAATAGTACGCAAAACAGGCTAGGGTAAGAGCTTCATCTGCAAACACAATTCAGTCATGGTTATAAATGCACTTGCATTTAATTTGACAGTATATTTAATTTTGGTCCAGAGTAAGCACATTGGCTTGCAGACAAAGCAGCCGGTTCTGAATTTGCCATAGGCAGTACTTTGTCACTTCAGATGTCCCTATGCCTTGTGAGACATAGCCTGCCTCTAGAAGTTGTTACAGTACTGTAATAACTGTGACCCTTACTGCGACATATCCTCTGAGGACCTTAAAAGTCTCTAGAAAGTATTGGCTACCATGAAGCTTTGTGGATTTCCCCCAGAAAAGGGAAGAGAAATGGAACCCATGAACAGTTCAACTTGCTGATGTGGCACACTGAGCCTACCCTCCACTTCTTACATCACCATGCGTCAAGGATTGTGTTGACCATAGAGCTTCTGAGAACACATCTAATATCAAACAGATGTGGAGAAAATCTTCTCCGGTTTGGATTTCAAGAGTTCACCAGAAGGGAGCAGGAGAGACTTGCAGAAGGGCTCCAAGTAAGGTAAGCACTGTGGACAGTGCTGTCCTGTGTAGAGCTTGTTTTTGCAGTATGTCAGACCCAGGCTCCTGAAAGATATGACCACTGCAAGAGCAGAAAATCTCACCAACACCATCTTGTGACCTAGGAAACTGGAACTTTTCATGCACAACTTTTATGCTTATAACCATGTTGGTTCAATGAATTCAGTAAGAGTTCTTCCTTTCCTTTCCCATTGCTGATGTACTTACAGTTTATAAATACATGTGTGAAAGAAGAGTTCATCCCTATGAATAAGGAAGAAAAACTAAGACCAGTTTCATATACTTCTGTAAAAATGTATCTATGCTAACTAATAGGTTAGGACCAAAACAGTAATCTCACCTTTCCTACTGACATGGTTATATCAGTCTTCATACCAAAGGACTGAGAAATCAAGTCTTGATTGACAGCCATGAAAAGAACAATAAGGAGGAACCTAGTTTTAATCATGTCTAGTTAGGAAAAGTATTTCAGAACTTGCTCAACTGAGGGAAAAAATAAATAAATAAATAAACAGCGAGTACAGAAAATGAAGTTTTGCCCTAGTGCTGAGCAGTTTCCTCGACAGCAGTTCATGAACCCCTGTGCTGGACACAAGGCTCCAGCTGCTGGCTGACACACAGTTGCAGAAGCAGCCCTGCAGCAAATTTTACAACTGGTTTCTTGGAAGGCTAACATTAGCAAAATGTTCAATGTAAATACACCAGTCCTTAACTGCTTGTATTCCTGCTGTTAGCTACTCTCATTTGACAGCAGCTCACCTCATGGGCAGGGCTCGCTACACCACTCCTGGAGAGTCAGTGCCCTACATGTGATCTTGACAAACTTATATCAGAGGGAAGAAATGTCTGTGATTCCACATCTGGCCTAAATTCAGGGTCACAAGCTTTGGAAAGCCTTAGGACTAGGAACTTTTCCCAGAATTCTCATATCACCTGTGCTAACAACCAGTGGATGAAGTAGCTGAGAAACCTTGGACACCCAGCCCAATCTGTTTGGTTGCACACAGTCCCCTGCACCTGCAGGAAACATGACACAATGGACATGAAGAGTGCATTAAGTCCATCTTCTTGACAGGTGAAGGTTCAGATTTATAAGGTGCTGCTAAGAAGGTGGAAGGCAACTGTGACCCAGCAGGTAGTGGTAGGCTGGTGGTACGCAGATAGATGTCCATCCTCGGCCACGGGAGCCAACTTTGTCCCAGAGTGGCTGAGGAGTTCCCACAAGGTCTGGACTCTGCTGTGGCAATGCTGCAGGTCTGATGGGCACAGGCAGCGCCCAAAACCCACATGGACATCGGCAGAGGCATGGACAAAAGCCCTGTGGGCTGACGAATGGATACTGTTTGTCCCCTGAACTCAAAGCAGAATTAACATTCATCAAGCTTTCCTAGCAGCTGGTTCATGTACACAAAACACTGGGTATTGATGTTTACAAGACACAGAGCTCAGTTCTGTTTTTTTCAATGTACAACAAGCAAAACGTTTAGGTACTTTCTATCTAAAATAACTTTGACTCTTGTCCTTTTGCCTCAGCCATCCAAGAATGAGTCTGTGTGCGACCAGAAGAAGGGAAATGTTTAGAAATCCTTCTCGTTTGACTCTGGCTGTTCCTTGCTGACGTTTAGCCCAGACAATGTGAGCACCACCCTCAGCTACACCCAGCTGGGCTCAGTGACTTCACTGGGAAGCCATGGTGTGGCACGGCTGCAACCAACAGCACAAACAGCCCAAACATTTCTGTGCAGAGCATGACATTGTTTGCTAGACTTAATTATTCTTTGCTTAGTGTATTTTGGGTGATACATAAGTTGTTTTAACCTCGCTGCATTGTTCCTGGTCCCATGGGTAACAGCGCAGAGCAGATGAGCCTAGGACCTGGATTCCCCTCCTGGCCCTGACCCCAGCTGTCGCCTCTGCTCCTACCTCCACCTTGAAATGAAGAAGTGGCCTTCATACTGCTCTGTAGGGCCCTGCAAGCTGAAGATGAAAGTGCAGGCTGAAAAACTGATCACTGTAGTCGCTTTCACTTGCACTTTTTCAAAATACCCAGTGCAAAGGGTGGGTGGTGGTGGGTCACAGAGCAGTCTTTATAGGGGACATGGGGTCTAATGGAAGGAGCAAGGATTTGGACTGCTGCTCTGCTGATGAATCCAAATCCCTATCAATGGGGCAAATCTGCTTGTCTCTGAAGTTAAACTGGATGGCTGAAATACTGACCAAAACTAGCACATGCTGAATAGCAAGGCCCTAAGTGGGGAACAGAGGTGGAAGGAGGGGTCACCTCCCTACCAGTTCCTTCTAGCCAGGAGCAGGCAGGAAAAGGCTTAAGGAGGGCATTGAGCCAGAGAGCACAAGCCACCAACCCACATGCTGGAGAAAGAAAACCCCATTGCAAGGGCTGGCTCTTTGCAATGAGGGCCACCAGAGCCTGCACACCGTTGCACGCCACACCGAGCATGAAGCAGCTCTCAGCCAGCACTTCCACGTAACAGCTTGGTCACATAACAGCCGCTTTCACTGTCTTGGTCCCCAAAACCCTGCTTTCCATTCCCGGCAGCCCGGCAGCACTCAGCTTTGTGGATGCGGGGCAGTGCGTGCCACGAACAGAAGGCAAGGATCAGCCTGTGGTGTGCGCATGAGCGCCAGATCTCAAAATACAGGAATAAATTAGAGAAAATCAGCAGCCAGAATGTCCTGGTTAATGATTAAGCGGTGACAGTTGCACAACTTCCCCGGGAATGTCTGTTCTGATGGCTGCGGTACACTGGCGGGGAGGAATGGCGAAAACAGGTGGACAGTGAAGAGAGAATAGGGATGGGTGTTGCAGCAGCCGCAGCAAGGCTTGGCAGGGACTGGGCTGTCCTGGCATGGCAGGGGGCTGGTGTCTCCACCAACATGGCTCAGCTCCAGGCTTCAGAGGTTTGGGGTTCAGGGAAACTGGCAGGCAGCCTCGGCGGGGCGCTGAGTCCTGCCAGCATGGTGAGCTCCGTGCAGCTGGGTCACTCGCAGGCACAGGTCAGTGCAAAGCAAATGCAAACCTCATGCCTCCATGTCCTTATATACGCGTTTAAAAGCACATAGTACGCTCATAAAAGGGCTGAGTCTCCAGGGCTAACTTACAAGTGCCAGACAAAAATCCATCAAGATTGATGAGTCCTTTTGTATGGCGTTCGGCACGTCCGACATTTTACTGGACTTTCAAAAACACTGCAGGAGCAAGGGCTGTTAAACATCTAGCATAAATACAATCAAATAGAAAAAGTAGACACCCAGCTGTTCGTTTGCATGGGCTTGTCCTGTACTTGAAAATATGGTAAGCTTTCAAGTCAAATTCCTGGAAAGATTAGCCTAATGCACAACAACCAGATCCCACAGCTTGTTAGAAGAGACTTAAATGCCCATGCGAGTACCGGCAAGGAGGCCTCTTGCAAGCTGTTGTTGGAGACAAAAATCTGCCTGGCTGGTCACTGGGTTGTTTTGGCTTCAGGGATGTCACCTAGCCACAGATAGCACCCACTCAGAGCTACAGGGTGACCAGCAACTGGGAAACCCAATGCTCCTACTTGGCAGTGGGTTAGTGAATTGATTCAGCTGTGGGAATAATATGTTTCATGGCACGCTTTTATTGGGTCCAACAGAAGGTATTAGGACACATGCACAACAGTCAGCGCAGTGCATGGACTATTTAAGGATGGAGAAGAAGTTATTTAAGAAGAAGCTGTTCCCTGAACTGCCATGGCTTTACAGTCCCAATGGACTGAAGATACTCATGAGTGATCTGAGACCACATAGCTCCCATTGGTGGCAGAACTGGTCTCTCAGCCCCACAATATCTTCACATGGGAATGTCCTTTCAGGATTTTGCAAACTTTTTGCAAAATTCCCTTGCACCTTCCTTTATATTTATTTGACCTTCTAGGATGAGTGATGCCAGGGAAAGGCTTGGGCTAAGACCCAGCATGAATGTGCTGCCCAAGATCTTCCTCCTGCTGCTGCCTCATGAAATGTGGCTCACAGAGGGCAGATCTGGTTTATCTGGGAGGGAGGACCTGAGCTGGGAATCCCCACGTGTTGACAGAGGGAGAGAGAAGTTCTGTGTATGCGCAGTTGCTGGGAGGGACAGGCCCAGATGTGACACCGCTTCCAGGCACAGTCAGTGTTGTGGGTGTGCATGATGCTCCCTGGGCTTCCCAGCCCTTCAGACCCCATGCTTTCCCAGCAGTATGGCTGCATTCATCTGTTTGTGGACTGTATGTGCAACACTGGCAGATGTTTGTGCACAACCAGCTCTGGGCGTGCCTGCCATTGTTCCATGGGTTTTACCTGCCAATATAAATCAATCATTCACATCTCTGCTGAAAGTACTTCTCAAGATAATCTTCATTATGTGTTCAGTTTTCTGATTTTCTGACTATGATCAATTAACACTCTTTTAAGCATTCACATCAATTCCCTCTTGCAGTGAAACTTTTTCCACTACGCAGGCATTGAGTAACGGGCTTCAGGCATCACACAAGCAATGTCTTGGAAAAAAACATCTTTGCAGATGCATCGGTTTTGCATGCAGTTCTTGCCTTTATGATCCAGGAAAGCACCACTTCTAATAGCAGCACTGATGTCCATGCTGCCGCTTGCCACTCGCGGCGAGCAAAGCCATTACACAGCATGTGTAATGCTACACATCAGGGTATGCTCCATATCCACCACTGGCAGGGCTGAGCACTTTCATTTCCTCTTCATCTCAGGAATACCTGAGAACAATCAAAACTAGGATTTTGTTTCCATTCTTGTGAGTTCAGGGTTTACAGTATTTTATAACAATGCAATATGACTCATCCAAGTGTTTGAAGAGTGCTTCTCACATGTTCTTGTTTCTTTCCCATGTTTTGAGTGTTAAGAAAAGGAGTTTTCCCTGACATTCTTTCCTACAAGCACATTTGTGGATTTTTTTTTCCATTTTTGTTTTTTAACCAAAATGAGGACTAGTTAGCACATTTGCCAAGAGGTAGAGTACAAAAGTTCTGTACATCTTTAACTTTAATACCCAAAGATTTAGCTTTTGAGAAACATTTGGCCCAGTATTTGCAATGGACTGATGTCTCATAGAAAACTCAGGGAGCGGTTCTCCATCACACATGCCCGCCCACACTGCAAGGCACACCCCTCCCCAAAAGAGGGGAAAACAAAGCAAAACACACACATATGCAGCTCTCTCTCCAGAAAGGATCAGAAGGGACAACCGAAGACAGAAATGCTCAGATATAGTGAGGAATATAGTGGCATAAGACCTGCTGAATATAGCAGAAAGGAATAAACTTCAAGCATCAAATCTGAAGCATCTGGGCTGTTACATGCTTGGGTCTTTTCCCAGGACTGAACACTGGGAAGGTATCCTGAACATCGTAAAAGGCAGGGCTGAAAAGAAATCGAATACTCTAGTAACTCAGAGAAGTTAAGCCAAAAGAAACCCCTTTGATCTTCAGTTCTCATTTCAGTTGTTCAAATGGCTTTTTCTGCTTGAGATAGTGCCTCAGTCTAAAACATGCCTTTCAGCAAGGACTCCATGCAGTAGTTATGAAGATGCAGATAATCTACCATGCCCAGTGGTAATTTGCCAAACACCTTCCCATTAACGTTATGCTTATTTTTATGTTCCAGCCTCTTTCTTCAGCTGGCCGCAGACACCTCCAGAAATGGCATACTGCTCTCACTCCTGCTGGCACTTTCAGTGGTAAAGTCACCTCTCAGCCTGCCCTGCTATAAGTTATACAGACAAAGGGATTTTCTTGCTTCTCTTACTGTAAATAGAGCTTCTATGATCCCAGTGACATTTGGGGGCCATTTTTTCTGTGCCAAATTTGTGGTTTTGCTCTTTTTTTTCCCCGTAAAAAACTTGAGGTGAATGTATTCTGCCAGTATCAATCTTGCCAATACCTGAAGGAAGGAGCATAATCCAGCTGACGATATAAATGGGTGAAAGAATAAAGGCTACAAATCTACTGAAATTTTAGTCCCATGCTTGACATTTCACCACCACTGAAATGCAGCCGACTTGCAAAAGCACTATGAGTACTTTAAACCTACACCTCAAATACACCTCCTGTTGCTTTTGCAACGACAAAAGAAAAAAATAAAAACCATTATGAAGAGAACAGTCAAATATAGTATAACATAACACAATATAATTACTAGAACTGCAGAGATTAATATCCCCAATTTAGAAGAAGTGCCCTTTTTAATCTTTGAGGACCATCTCCTTTAACAAGCACTTAACTTTATGGTAGTGCCGCTATGTCTGTGCTCCTGCAGGCGACTTAGCCTTTCATACAGCCTTGTACCAGAGATTACATTGTGGTTACATTTTAACTGAAGCGAAAATAGGAGTCATGCAGTTGTTTCATACATGGCAGTGTCTCATTTGTGCACTGTGTGAGCTTGCATGAGTGTTAAAGATGTCTTTGGTGAGTTCTGAAGAACTGGACCACTGGTAACAAAGCAGCTATTAAAATTCTTGTGGATTTCTATAACACAAACTGCATTAGATCACAAAACCCCAAGAATGATCATTTCTAGGTCACAGATAATTACATTTGAGATGACTCTTGGTTCTATCATCAAAAATCTTCGCAAATTCCTAAAGAATCTCATAAAATCTGTATTTCTCTGAGTGCTCTGGCAGGGATTTCAAGTCTGCGCTTCATATCATCCCTGAGGAGTTCATAAAATCATACTTCCAAATGGCAAGTTTTTCACTCTCAGCCATGTAGTATACAATCCGTAATGCATTCCACCTTTTCCGTGAGAGTGATATAGGAACCAAAATCAAAATAACTCACAAATTATACATAGGGTAGAAATTAAAGGCAAGCAATATCAATAACCAGACTGGCAGCACACTCACCCAAACAAGGCGATCTGACTGTGTTATGAGGAAGGCTTCTCTGAAGGAACCTGCAGGAACATGCACTATTCCAGAAACTCTCTGCAGAAAACTCCAGCCTTTGGCCCAGTGTGTAACCATCCCCACATGTAAAAACAGTGTCAGCATGCATTAGTGATCAGCTGAAGCTGAGAACACCAACTGCAGATCACCTTTGCTAGGGGCATGGACAGCTTCTACACAGTGGATGCAATGGGGAGCCCATGAGGGTGTGAGCCTGTGTGCGTGAATTGCAGAGCTATCAGAAAACATGGCCAGTCAGCTCTATAACCAGCTGTTATCCACAGCTTCTCAGAACAACCCCGAGTCTCTTTAAATGCAACACATGAAATTCTGTTCATGTGTGCTCAAAAGCTTAAAACTAGGACAGATTAAATCTGTTTCACAGAAGATGTCTGTACTCTGATAGTGATTTTGTATTGCTGAATACATTGATTTTCAAGTGTAGATACTCTGAAAGCTTTCAAAAATGAGTGCCAGCCCCCTGTACAATCGACACTGTGATAAAGAAAAGATGACTATATTTTCCAGTCAGTGTCAGCATCTGCATACTGCATAAACTCGCTGAAAGAATGAAACAAGAATTCCAGCAACAAACTCCAGTTACCATATCTCTATCTGAGTGATTTTCAACTTGGCATTGAAAGGGCAAAAATGGATATAACACTGAACAATCAAAACATTAAAATGTGATTTTTCTGTAGATAGTATTCTGACTCTTGAAAAGGAGTCAAAAGTATTCAGAGATCTGTATAAACAGAAGTAGTACATATGTGTGCTCATGCATGTATGCATTGTGTTCATCATGCACAAACATATTCAGAATTTCCCCAGCCAAGCTGGTTTGAATGTATGCCCTTCCCGTCTCAGCATCTTTTCTAAAGAGCATTCCTTGGTTTCAAAACAGTAACAAGTTTTGTGGAAAACTGGCTACAACCAGCTCAAACAGGCTGAAAATTATGTCCTTCCTATCAGCAATCGGTCTCTTGCAAGGAAAGCTAAAGGGAAATGATCCTTGAAACACCACACTGGGTGGCTATGGAAATCCTTTCAATCACACGCTACTCCCAGCAGTGACAATAAGTAGATGCTACTTGCCAATTGCATCGATTGCCATCAGTTTGGGCTGCTATACTTTCACACATATGAACTGCATCTCAGAAAGCCCATGTATAAAAGTATGAGCAGTAGTCAACATGTCCTCAGCTAACCTCAGCCGCAGCTACCTCCCACAAAGCTGGAGGCAAGTGCTCATCGAAGTGGGACGGGCAGGTGGGGTTCAGGCAGTGCTACCATGAACATAAGCGTGCACGTCATCCCTCCCGCTGCAAAATCACGGGTGCTTTCTACAGGTGATTTATAGGCATGAAATCACTGTAATCAATCCATTGGGGCATTTTATTTTTAATAAGCACGTACTCCATTTCATTTTTACTAGCACGTCACTACCTTGAAATATTGGTAGGAGAAGAATGAGGATGCCTGATGTCATAACTCAAGCTGGGCACCCAAAATCCTCAAACACTTGCCAGTTTAGATGGCTTCACACACCAAAGAAGACCAGGGAGATACAGAAGTAGCCAACAGCAAGTCGGCCCCCTCTTGTCATCATGTGGCACCACCATGCAGCAGGCAGGGAGTGCAGCCAGCCTCAGCAATGTGCCAAAATGTCATGCCAAAAGTAAACCCTAATCTCTGTAGGCCAGTCCAAAGCCTAGCAGAAATCATACTAGCGTTACCAGGACTTCTTCTGAAGGAGGACAGCGTATGCCTGCATGCTTACAAGATCATTAACTATAGCTGGAAACTAGGGACCTGCTAGGTCAACCAGATCAGTCACCCACTGTTTCTGACAACTGCATGAAAAGAAACTGAGGGGACAAACAGTCATGTGCACTCACAACCTTTGCCAATTTACTTTGCTTGATACAGCAATAATAGAAAAACAATCAAAGCAATAATATAAAAACAAGCCAAGTCTTTCACCTTCCCTGTGCAAAACAGCCCTTTTGTTATTCTCAGTGTGCTTCTCTGCCTTTGTGCTGGTTTTATTTCATTTTTCTTGATTGGAAGTTGCCAGAGGTGTAAATCAGAACTATAGAGAATGCCTCTGGAAGTCTTTCTATTAACTCTTTATAAACAAGATTGGAAATATCTGTCATATAACATGAAGCATGTGCGAGGTCTCTTCCTATTCTGATCTTTCACTGCACTGAAGAAATGTCTCCTTTTGTGTTATTAGTGCCTTCATACATATAATACTTCTAGATGTAGTGTTATATCCATGCTTACTTCAGCATGTAAGTGAAGAAAAGAACATGGAGCAAGGTAGCATCTTTTACTGTGCCAAAAAGTTATGTCCATCGTCACTTCCTAAGAGTTTCATTGCTCTCTTGTTGTGTGGCCAAAGTAGCTTCCACTATTTATTTTTCTTTGTTTGCAAAATCCAGCTTGGCTTGACTTTTGACAGTTCTCCCTTTATCCATTGACCTTCTAACCTCTCTGCCACGTATGTCTTGGCCAATCCATCCTTACGGCCTTACTGGCTTTCTATTTCCTGCCATGTAACTTGATTACAATAGCCTAGGTGACAAAAAATAAACCCACATGTTTACTTTGATTTGTAGCTTGTATACCATGACAATTTTTTTTCCTAGCACGTGTGCAAAAGCCAGCTCTTCTGAAGGAAAGATCAAGAGGTCAAGGCAAAGCAAAATAAGAGGAAACAAATGACTCACAAACTTGTGCTGAAAATCCAGTAAGTTCTGGTTCTTTTAGTGTCAGGTTTTGCTAGATTGACAACAAAGGTTGGACAGAGTCTAGAGGAAGTGTTGCAGAGAATAACTAATTTTAGCAGTTGAAAGGGGCCCCAAAGAATTTTCTTAGTAATGGAGTATCTTAGAACATCCGCTTCAGCAATACCTTGACACTCCAAGTCTAGACATAGAGTTCAGACCAGGTAAGACCAGTCACATTTCCACGTCCCTCTTCACAGTTATTTATCTAAACTGCTGAACACAGTGATGCCATGTGACAAGAACTCTCGAAGATGCTTCACTCCAGTGGAAGACATTGACTCTGTGCCTCAAATCAAAGACTCTGCAAGATACCCCTGATTTTTAGCCAATCAGATTAATTGAAGAGTAGAGAAAAATGTAAGCGAATACGAGATTTCTTTGCCACTAAGGGAGCATGAAACACCCTCCTCACCTCTTTCTTCAAGCAAAGAAAGATTGCATCAAGTTATGTTCACCACAAGCCTCTACACAGCTGCCAGCACTGGGTCACTGTTGAGTTCTTCCTACCCCAGGTATTCCCTATGCCACATGCTGGGCAACAGGAGCAAACCCCCAGGTTTCTCTTACAAAGAGCACTACTTCTAAAGGTGCAGTCAAGTGGTGTGCAACTAGCTTAACATCATTTGGTCTGTGACAAATCCTCCCCTCCTGCTCCCCATGGCCCTTCCAGCCCCCTGCAGTCCTCCCACCCAGATCAATGATAATAAAAGCACCATAAATTACGGGGTCCCAGCTCCCCTGCCTGCTGCCAACAGATGCAAGCAGGGGTAACACAGAAGCTGCCTGAGTGGGCGCAGGGAGGAGGGCTGCAGCTGTGACAACTTGCATATGCTCCATCACCTTGTCATTCTGCAAGGAATAAGCCGAGCTTGGTTAAACAGAACATGTAGAAGAATTTCTTGCTTCCCCGCAGCAATGCAGGCCTTCAATTTCATCACAGAGCAGGTGTTCATCCAAAATAAGCAAGGGAATCCTGATGGACTCTGCAGAGCCCCAGCTCCTCTCCAGACAGAGCCCTCCAGGGCAGCCACACCAGCCCAGACCTCAGAGCAAGTAAAACTGAATTATTCTCACAAAATTCACATGGCATTTCTATAGCCATCCATGTCCCTAAAAAGTTAAAGGGTGGGCAAGAAAAGAGACAGACCTATACTACAGCAAGGAGTGCCACACTATTTCTTCAAATTCTGCTGCTTTTTTTGTGCCAGCTGACATGGAAGTGATGGAGAGATCATTCCCGCTGCAGAAGGGACTAAAAGGAGCTGGAAGACAGAACTGGATCCTCTCTAACAATAGGAAGCAGAAATGCAACACTGACATATAGGGATGACGTGGATCTCTCTTCCAAATGTTTCTAATGGGCTTCTGGGATTTTGTGGTTGGGAGGATATGTTCATTCTTTAATTTAAAAAGCCCGAAGAAGACAACCAAAGAGATTAGGGGGAATATATTCTTTTGTTTTTCCCTCCACATGACTTTCTTGAAATGAATAGAAACACAAATACATTTCCACTTCCTCTTGGCACAAAATTGCAGAATTTGGAGGCTGCACTTACCCTTTTGAACACCTGCAAATGACATATCAGCAGCATTAAGGGGAAAGAAACAACACTAAAATAACTTATAAATCCACAGCGGATGAAACTTCAGAACATGGTAAGGATGTAAGCAGGAAGAGAAGAAAATTAACAAAGAACAATCTGCACAGTGCTGACTAGCAACAGGGCTGTCACCCTGTAACTACTCTGCTGAGCAAGAGGCACTGCAATATGGGGGCACACTCTGTACCCATGTGTTAATCCTTGCCATAAACCACCACATCTCATCAGAGGTTTTACTGGAGAATGCTTCTGTTTATGAGGCAATAACCATCTTTTGGCCCAAGTAAATTCAATAACCATAAGCGGAGGAGATTAATGGATAATGCTATTACTGAGCAAACAGAGCACCCCAGACATTGTGGCTGTGGCTAGCTATTAAAATTTCATTTGTTCTGGCCTCAAACCACCCAAGCACACAGGTTAAGGGAAAAAAAGACACCCAAGAAACAAAAGAGGCAGTGACACCTCCAAGTATGAGGAACCTGTGTTTTCTCTTCCCAAGCCCCAGGACATGCAGTACAAAAGCTTCTTCTGTTCAGAGGAGGCACTGTTCCAAGACCTGCCCTGACTCTTCTGCAGCCATCCCAGGTGTTTCCCAGCCCCTGCTTCCCAGCTGAGGCTGAGCATGGGCACAGCCCACCGAGGTGTGCGCACACATGCTGCAGGCTGCTGCTGGGCTCGTGCTCAGCTCTTGATGAGCTTTACCAGAAGAGGAATATGGGGAGTCCTGGATGTGATAAATGACAGAGGGAAATTGTGTGCCCAGAACAGGAGACTGTAATCTATTTTGTCAGTGTCCAGCAAAATGGGGAGGCAAATCCGAAAGAGTCAGAGAGAGCTGACCAAGCACCTATTCTCCGCTAGTACACAAGCACATGCAGCTGTTTCCAGACACACAAAAATGAGACAAATAGTTCAGTCCTCTTGGAGGAGCAGCAAGAACAGAGACAAGTGGTTTGTGTACCGACACTAATAAAAACAGTGCCAACGTGCTTAAATAAAGAAAGCAGCTTTGGCTTTAGGGTAAAAACTATTACATCCTCATGGATGATACAGTCTGCTATTGATGTATCTTGCCAAATATTGCCCCCAGTTCAGAACTAGAGAGATTATGTGCTCTGCAAATTGAAGACAAATGTGGGATAGAGTGAGAGAAGAAATTTTCTTTGCTGTGTTTGAGAAAAACATAGGGCAGCAGAGGCCATAGAGATTGTGACTGTTATACCAAGAAAAAAAAAAAAAACCTGTCTGATCTCAGAACAAATGGTGCCTGCAATTGCCAGAACTACTACTGAGAATTAGTAATTAAAACACAGTTGTATCAGGATAACAAATTTCCAACAGTTCAAGGCAGAGGTCATGGTTACATGCAGGGTTTTGTTGAAAAGCATCAACAAGATGCTCAGTAATGCTTTACAGAAAAATACTGTTGAAATAGTCCGCAGAGGTTATTTGAGAATTACAAACTAAATGAGAATGACAAAAACCTGTTTTATTGGTCTTAACTGAGCAGTGACATGGAGGACGTGCACTGAGACTGGGGCATTGGCAAAACCTCGCAACAGTGGAATAAGAAACGGTGTCATTAGCACAGTGGTGTATACATGGAATTTTAAGGTTAACAAGGAATTTATCTATGCTTTTTTTCTCACATCCTCGAGCTGGAGATAACACACACAAAGTGAAGACTGTGCATGTCAAGTATATTTTTGCTGGACACTTTTCCTCTCACATTGGGATATCAGTGCCTTAGGCTGCACTGTTGTGTGTTAGTTCTGTTGTGTGTTAAAGACCTTAGGGTGTTTTTTAGGCAAATAACAACTTGACCTCACTGCTAGCAATGCAATAACACATTGAAATACAATTTTAAAATAACGAAATGCCCCCTTAAAGTATTTTGGAGTTAGACTGATGCATGTTTAGCCCTGTTAAGGTGTACAACAGTCCTATTAAAACCTACAGACATATTGTGAGACAAAAAAAAAATTAAAAATTCCTGAAATGGCAGAAACTGAGAAAATAGGAAGTCAAGATTTGTAAATATATGAGGAAACAGATACATCAAGCTAAATAAAAAGCCCATCTGAAATGAGGCTGCAGGAATGCTCCCACTTACCAGCACATCTGTGCAATGAGTACAGCCAGGCAGAGACACCCACAGCCTTTGCACAGAAAGACCCACAGAGCCTGATGTTGCATAACCTGTTGAGTTTATTTCCTCCAAAGATCGGTAGAATGAAGGAGACCTTCAAATCCAAGCTGCCTCTGAGAAAACGGAGCCTTACAAATGAAAGTTAGAAATTAAATCGTTGTGAGAAATTTATGTTCCACTGTATATGTTTGACTTATACCAGGTTTAATTTTTCTTTTCTGGATAATGTATAGCTCTTTGACAGCCAGCACATCCAGGTCTTCTTTCTGTGGAAACCTGATGGGTATGGGCAGACTTATGCTGAGATCTTGCAAGGCATTAGGACACAACACAATCGGCCGTGGGATATGGCAGTCACCACCAAGCTACTTTTGATCCCATGTTACTCCAGCCACTCCCTGTTTAAGCATTTCAAATTCACAGGCAATAGAAATGGAATTTTTCTAGAAAACAGGGCAACGTGTGGAACTACATTACTGAATCCCGAGAGTTTCTTTCAATCACTTCTGCCCACAGTGTCTCCTGAGCCCCATTCAAAGGTAAAGTTATCATCTAACTACATTCAAAGTATCTTAAATTCTCCCTCAAGGAAGGATTTCTTCTCACAACTGACAGTCTCTATCTGATAAATGTCTCCTAGAGTATAGTAAATAATCTCATGAAAATAGGAGTTATGGACATTTAACAAGCCTGGATCTTCAAAAGCACCGAGTTAAATCAACAGCTTGGTAACAACATCATGCTGTCACATCCAAGCAGATACTGTGATCCCCCAAAACAATGTCTGTATTCTTGAGTTAAAGGATTGGCATACTTTTCTTTCTGAAGGCATAAGGAGAGTGTCTCATCCTTCCCAGCAACAACAAATGTCTTCCCTAATGTTAGAAGGCATCTTATTCCCTTTGAACATCAGGCCTCTCTCTCCTACTTCCCCTCAGGAAGGTTTAGCTCCTCTGCCTGTTGAGCTCCTTATTTTCCACTAACAACGAAAGCACATCACTAGTTACTCCATGCTAATGTGCTAATGACTCAAAACCCTTTTTTTTTTTTTTTTTTTTTTCCCCCCTACAGTATTACTACAATATTTTTTGTCAGTGCTCATGTCCTCTGATCAGCTTCACTGCTGATAGACTTTCCTTCTCTCATTCCCTAAGTCTTTGTAACCTCTTCTATTTCTTTAATCTCTGGAAGAAACAGGGTTCCTAGGTCACAAATTTTCCAGCCTTGGATCATCTTCGACGAATATTTTGCTACTTCTTGTTGTTACCTTGTGACTATGTTAAGCTGCCATTCCTAAAGAAGTTTTACTATATTTCTCTCTTTCTTTCCCAGGATGAGAACCCACAGCTCTTGCTCACATTGTCTTGAATTCAGCCTTCATAATACTACACACATTTTCAGCAGTTTCCTTCATTATAGCTCACTTGAATTGTCTGAGGATATATCACAGAATGCTATGCATTTTCCCTGCCTTCGCTGGTGGCTGCAGTAAACCCACAAGACCAGAACTGGCACCCTAACTCTTGCTTTCCATACTGCATGCAAAGAGACAATTTATTACGCTAATGGATTTAATATTCTGTGGCTAAAGATGTAAATCTTCAGCCATGCCTGGTGCGCTGGGTTGGCAGCTCTGATTACATACCAGATTAGCAGACCTGAATGGCACAGCACATTCTCAGATCGAAACAAAGACCTTCTCTAAGCCCCCTAGAAGGAACCTGTCAGAGGGGGTAAATAATCACGGCTTGTGGGGAAGTCAGGGGTACAGTTTCACTCGCTGGAGTTCGAGCTAACTTCATCAATGCATGAGGCAACTAATCCATGCAGTCATTTTTTTTTTGAAGTATTGCTATCACTTTATTTTTTTGAATTTCTGTCTGCGCTTCTGATCCTAATGTTGATCTTCAAGCTGTCAGTTTAACTGTTCTCACTTGTTTCAGTATCATTGACAAACCATTTTTGTGAACATAAATGATTTTTGCTTGCTGGTCTAGGTACTTGGCTTGTGCGCTTTCACTATTACAAAATTTAGCTTTGCTGTTAAGTTGCAGTTGTTGGTTAATGCCATATGCTACCATTCCTTTCCAATTAGCTACTCTTCTAAACACATGTGACAGAGAAACCTTTAATTTCCTAAGCATACACTGCCAGACAAAATTAACATACAGCACAGCTTTTGTTTCTTAAGTGAGTGTGGCATGTTTATGGCCAAAACACCAACAAAGTTATGACAACACAGCCCGGGGGATTACAACTCAAAAACTGGTGCTGGTGCCACAGGTTGTATTTTCTTTAGCTTAGAATTCCCCTTGCCCCCTGAGACCAGGGCAAACAAAAACAAAACAAGAAGTACAGAGGAAAAAAAAAATAAGAAAAGATAAAGGCAAAGGCAAGGGAAGAAGAGATGAAAGAAAGGAATATGTTCTACAATCCAGCACAGGTAAAGCCACTGACCCTGCTTGTTCTCCTCCTTTGTTTAGAGATAATGAGATTGAAGGTCAAGGATCTCCTTTCCAACAGTCAGACAATCAATGAGCCAGCGTCAGATGTGCCAGTGAGAACTGTACTCAGGACAGCTCATATATGTTGCTAAAGCCCAGGTCACACCCATCTTCTTGGCCTCATCTGACCCCAGCACAGAGGAAGATAAGAAAAGTCACAACATCATAAAGAAAACTTCCTTCTCCACCCTCTTTTCAGACCTAGAGTCTGTAAGTTTACCTTGGACCTTTATAATAGAGAAGTCTTAAAAAAAGGTCTTTCCTCAGGAATGTCAGGGTTTTCATATAACTAGAAAATGTTTGCTTTTGTACAAATAAGTGTTGTATCTTTGAATTGGAGCCTCCTATCCCAGAATAATTCATACCTAATCATAACTCACTTCATGGATAAAAATGAGGAAATTGTTCAGAGGCCTTCAAGTTAACAAGATAGAACACACCACAGTACTTTGCACTTTTATGCTTCACAAAACAGAACCTGAATATGTAAGAGTGGAGTACCACCATGACTGTCTTTAATCAAATGCAGCATCCAAGTGCATTGGACACAGTCTGAGCACATGCAGCAACCAGTACACCTTTGAGGTGCATGCCCCTTTTCTCCACCCAAACAGCATGAAGATAGAGAAAGGCACTTGCGCAAATGACCAGGTCAGGGAAGTCCTTGAAAGGCTGAGCATTTTTGGTATCATGTAAAAGATTTTCATCAGAGCTTAGACTGTCTACTGAAATTAGAAAAGACTTTATGATTCTCTACCATGATAAACCTGACCTGCTAAATGCCAGCCAAACTGCATTTAAGATACCTCCAGGCTTTGCTGATTGCTTCCCTATGGCTTCTGTCCTCTAATACAGAAACAATTTCAGAGATAAGATCTGAGATTTCAGGCTGCAGAACTGGATTTTAGCATCAGCCATATATGTAACCCACAGGGAATCAGGTCAATGCATCTCTAGCTTATTCTTAATTTTCTTCATGAAAACTCGTGTGTAATTGATTTCAGTTATCTAAGTCCAAGTCATCATTTTAAGTAGCTGTTCAATGACAATAAGAGTTAAAAAAAATTCAACTTTCCATAAAATTAAGGGAAGAGATTTAGAGAATGAAGTTTTGCCCTGACGCAACCAAAGCAGATGAGACATCTTGATTCTTTGTTTGCAGTCACCAAGCATCAGAAGGCACTCAGTTCACACAAGGTACTTTGTTGTTTTGCTGCATGATCCTGTAACTGTCAGTGAGAAAGAGGCTGCTGGCCATCCCTCTAATCTCAGAGTTCGGCTTCACACCAGTGACCATAAGATTGCTCCAGTTATGTGCTGTGTTTTGTCACATCTGGGAGTCCTGTTAGCTGATGACTACCAGAAACTGAGGAGGAGTCAGCCTAAGTGGAGAGGGACTTGAGCCGTGAAATCTGGATACAATCCCATGCAGTCAATGCCTCTCATAGATATATGTCTTTTATTAGGAGCCACATATGGTGGCTACACGGGAGTGATTCCCACCTTTTCCATGTCCTGCAATAGCTTCTTTGAGGCCTCATCACTGCTACCTCTTGCACAACCTCTTGGCATGCTTCTTTCCTGTTGTGAAGGGCCAGGCCATCCTTACACAATGCTGCCTACAAGGCCCTAGCTTGCTGTCTGCCCTCTGTTCACATTTCAGCCCAGGGCAAGACCCCTGGCTGAAGAAGTCATGGATGCCAGGTTCTGCCCATGGTGTGGCAGGACCAGGCCAATGGAGCAGCCCCCAGCCCCCCTGGTGACTCCCAGCCCTGCAGGCTGCAGTGGGGCTGGAGTGTGGCAACTGCAGGAGGAGACATCCCACCAGGGGAGCAAACAGCCAGCTGTCAGTGCAAAGTCACCCTCGATGTGCTACAGCAATGAGAACATGATGATCAGGTTAGAAAGAGAAGGATGAGAAAACAGCAAGTCCAGCGCACATGGCAGAAGTCTGCAACACTAAAACTGGCATGTGTGCCAGGGCCAGTCAAAAGTCTGCAGAAAGGCAGACAAGAGTTTAACACAACTGCTAACAAAGGGTGAAGTGGAGGCTCAAAGGTTAAGTAGATCTTTTAAGGCTCTGACCCCTATGGAGCAGAGCCTAGTTAGGCATCCTAGAACTGGGCTCAAGTCACTGTTAGACCAGCAGATCTCAAATAATCATTCCCACAAATTTCTTTTGTGGTGATATTTCTAAACAATACCAGGGAACATTCCTTCATAAATTGTGCTGTGTTTCAGTTTCCACATTATAGCTGTGATGTAACTCAGTAACACTTTGTCCCATCAAGCTCAACAACAATAGATTTAATCAGAGCATTTGTCTCAGAGAGACAATGGGGAGTTCTGATTAATCTGGCACCTAGCTCTGGCAGTTGCCATTGAGGGATTTTTTTTAAGTGTGTGCCCTTGGCGGGTCTTTAGTACACAATATGCCAAGCGTGCTGGCTGCCAAGAGAGCTGCAAAAATGTCTCATGCCATTTGACATATGAAGAACACACTTCATTTCAGAAATGTAACATTTCTGCAGAAGAACATGGAGGAAAACACTGTTCCCCAGACCTCCAATCAGCCAACCACACGAGCATCGAGGATATCACAGTCAGCCACAAAGGACCAGTCCTCTGAGACCCCACTGGTAGGTAGAGACCACACTGCAGTGACTGTGCACACAAAAGAGGGGACTAGGTAAGGGTAGCACTGCACCACTGCTCTGCAGTGTGTGTGTTGGTACTTTTCGCACTTCCACTGCTTTTCAAGTGACTCAGACCACAAAAATACTGTAGGCTGCTGCAGAGTGGAGAGGCCTCTGCACATAGAGTAGGTATGGGTAAGATTCCAGCTCAGAAGGCAAAACACGTTTGTCAGTCACCATGTCCAAGGACACATCAAAGACACAAGACCACAAGATGCAGTTTGGTGTGATTGAAAACAAAGGTAGGACCTGACTCAGTTTCCCAACACATTTCTCTGAGGAGTGGGATTGTGACAGGACAGATTAACCAAGATAGTGAGAGACCCTAACAACCTACAATGCGTTCCATAACACTGGCAAGAAGCCAGTCAGCAAGTGGCACCAAGCAGTTCCCTCAGGCCTGCAAGGTGGGGTGAAGTATTTTTCAACTGAGGCTTAGAGAATATCTTTGTCCCCTCCCGCAGCCCTCTCTGCTCACCACCAAGCAGCCATGGGAAACTTGCTCCCCAGCTTGCATGCCAGCAACCTCCCTATGTCACCTGTCCATCCATCCCATGCACTGTTCTGACCACTAGCCCTGCTCGCAACCCATAGCCAGGCTAGTTCCCTGTGCACAGCTGCCTGCTTCTCCCAGTCCCAAAAAACTTTTCTGTAACGGGCCAAGACACATAAAAACTATGGCTCAGGCTTGTCCTTAGCGTGGATTGTTGCCAGACAGTAATGCTTAAGCATTAACTCTAATGCTTAAGAGCATCAACTCTAATGCTTAAGAGCATCAACACTTACAAGCTGAAAATTTAATGGGATTTTGTATCTCAAACCAGCCCTTGGCATTTGCAATCTAAGAAAAATTGGCATGGGGTGGGGAGAAGATGATAAAACAAACAAACAAAAACCCCAATGAATAAGACAACAGAAATGTAGTAACCAAAGTAAGAAATAAGGTCCCAAAGCAACCGTTAACCTCCAATTCCTGCTCTCTCCACAAGGCTCTTTCTCCTCCTGCTGTCACTCCTTCCACTGCAGGAACACAAAGGAAAGGGGCTACTTCTGGTACAGGGTCCAGAGGGAGAAAGGAGACTTCTACAGTGCTCCCCATCAGAGAAATGATAAGTAGCACACATTAGCATGGCATCTCCTGCAAATCATCATTCTTCAGTCAAAAATAAAATAAAATAAAATAAAATACACACAGCTTTTCCAATATTTTGAGACCAGGTGAAATTCCAGGTGTCCTTGTTTTCACCAACACTGTCATGCTTTTGCCATGTTTATGCTTCGTGCAAGGTGTACTTCTGCAATTACAAAACATATTTTGTGTGCTGATTTTGGAGCTGAGGAAGATTCTCTAGGTGGGTGCAGTCAGCCAGAGAAGGAGCTTAGAAGTTATAATCAGCATATAGCTCATCTTGACCAGCCCCACCTCACATTCATTTCAATAATGTTTGTTTTGTTTTAAATCTTGCTTTGATTTTTTGGGAAGTAAAATGCCCACCCCTGCCAAGAAGAAATGGTACATTCTACATGTCACCACTATATCTCCTTCTTCTCGAGAGCTAGATGTTGTGAAACAGAAATATTAACTTATATTAAGGCCAGATTTTTATCAGGTCAAGTCCTGCAATGGAAGGATTTCTGTATGAAAAAAAAAATTAAAAATGACTGAAAGTTACTAAAAAAATGCGACTGCTTAGACATACAAACCACCACCTTGTTTACTGTATAATTTCTTCAAAAATCCCTAACATACTCATGTCACCTTCTCCTTAGTTTTTTTGGTTTGGTTTGGTTTTAAGGCTCTAAGATAACAAGCAGAAACCTGTCTGGTTTCTTAAAAGTCTGATTCATCACAAGAATAATATTCCTGCCTTCGAGGTGTACAAATGTTTCCAGTCCTTAGCTTTGGGAGCCATGTGATAGAGATTTTCCTTCTAGCTCAGAGGGCTAGATTCCCATGCTAAAAAATAAAAACAAAAAAACAGTGTTTCCCACATGGTTGCAGAGAGGTTTGGAAAGGTGTATTCAGATCTCTAATGCCCAGCTTTGGTGTCATTCACTATGTTGAACTTGGGTCTACCTCTTCTAATTTAGAAAGGAGCCACGTTCAAGTTGTAACAGCCTTTCGTGCAGGGACTCTTTCCACCTGCAAGTTTGGTTCAAGTCTGAGCACAGCTCTTTCCATACTACAAGGCATGCCCTTAAGCAAGACATGAACAACTGCAAGAAAACCACACAGTGAAGATGGTGCCTCCAGCTGTAAGGAGCAAAGACTTCACAAAAGATAGGTCAGAGACCTGGAAAGAAGAACAGGTTGGCATGGCCTAAAATACATCTCCATCAGCTAGTCAGGAAGGGCTCATACAGTGCTTCTCTAAACAGAAATTTCTCCCAGAAACTATTCACATTGGTGACTACCTACAGATACCCAGTGCTCATCAGACCAGTCACCGGCAATGGAAAACCAGGGCCCAAAGCCAGTGACCTCAGGCTAGTTCATCATCTGAAGATATTATTTGTTCACCCTTCACTTTCTTTAATATACGGCATTTGAAATCTATCTCCAGATTTCTCTTTTGGATATGTATTTCTTTTGCAGTCTAGTAGGTTTAATTATTTCCAGACCTTACAGCAAAAAGTGGAATGCTGCAAGAAACCTAAAACGTATGATTAGAACATTTTTTTCTTAAAACATGATGAATAATCCATTACAATTATTTATGTCTTTGGATTGAATCAAAGTAAGAAAACAAGTATGTCATAAATGACATCTTGATATATTTTGGTATACCGCTGAACTGCGTCAATGAAGTGACTTTCAGCTCCTCCAGTTTAGGTTCCTGAGAAATCTTATCAGGATTATTGTTGAACACAAGCCAAAGTTGATGTTGTTTGCTTTTTTATGAGTTGCAAATTAAGGGAAATGCAAGAAGTGTTTTGCGTAACTCTGAAGGATAACTGAAAGAAAGGTTCTATTTGAGAAAGCAGCACTGGCTGCAGTACTGTTGGGGAGAAGATAGTACCCCTGAAGGTGTTTTTTTGTGCCTGAAACACATCCTGCTTTTCCCAGCTATAATAATCAGTCTAATGGAAGATGTGGCTGCAACCTACAAACTTTCCTTTCCCTACAAAGAATCCAGTTGCTTTAGGTCAGGTGGGATGTGAGTGAAATCAACTGATCACCTGTTGTGCCTTAAGATGCATCACCTAAGAGTGATCACAGCATATATAAATGCCTTGAGACACATGACTTTGAAGAGCATTACACAGCAAGTATCTTTCATCCCTTTCTTAGTCATAAGTCATTGAACTGACTTGTCTTGGTTTCAACATTTAGTCTGCCATCATGGGATAACTCAATCCACTTTTTTTCCCTACTGAAAAGCTTGAAGATAGAGCACACTCTCCTATTGAAAACTGGTTCCTAAAAAATTGTCATGCCTTACTTCTCCAGGAAAATATTTGTTACATTCTGTAAGCAATACTTTTATGCTACCAAGAAGATCAGGGTAAATCTTTTAGCTCTGAGAGTCAGTTTTCCAGATCTGGTGTGATTAGCAGTCTTCTTCTCTGAAAATCCACAGTTTCTCTATCACTACCATTATTTTGTTTAGCATTTACACATATGAGCTGCTGCAGACAGCATTTGGGCTTTAAAAGGCTTGTGAGTAGGCTAGAGCAAGCTAGTCCATTCATTCATCAGAAAGGGTCAGCATGAAGGACTAAAATCACAAAGGAAATCTTGCACTACACCAAGTTCAAAACAAAGTGAGTCTGTCTTCCCACATATCACCCATCTGTCCTGAAGGAAGAAGCAGGATGATGAATTCCCATTTTGCTGCACAAAACGGAATGAAGAAATCAGGTTTAAATAAAACTGAATATCCATGCTGTGTTGCAGAATGACAGGTGCTTTGGGTTGATTTGTCGTTGTTTTTTCTCTCCAGCTAATACCTCTCAAAGAAATACTACAGTGCACCAATTTGGCACCAATTCTTTCACTTTTACCAGGTCACAACGTCTCCCAGTTTGTGTTTGTGCTCTGCCAGAGCCATATGAAAGCAGTTTTGCCACAGCAGGGCTACCTGTGATGATTAACAAATGCATGCACTGAGTCTCTTCTGTGGTCACGCTGTCTTGCTAGAACTTCATGCTGTTATAACTCATCTTGAACGAGCAGCTCTGATTCGAACCTTACGGAAAAAGTCAAGCAAAATTAGTGGTGCTGGCATGTGTGTGTCACTGCAGGTAAAAGGTCTCATGACCGTTCTACGCACTCCATGAACTTTACACAAATCACACATCATGAATTCTTTAACACATTGTTTCTGGTTAAAAGGAAAAGCCACATCACATTGTTTTCCAGCTATACTTTTAAAAATTAATGACACAATGTCTGTTGTTGCAGATATAAATGAGAGCTGTGTGTGTGATGTTTCCTGGTTTGAGCAATCCTAAACCTTTACATGGTATGGTGTTTTGAGGGCTCTCACAAAGTCATCGAGAGACACTGAGGGCTTTGGCAGGTTTTCAGCTTTATCTCAGTGGAAAGCAAGAGAAAAAGAGAGCATGGATTTGTTTGTCTTCTAAGGAGTTGTACTTAGTGGAAGCAGGAAAATAGGGAGGCCTTCACTGGGTGATTAAATAACAGTACATAGCAAGTAACAATTCGGCTCACATTGCTTCTGAAAGTACAAGAGGTGAGGAGCAAGGGCTGCATCACGTCACACGTTGCACTGCTCGGGACTTGCAGGAGGAAGCCCACAAGTCACCTTTGGATCCATGCTGCTGCCTGCTCCACAACAGACTTTCGTTCAATTTTGTTAGACATGCCTTTTTTTTTTTTTTTTTTTTTTTTTGTGTTGCCCTTACTAGTTAACTGCTCCATCCTTTGCTCAGGGCTTTAGTTAGATCCACAAGCAGCTTCCTGAGCCCATGCACAAAATGCACAAATTCCATATAGAAAAGCAAAGAGTTATGACTAAGAAGGGAGCAGTAGACAGCATGACTGCTTGCTCCTTGGCCATAAACTCCTGTGACAGCACAGTAGCACAGGAGAGGGCCAACAGGACCACTTCCACCCTACAGCTTTTCTACTCAGGAGGCCCCTCAGTCATATGACCCTCTGGACACAGCCACCCTGAACATGGCTTGTCCCCACACCCAGCACCTTCCTGCCCGGCTGTGGCAGTTTCTACCATGGGCAGCCTAGGCCTCTGCAGGGCCTTAGCCCAGCTGTACACCCCAGCCCTTCCTGGAGACAGGCCTCAGTAGCCTGGAACGGAGCTTGGTGGTCAAGCTTTTCTAGCCCAAGCTCACCATTGTCATTGTGAACAGAAACAGGGAGAGCAAGAAGCCAGCCAACTCCACTCCTCCTGGGAGCACCATGCTCGGCCACAGTGCCACACAATGTGATGCTGCACTAGCATCCACCAGTACTTTTCACCCCTGTGGTGAGAAGGGGCTAGGAAGATGCAGTCTGATCGTATGTAGGTTCTGGCACATGGCAGTGCATGCACCAGCTCTCTTTGCCTCTTTAGTTCATAGAGGTGCCACTTTGAGCAAGACCATACAGCTCCAGAGCAATGCTAAATGTTGTCTGCTTAGCAAGCTTCAGCCTCTTTATGAAGAACAAAGAATCTCATTCAGGACATGGTAGAGCTACAGATCCAATATCTGCTGCAAAGTCAGCATTAAAGATTTGTATAGCCCAGTTTCTCTACTCTGAGAATGGAAGAATAAGGTGAATAAATTCCAATTTTAATTAAAGACACGGAAGGAAGACAATAAGTTTCTATTTACAAGTCATATTATTCACAGAGATGAATAACCTTCTTTTACACCTACTTGTTCTGAGAGAAATTGGTTACTGTGACTTCTGAAATGCCATAGGGCACAGGTGTTTGCGAAGTCAGAGGCAAAAAATCTTCAGGAATATATAGCCAGAGCAAAAATACCTGGATTTTGGTTTTCAGATAGTTTCCATTGGTGGCAGGCTCTAATTGTATTATACCCATGGCCCATAATAGCAGGTACAAGACTCGATAAGCCAGGAGCTTCCACATCTCCAAACACCACACTGAGTGGATCCACTACTTTTAAGTTAACGGTCCCAACATACTGTATAAAGTAACAAGAAAAATAGATTCTCTCTACTTCTTTTATCAGCTGTAGCAGAACAATATGATTTGTACTCTGACCTCCAAACCTGCAGAGCCAGACACTGGTCTGCCCGTTTTCACGTATGTGTTGCACATTTGCAATAGCACATGTGACTCAGGCATATAACTGCGCTGGTGGAAATGCAGTTTTGCACCTCCAAGGCCAACATTTCACAAAATGAAATCATTAGCTCCTATGCTAATTAGTTAATTATCCTTTTAATTAATTAATTAATTATCCTTTTAATTAAGTATTAATTAATAATCCTATTAGTTGTTAATATTCACATCAGTCATCAGGACTGTCTGGCCAGATCACACCCTAACTGAGAGTATAATGCTACCACATTTGCAAGAGCAGAGAGGAGGAAGGGTTTACTCTGATCTGCTGAGAGTGAAGGGGAGGCCTATTGTACTGTCTACATGAGGGTCTTGCCTCTTGGCAGTATAAGCCTACAAAGCCTCTGAAGATACGGGAGGCCCAGGCCAGAAGGGTCACCAGAAGGCGCTCCAGTTGTCCACAACTCCTTTTTTACCCATGCAGCAAGATGAAAGGCTGCTCCTGGCTGCCCAGGGCAGGGACTCCCACCTGCAAGCCCTAAAGTGACAGTGGGAACTGGTGCAGCCACAGCTCCTAGGCCTTGGTCACTGGGCTCTCCTTGGCTCCATTTTCCCATATGGAGAGCCCAGTCTGCATGGCATGATATGCTACAGCTGCTTAGTGCTTAACCAGCATTTGCATGGCTTCTCTTCCAGGGCACTAACCTCTGGGCATGACCATCATCCAAATACACTCTCTCCACCACACTTTTTATCTCCCCAGTCAGTAATTGCACCTAAGGAGGCTCTCAGATAGAGATCAGTAGTAACACTTTCTCCCTCATTGCCATTGTTCTTCTGTGGCTCAAATGGCTTCAAGTGACAGATTTGAAAAACAGCCAGGGCTTGTAAAGTGTGGGAATGGAAAGTTTCTGAATGCTGGCAAGCGCTTACCAACCCCTGCATTGTATTATCAGCAACCAAGTGGCACTAGAGCTGTGCCAAATTAGGTGGAAAAGGAGCACACACAAAGAAAGATTGATGGATCTCAAGGCAGAATTGTTATGAATGCAAATGCTCCTGGATAATTTCACCCACTATTTGCTGCAGCAGGAGTTCCTCTCTGGTAGCATCTCTACCTATTGCTCCCTCATGGAAGGGGACAGAAACATCCAAGCTTTCCTGCTGCAGGACAATATACACTTCATCTAATTTTGCAGCATTTAGGTGAAGTCAATCCAATAAACTCATTCACAGTTACTTGAGGAAAATATTTTAACAATTCGTGAATCATTTGTATCTGCTTAAGAACACCAAAGTGCTCAGGCAACCCCTCAAAGATAAATGTTACTGGTATCAATTACCCCGTGATGCCACAGAAGTCCTTGCTCAAGAATGTATACTGAATATGTTGCTCTGTGTGGTGGGAGGTGCTCCCTGACCAGTTCTGCCACAGACAGTGTTATCTCACTGACCACTGCCGAGGTGATGACCTGGTTACAGCACATGGGAACACCAAACGCTGTGCAATCCTACAATGCACATCTTTGCCCTGTGCCAAAGGGAGCCTAGCCATGTTTCACTAGTGCAGATATCATAGCAAGATTCTGCCACAATGAAGCTGCTTTGGCATGACTGACTTTCCATAAGAAATTTACTGTGGGAAAACCTTCACTCCTCTAAAAGTCCATCCAAATATTTTAAAAGGGTAAAAACCTTTCCTTCCCTTTCTCTAGGATCTTTTGCAAGAGCTAGGGTGTCTTCACCAAGCAAGGCTGCCCCTCGCGCAGTGAGAAAATCCAGCCTTGGCAATGGCAAATTCCCCCCACCAGACGTGACATCCTCCGAAACCCTCTCAAAGGCAGTCCATTAAAAATATATAGTAAGTTAAAAAAAAATGTCACAATCATCTTTGACACTGTCTCCCTCAGCATTCTCCTGGAGAAGCTGGCAGCCCATGGCTTGGACAGATGTACTCTTCGATGAGTAAAAAACTGGCTAGATTATTGAGCCCAGAGGGTGGTGGTGAATGGAGTTGAACCCATCAAGGCCCTGGAGCGTGTCCAAAGAAGGGCAACAAAGCTGGTGAAGGGCCTGGAGCACAAGGCTTATGGAAAGTGGCTGAGGGAACCGGGGCTGTTCACTCTGGAGAAGAGGAGGCTCAGGGGAGACCTTATTGCTCTCTGCAACTACCTGAAAGGAGGCTGTAGTGAGGTGGGGGTGACTAGTGATGGGACGAGAGGTAACGGCCTCAAGCTGTGCCAGGGAGGTTAGGAAAAACTTCTTCTCTGAGAGAGTGGTCAGGCAGTGGAACAGGCTGCCCAGGGAGGTGGTGGAGTCTCCTTTCCTGAAGGTGTTCCAGAAACACGTAGATGTGGCGCTTAGGGACATGGTTTAGCGGGCATAGTGGTGTTGGGTCGATGGTTGGACTAGGTGATCTTAGAGGTCTTTTCCAACATTTATGATTCTATGAGTCTATGATCTTAGTAAATTCTGGGTTTAAACCTTATTATTTAGTTACTATTTAGTTAATATTTAGTTACTATTAGCCCTACAGAGCTCTCAAGAAATCTCAACTGAGCTGTTCCTGGGGATGATGCAACCTGCAGCCAGGTGACATTCAGACATACCCAGCATAATCCGTCTTTCACCAGCCTTGGAAATGCCCCTGCACAATTCCAGATGCAGCTACAGCTACGACCAGGTTATGCAAGGGCAGCCCTGCATACTCATCCTATTTGTCCCAAGCAAAAAATGCTTAAAAACTTGATCACAGTCTGGGCTTTAAATAGTCCCCCCTACCTATGTCATATCTATAACATCCGTATCTTATGCCTCCAACTGAGTGATGCTTTTTGTTTTCTGTAGCCTTCCTTTGCTGAAGGTACAAGAGACTTAACACTCACTCACCCTGTCCAAAAATACATCCTTCCTAGGCCTTGTGGCACGCACAGCTGCAATGTGCCAGGAGGTTCTTCAGCCAAGCCACTAGGTCAGGTGCCTTTTAAGAAGACAGCCTGCGTACTCTGACAGTGAGAACAAAGCGTACAGGCTAAATAACTTAATGAGCAAAAATGTACCTTAGGCAATTGGTGTTCTACCCTATTCTGCTGCACTTCATTTACTGAGGTGAACAATGAATTAAATTACACTTAGCCAAGAAAAAAAGTCTGGTGAATTGTGTGAGAACATCCCATTTTGGAAACAAGGCAGGAGCATTTCTGAATTGCAAAACCTAAATTTACCATCAGTTAAATCACAGTTTTGAAGGGGTGCTTTCACCCTAAATATAGATTACTTGGAGGGAGATGAGAAGGATTTACCACAGCTGATTAGAGAAGTTGGCAAAGCACCTTCTAGAACTTCCAGGGGCCAGGGTAGTGCCAGCACCATGCGTACAGCCCATGAGCTACACTGAGGTTCTGCGACCTCCCATGACCTCATGACAGTGAGTCCTGCCTGTTGTAGCCTTTCTCTTCAAATTAAAACAGACTGATGTGAATTTGCAACTTCATTGACTGCAAGCCTGTAACTTAAGCATCAGTGTCCCTTATCCACCAGCTCTGCAACCATCTTTCTTTTGACTGTACATTCCTTTACCAAATACAAGAAAAGCTGAGTCATTGCACCTCCTCACAGCTACATGGGACGCCAGAGTAAGTGAGCAGAGCTGGAAATTTACAGCGCATACAGCCAATTGCTCAAGATCCTAGCTTATACACTTTATGCACTCACAGCGTGGTTTGCTCCAAAGGCAGAGCACGCTACCCTGCACCACAGCACACAGAGGGCAGAGCGCATCCACCCTGCAGCGTCACCTCAGCCTGAAACTCACTGGACCCCTCACGTGGACAATCCCTCCTCGTTGTGGAACAATACTGTCTGTAAAACTGTGGATTATTTATTTGTAATTAATACGTGTTCAGCTCCATTTTGAAAAATTATAATATTAGTTAGCAACCATATCTCCACAAGCACTGTCAGGCTTAAAAGAAAGTGGGTGTCATATTATACTTTTTTATTTGCTGGGAAAAAAATATTAAGTAAACAAATACTCCCCAATTCAATTTTTAAATAGCCATTTTTCACAGATGGACAGAAAGATGATTATGGCTTGGCATGCCTGTGTTATTTTCCTCCCACCCAACACTGAAAAGACAAAAGCTTTTCTTAGTGGGTGTATTAATAGATATCTGAGGCAAGAATGGAGCATTATGATCTCTGGTGGGACCCCCTGGGTTAGTGCTGGACAAGGCTTCGCCTTGCTGACCCCACAGGATGCTGAGCAGCTCTAGGCTAGCCCTCCTTCCAGCAGGGTCTAGGCCAGGTGACTTTCAGAGATTCCTCTTCCACCCTAACTTATTTTACAAGTCTGTGATTTTATAGCCTTTGTCACAATCACAGACTGACGTCAGTCATACACCTGGCAAGACAGTGAAACCCGATATAAAGACAGGAAGCAAGTTTCATCCGTAATATCAGTTTTCAGGGGTAATTAAGTGCAAAATCACCAGCTTTTAATTAGTTTAATTTCATTCTTGTTCCTCTCCCATCACCACCAAGCACCACACAACCAGCACTGGGATGCTGAGAGATCAAAGACCCACAGGTGAACCACATCAGGAGAGGCCAGCACAGCACAGAGCAGCAGGCAGTGCTGTTGGGTGCCCCAAGACTTTGGCTTTATGGTTTGGGATCTGAAAGCTCCATGCTAGTATGACCATTTTTAATCCCATTGGTGTTAAACTTGGGAAAGACACATTTTGCTCTGACTCGCCCAGGAGTTGTCTCGTTTACGTGACTAAATAGGTAAAACCTCAGTCCACACAGACCTTAAGGGACAAGGCAGGAAGAGCAGATGTAGCATCACTCACTAGATAAAGACAATCAAGATCACTAGAGGTTCTCACCACAAAACTTCCTTAGAAATGAAGCTAATGGCTTAGTTTAGAGAGGTAACACAAATTGCTATAGACACAAACCCTTGTACCACAGCCAGCACAGATCAGGCACTGCCAATCCCCAAGGAAATGAGATGAGAGAGGAGGACATAAAGGTGGAGAGAATACTGTTAAAAGTGGGGGAAAAGGAAAGCAATAGAAATTCTCACATTGTGAGACCTGAGTATACCTGGGACAGACTTGTAAGGAGCATAATAAAGTCCAGCATGAAGTGCAGTACACATTCAGCCACTCACCTGGGATGGGTCGCAGCACTGCCTCCCATGCAGCCACCAAGGGAGAGAGGGCAGCTGGTTTATGAAGGCCTGACCTGGTGGAGGGAGGGCTCCATCTCTGTGTGGCAGCAAGGCTGATCCCATCACAGACCAGTCTGGTAAATTAGAACTCCTGGGGACACTTGGCAGCTTGTTTGCATCCCTGAGGAATATTATCCCAGCTGGAAAGGGGAGTTCCAGTCCTGGCTTCTTTTCAGGACCTTCTCAAAATTCAATCGTGTAGGGAAAGAAGAATTATTCTTAACTAAGGGCCATCATTTTCTTCCCCAACACTTGCTAATAAGAGGTTTTCTTGCCCTTGACCCACCTGGCACCCTGCTGATGGTGACAGGGAAAGGTGCTGAGGAAGGACCCTTGGGGTGTGACTCGGAATCTCAGGGTTCAGAGCAGTGCTGAGATGGGGTTTAGTGTCCTTGTACTCCTGACTACCAAAATGACCTGTTAATTTTTTACTTACTGACCTCTCCTGGCTTCAGCTATAAATCTCCACAAAAAGAATCAAGTTAAAAATTGCCTTATGCATAGGGAAACGCCCTAAATAGACACTGCAGACAACACACGCACAGTCACAATGGATCTGTATATTCCAGTCAATTATTAACTCATTGATGCACATCAAGTTTAAGATGTTACTATTCTTTCTGTGCTTAGTGAGTGCCAAATAAGATTTTATTCCTTGTTTTAACATATACATTTCATATTTATTATCTCTTATTCCACACCCAAACTCACCTATCCCCATTGCTATTCAACTGGAATTGGAGGCAACCAGTCAGGAGTTTATCACGAGGCTGCTCATTTGGAGCTTTTTGAGCTCTGCAATGTTGCAGTGTCATGGGGATTTCATTTTTAAAAGTAGGTTCACAAGGGCCCTTCCCTCCTGCTGACAGACCCTTCCAGCAGGGCCTGGTGGATGTGGGCAGTTGGGCTGCTAAGCCCTGAGGAACACGTACATCTCTTTGGGGCCATATTCGTGGTTTGGGCTCTTGGTCCTTGTCTTCCCACCACTGGAGCTTAGAGGCATTGCATTTAACTATTATCTTTAAGGACTTCCTCTCTGACAGAGAGCAAGAGGGACATCACCGCTGGGTGTGAGAGCCCAAAAGGTGATGGATTAATGCTACTTGGTGGTGTTCAGGAAAGAGGAAAAACTGTTTCCTTGTTTTAAAGCAGGAGTCTTCAAGAATTAAAAGATCATTTTCTCAAGAGCTTTGCTTACATATCTGTCCAGTATGTGATCGTAATCATCACTGCAACTGGATGAAAAATTCAACTGTTCTACAGAGAATTGGAAAGTGTAAAAACAAAAACCAAAACCAAGTCCAAAATAGCATCACACGGGAAGCAGCAGGACCCTCATGGCAGTGCAGGCACACACGCCAGCTCCTGCTCAGCTAAGCGCGTCAGGCAGGGCCGCAGGGCCACAGGGCCCCTCCCTCCAGCTCCCTGCACCACTGAGCCACCAACACTCGGCCGAGGCCACCGCATGTCACATCCAGCCTCTGGCACGCTCCATGGCTTCCGTGCTGCCCAACGGCATCATGCTGCCTCAGAAACAGCACGGGGGGGCAGAGCTTTTTTTCTCACAGGTTGCTGAAGAAGTCATTTGCTACCAGCGAGCGGAGTTTTGCAGTGAGTCAACAGCATATTGCCACTTGTCTTCCTGGCACTAGAAGTGATTCACACTGGATTATGAGTGAAAACTTAGCTGCTTTCCTGCCTTAGTCACTGTCAACTAATGGTGGTGGGTTTGCTTGAATTTGCTTTGGTGGACGGGCTGGAGACCACTTATTTACTTGGGTCCACACAGGGATGTATGTGAAACAGGAATAAAACACCCCAGCCCTGCTCCGCCTGCAATAACGTGCTTGTCCCGGCATGTGAACTCTCAGTCACAGACTGACTTCAAGGTCAAGTCAGACAATCCACAAGACTACCCACCAGGAACGCTGATAGACAACCCTCCAGTTATTCTGGGACACATTTGCTACCATCGTGAAGCAGAACAGCTACTCTTTCACAGCTACGCATGAGCAAGGACATTCTTACACCAGCAGCTGACTTAACCCACTCCCCAAACAACCCTGGAGTAGCTTGCACAGTTAGTGGTTATTTCGGGGAAAACAGGAGGAAAGCAACAGCATCCAAAGCAGCTTGCTGACTGATCATTTCTGATATTAGCTACATGGCAGTGAAACCAATTTTTCTTATGACAAGCCAGGAACCGTGGGCCCATGATGGGTGTTAATCACTGCCTTTCCGCCTCCCTCCCCCCCCAGCTTAGTTACTTCAACAATCACCAAATTTATCCCCATGCTCTCACTTGGACTTCATTTCTCTCAGACCACATATATGAGGGTAAGCAACTACGGCTGCCTCAAGCAACAAAAGTTTCAGATAGGCCCCATCATGAAGTCAGGTAAAGATGCTGGAAAACGTTATTAGTTCTGGAATAATTTTTGTCCAGAAAAATGTTCTTTGTCCCAGGATGGCTGTGCCAAGGCATGCACTTGGCCTAACATGTGTGACCCCCATGCTTTTGTGCTGAGCTTTCCTTACCTGGGTTACTGCAGCCAGACAGCCTCAGCCACTCTTCCTGCAGAGTCACCTGCTCATTTTTTACTCAATTTTTCCCTGATTTTCCTCCCATGAGTTAAACAATTAGGTGATGTCATAGAGATCTTAATTTCCAAGGTGGTACCAACCATCCAGAAACTCTTCCTTGTGGGAGATGATAAGCTTTGATAATGCTTTTTGAAGAAACTCCTCCTAGTATTGAATTTGCTTGAGGCCATCCAACATAATGTTTCTAGCACCTCTCCTCTCTAAAGCACAGTCATAACTTTATTACTTAACAGAATTTTCACCTTTGGAAAATGATTTTTCAGTCACTGATGTGCCTGACTAATTTTGGATACCTGCTCATCAGTCTTTTTTCCAGCTGTATGACTTGGTATCAGCGAAATCAGAAATGAGGTTTTTCCACACTGCAATATGGATAGCAGCACTGTTTGCAACAGGAAGATTTCAGAATTAAAAAACATGTAGCAAAAGAAATAAAAAAGAGTATACATAAATAATATGTGCTTTCATAATGGACTTAATCTAAAGTAAACCTTAATAATCTAAAAGTAAGGATCAGGGCCCTCTGCCTCTGCATTCACAGCAGAAACCAGGCAGATGCTGCTTTAAGAAATGCAACTGAAGAACAGAGATGAACCAGCAGTTGTCACCTGAGGGAGACTTTATCCGGGGTGACAGTACATCATCTTTTATTGCTTCATTTTACTTTGTTTAAAATATGATTTTGTTTTTTCCAGCTATCTGTTGTCCTTACTCATCAAAATCCAAACTAAATTCTATTTGCTGCTCTAAATTTCCTGCATAGTGTAACATCGAGCATAGCACCTGACTCATATCACTGCTCTCCATGAAATGGGAGAGAGACTTGTGTTTGTTTGTGATTGCCAAGACAGACACTGCAGCCTGTTATGCTCCTCCATTGGCACCTCCATTCCCTCCTGAAATAGGAGAGGCTGGTGCACCCCAAAGCCCTCCCTTTGCAGCTGCCCTGCCTCCCCAGGCACACATCTCTGGGGCACAGAGAAGTCTGTGCTGATCTGAAACGCCAGTTTGACTGGGACAACCAGTCCTTGCTGTAATACACTAAAAATAAACACATAAATCACTGCAGGGTCAAATCTTTCCTATCCAGGTAAGCCTGGAAGTATTCAGCTTCTTTCACAGAATGAGCATGAGGGATGTTATTCCTCTGCCTGCTCCACAGTTGTGACTAATCTTTTTAACTGAAAGACTGCATTGTTTTGTAAATTGGAAAATTAATTTTGAAATGTTTGCTTGCTGTTGAGGATTTATATGAGATTAGGCCACAGCTTTGGCTCAGCAGCTCCAGTCCTAGATCTTGGCTCTCCTCACTCACGACCAGCAGATTTCAGCTCCTGTCCAGTCATAACCATGGATTCTGGGTGTGATCCTAAGGTCTTTTTCTTATAAGCTTCTCGACCAGTGTCTTTATCATAGAAATTAAATTGTGCAGGACTACCTCTTTCCCTGTCTTTAAAGCCTCTTTATTAGGTAATTCTAGGTAAAAAACCTCCTGACTATTCATTTTTGTAGGTAGCAATGTCTGCCAGCACATTGGTCAAGTTACAGAAAAGAGACAATTTTGTACACAGCTCAGTGGGAAGAATCCATACCTGCAGCTGCTGCGTGCAGTGCTCAGGGGGCACCTCACATGGGGGGGCCAGGGAGGGCTGCACCTCCATCGTCCCAAAACTCCAGGGATGGCCCCTGCATCTGGCAGGGCTCACACAGCCACCAGGCACTTTACCTCCAGCGAAACCTTAAAATAAACGAACCTGGGGTAGGCAGTCCCTTTCTTCTTTTCAGGGATGCCTGAGTCACAAGTGGGGAAAAATGCTTAACTCTCATCTACCTGCCCCTAGGAGCACTGTCTGTGCCATTATACTTTGCATGTGAACTTACATATACAGAGGCACATGCTGCATTTTCTAGTCTTGTGATTAAAATATTTCAGCAAAAGAAAGGAGCCAAAATTTCTCTTGAAGTTAAATAGATCTTGGGAGAAGTTGCTTGCTTTCAGGCTTTCAAACTGCAGAAAGGGCTATTCCAGATTAAGAAGCATGCTGTAATACTTCTATTCCCCCTCCTTTGCCTTAAGGCCAAGTTTGGCTGCTGGAAGGCAACATTTGCCAGCTGGGCTCCATCTTCTCCAGCTGGAGACAGGGGGCATCTATCCATCCCCTGAATATGTGCATTATTAAAGTTATGCCTTACCCTTAGAGGATGCTGAAATATTCCCAGCCGAACCACTGTGACCACTTCATGTCAAGATTTCGCTGCCTCTGCTCCAGCATGTCTAACAGCTGATAAATTGCACAGAGCATAGCAACAAGCAAGGACATTTTTCTCACCTCAACCAGACTCCGAAATGCCTATGTTTGTTGCTTAGCAAGCCCAAAGCCAGCTGCTGTCTAACCCAATTTGCGTTCTCACTGAAGCATACATGTACTATCACTGCTTCCATAAGAATTAGATATTTCTCTCCATGCCTTGACCCAAACTCTATGCACACTTGTGTCTGCATTGTATTGCTCAGAAATGAAGCCAGTGCCAACAAGAAGAGAATAGCTGCAGGATATTTTGCTATGGCTAACACCCTCACACCAGCACTTTGCAAACTCCACTCCCATTGATTTTTGACCTCACAGCTGCCGATATGCAGCTCTCCTGCACACATCCATGCCAAGCAAAGCAGAAACAAAACACACGCTTCTTACAAACAGGTTTATTTGCATTTTGACTGGAGCACAGATTCTAGATACAGATTTCTTCTGCACAACAGTACAATAGCCAGTGCAAAATATGCTTTTTTTTTTTTTTAATTCATGTACAAAACAAACAAACAAACAAAAAGACAAAAAGTGTGGCAGTATTTACTCACAACTGGTATGCCTCAGCCTCCAACCTACTCTCCTCTACTTGACCATCACACCAACTTTGGGGTCAGCATCACCCATCTCATGGCTGCACTGTCAGTGAAGAGAAGTAAATCCCATAGCCCTTGGAAAGATAAACACTCAACCCAAGCAAACTGAGAAAACAGCAGGCTACTTAGGAAAAAAAGTTAGGCACGCCAGCTGCTTTGCTGCTCCCACCTACAGGGAGCAGAAGAACTTTGACCGACTAGTAAAGAAAAAAAAGGAAAAGAAAAAAAAAAAAAAAGGGTACAAATTGGAAACGCACAAAAAACAGGCACTAGCTTAACTCATTTTTTAAACAGAGGCAAAGATGTTAAAATGCACTTCCAGTCTGTCTCCTGATATTCACCCACAGTAGCAATGATCAACACCAAACACACACTCCCCACTTTGAGTACCCTGTGCTGTCAAGAAGATTATAATTTTAAGAAAATATTTGTACTACTAGCATAAAGTAAAACCATTTCATAACTGGAGGAGAAAGACAAGCTACAGGCTGAGTACACGCATTTCTCTGAGAGCAGTCAAAAAAGAAGAACAGAGACAAACAAACAAAAAAACCTGTCCCAGTCATCTGCCAGACAGTTGCCAGAATTACAGCCGATGCTTAAGCAATACAACATCAAGCTAGGAAAGTCATTGTACGGGTGTTCGGCTTAGGGAGTAGCTCTTGCTAATCTACAAAGCATTGGGCCATCCATTTAACTAATTTTCAGAAGCTGCAATACAAGTCTGCAGTGTTGGCACAAGAACACACTCGTCTTCACCAAGGCCTGGGACTTATATTTCAGAAATTCATCAAATTTACATCACGCCAAGTGTACCATGCCCAGATCACCCAGAGCTGCTATTATAAGCTTTTACATTTCTACCCAAGGAACAACTGGGTTTTGAAGCTTGATTAACAAGAGTTCTTTACACTGAACTGCAATTAAACAAAGAAGAGTACCAGTTAAAACCGAAGGACACAAGTACTCAGCACATATATGTGTTGATACAGTACAGTACGTATGTATGTGTATATATATGCATAAATATGTATGTTACATTATAAGGATAGCGCCATTCAGGACTGCAAGAATCCATTTACCACCCACAAATCCTGCAAGTTGAGTCCATTACATTTCACATCAAGATAATGAGAGTTTCAGTATTTTCCAAATTGAATTATTTAGATTCTATCCAGCTAACGAATTCTCCTGCCATTTCATCCCTGGCAGGCCCACTTCTACTCACAGGCTTTATGCATGATGAGAGCCCACTAAAAGCTGGATGGTTTGGGACATCACACTACTTGCTAAGACTAAAACTCAGAGCTGATAAAGGTCTGCAGTATAAATTACAATGCAGAGCTGAAAAAGTCTCATTTAAATTACTTCGAGCAGGAGGTTTCATTTGTTACTTTTTAAAAAAGAAATACGGACTGGAAAGAATAGAAGAGAGAGACATAAAAATGTAACAGCCGCTTAAGAGCAGTGTAAATGCAAAGCCCCTCTAGGATGTTTACACTGGGGAGCTACTTATCAGCTTTGTCTTTAGCCTATCTAGAAGTTAGACATCAAGCTCAGATTAATTATTTGTGCTTCCTTCATTCTTAAGGAGACAAAAGCTTCCTTCTGGAGGATGTCACAACCTCAAATAGGGTGAATGGGTTTCTCCAGGGATGCCAGGCCCTGTGTAACCACAGGGAGAGCCGAGGCAATCAGCTAGATCACCTGCCACTCACACGAATGAGACAAGTCTCCCTCACTCTTCCCACAAGCCACTCATCTGAAGTAAAGCCCTAAAATCAGAAGGCTTCAACTTGGTTTCTGCATAAAGGGCAAAGGGTGCTATGTGTTTTCCTAACATCCAGAGATGCAACAATTTGAAGTAACTGTGATTTTTCCAGACACTGAACTAGATCTTCATGGCTGGGTATGCTACTGAGCTCCAAGTTTCTGTTGGGACTACAGAGGTTCAACAAAGTCTAGATTCAACTCTGTCAAATAAGCATAAGCCTTACTACACATTACAGTTATACAGCTTAACAAACAAGCTAACATGGAAAAAAACAGAACAGCCACCTAGTAGGACAGTATTTATAATCTATACGATTGGTTACTCTGGTATATCTTCTTACAGCATGGAAAGGAGAACAAGATATATTGTCAAATTCATCCTTAAAAAATTATTTTACTTTAAAAATCAAAATATAACAAAGCCCTAAAGGAGTTATTTTTGTTCAAAATTAATCAAGCAAGTGCTACTGAAATAGCATTAGGACTTTCACATATACTTCTTTATAGGCAAGATTTGTTTCTAAAATAACCAAGAACAAGTCATTCTTTTAAAAAATAAGCCCTTAGTCCATAACCTCGAGAGCAAAGCTGTCTCTGTCCTTCCTTTGCACTGCTGTGTTTCAGTACTGCTGTGTCGCCTGAACTGCAGGGCCATCACATGTAAGTGGATTAGGTATTGACTACAATCGAGCTGGCAACTCCAATGTGCTTTTCAAATCAGTCATCAGGCCAGATTCACCTTTGTGAGTAGTATGCCAACAGCAGCCATGGCACATACACAGTATTGGGACAATATTATAAAACGGCATGAAAAAGTGCAGCCAATGTACATCTTCTGAAGCATTTTCCACAAAAGACACCAAGCAACAGCTCCTGGTACACAGTGGGACGTACGCCGTGGTATGCAGAGCAGGCTGCAGGGTGAGGAGGTGAAGAGGTGCCTCTTGGGTGGAAAAAGGAAGCTCTACTACATCACTCAGTCTAGCTCAATAACCATAACTTCTATCATTTATGTACTTCATTTTACTTAGTGCAGTGACACAAAAGGGACAGATGAAGGAAACACAGATGTAGCTCTGTAGTGCCTGCAGTAGTTGGCAGCAAGTGCCTGCTGGAAGTAATGAAGCTGCGCTCTCTCTTTGGGGGAGTTTTGAGCTGAGAAGGTGGCTGAAGGGAGTCCATGACTTGGGTGGCTGCAGGGAAGGAGCTCACCTTCTGCCATGACTCACCTTGGGACTTACAAAGTTCCTACCTGCCTAAGGGCCACTAAGGCCAGCAAGAACTGCTCAGTGTGGCTATGAAGACAGAAAAGGTTGTAAGGTACCTTCAGAGATCATCCATTCCAACCACCTGACCACTTCGGGGCTAACCAAAAGTTAGAGCATGTTATTGAGGGCATCGTTCAATTGTCTCTTGAGCGCTGAAAGGCGTGGGGCATCAGCCACCTCTCTAGGAAGCCTGTTGCAGTCTTTGACCAGAAATAAAGGTTTTGGTCACACATGAGCTCCCTTTCAGCTGTAGTTTCACTTTGATGCAGGGCTGAGTTTGATGTGGCCTCAGCTTCCTTAGAAAGATGGCATTTCCCATCTTCCAAAACAGCATTTCTTCTGCCAAACCTTGGCCCTCACTCCATGAGACCACTCTCAGCTTTCTCACCTACACCACCTGGTCCTCAACCAAGCAGCCTCAAGCTCTTTCACTAATTTCATGCGGTGGAATTGCCATGTCCCAAAGCCTGAGAGTCTCTTTTGGATAAATGCTGCAATTCATGGAGCATCCAGGACAGCCAGTTGTGCAAGACTGCGCCTAAGTATGCAATTAGATGAGCTGGCTGAATGTTTTCCCATTGTAACACTGTTTTTCTATTCTAGCATTATTTTTAGTGTAAAAAAAATTCATGGGCATGGGTGGTTTTTTTTGCACAAAACTTGATACTTTTAATGAAAAAAATGTTGCTTTTCTCAGTATTTTGCTGTTCAGTTCTGTTGGGAAAACTTGAAACACAACATTTTTGTCAGAAATAAAGTATCAGTCCATGTCCGAATTCCTCCAGTGTCAGCTGGGAGCTGTAATTCACGGGCTGCACGTCCCCCTCTTTCCCAGCAGGTTGGGCTCCTGGGCAACCCTCCAGCCTTCGTGACGCATTTCCCCTTTGATGAACCCGCGGTAAGTGCATCATGGGATCTGACATCCAGCCAAAGAGCTCGGCCCCATGGGAGACATGGCACTCAAGGCACTTGAATGGTAATTTCTGAGGTCTGCAACAGTAGCTGAAACTAATGCTGCTTTAAAGGTCAAAGGTATTTAATTAAATATTTCCATTTCAAAACGCTAGAACATTCTATTCAGCGTTTTCCAACAGACTATTTTCCATTTTTTTGAAAAATTTCCATTCCAGGAAAATTTTTGGCATTCCAGCTTTGTATCTCAACTCAGGGTGTAATCAAACACGCAAGTAGCGTGCCATTCAGTTTGGGAAACAGCCTTATTAGTTAGCTGCCAAAAGCAAAATGACTCCATCCATGCAAGGAGGGTGTAATCCAGTTTGTCTTTCACATCAGTGGAAGCCACTTTTTCAGCTTCATGGAGCCCGGACAGCATCCCAAAAGACCAAGAGAGGGTGGGGTTGACCATAACTGAGGATATTTGAAACAGGAGTCAAGAGTGTAAAAGCAGGAATACAAGCAGCAGCAACTAAGATGATCCATTACCTGGACTCAAGCTAAACTCAGTTTTACTTTAATAATTTTCTCCTCCTGTTACTCATTAAGATCACAAAATCTAATTCCCAATTACAGCAAAGATAGCAGTTAATTAATGCTTCATAAAGTAGAATAAATCCATGGTATGAATTTGTCACCGTCTCTATAGCTTTCAATATTCAAAACGTTTCCTTGGAAAATCCTCATATACTCCATTCAAGGAGACTATGCAAAAGCCAAAGATATAATACAGTACTGAACTTCTTGCTTCACGTTGTCTGTCCTTCCTTGAACCCCTCAAAACTGTTCTGTTGGATGGCTATTACAGAAGCTCTGACAGGTCAGAACAAGGTCTCTGGACTTCAAGCACATCTACAGGTGGAAAGCAGCTAATTGCGGGCTTCCAGGGTTGACACTGGAACTGGGTGGGAACTGGGCACCAAATCCATCCTCTGCATTGCTCAATCTGCTCCAGGATTTAGCCCCACGCCCTCCACCTCAGAGTAAAAGAGGAGCCACAGGGAGCCTATGTCCATCAGCAATGGGGTGTGTGTTGAAAGCAAGAAACACTCAGAACTGTAAATAAATCAATTCACCCAACCACGAGGGGTCTAGAGAATTGTTTTTTGTTTATCTTTCATTTCCCTTTAGTACAAGGCAGATGTTTCTAAGCAATAAGCAGAAACCTCAGTTTTTGAGACTGGAGAGGGAGGGAGGAAGAAACACGTACAAACTTTGAGGATGTTCTCAACTCCAGCTTAAAAAAAAAGAAAAAGTGTATCTGTAAAAGCAAGTTTTTCCTTAAGCTGTTTGGTAATTCTTAGTTCATAGGAGCATTTTATCCAGAAGGTTCTTCATGTTTCCAGTCTAGGTTGTAGCAATCTCAGTGAGGCACTAAATTTTAAGCTGTTAAAGTCTTTCTGTGCAGCAAGGTCATTTTAAAATGATGTGGTAGCCATCATTGCTTTCAGCTGTAACAAAGAAATACAAAGTATTTTTTTCTTTCCTTTTAGAAGACAACACAGATGAAAACTACCTAAGAAAATCTGGAGTTATTCACTAGTTTGCATTCTTGTTCCACAACCCATTCATGATAATCAATGTTGAACATCTAGGTCAAAGCATTTATATAAAAATACAATATATTAGTATTCCACTTTACTAGAAGGCTTTCTGCTCATTTATGTCAGTGGCATTAGTGGAATTACAGAAGCTTTACAACAGTATAACATAGGAAAATACAGATCAATCTATGCATAAATTGATGCAACTTCTTGACTTACTTCAAATTAGATTAGTTTCCTCATCAGGATACCAGCACTGAGTTTGTGGTAAAGTTTAGTCCCATTGAAAGGAGAAAGTAACTTTTGAAACCTGTAATAGGAGCAGCAATACTTACCTTTTAACGTGCTGATAACAAAACAAGATTCATCCTGGAAGTTTTGCACCATCTGAATGGAAGAAAAAAAAAACAAAAAAAAAAACAGCACAAAACGGTTTTAGCAATTTAATTCAAATTTCTTTCAGTGTCAGTATTGAGTTTCAAGAAAAGTTATCAAACAAAACCCATTGCCTATATATTTCTCAGTAACCCTGTCCATAGATAAATGAGTGATTACCTGAGGTCCTTGCAGGTGCTAATGTGCATAAGAGACACTTATAGTAAAGTGATTGCCTGGAACTGATCTGGCTGGTTCAGCATTTTACCCATCCTCTTTGCAACTTGTGTTCCTGTAAATTCTTACAACACCCAGCTACTCTATTAAGTCAGTTAAGATCATAATCTATAAATGACACTATACCATTCTAGGCTGAAGACAGTCCCTCTCCTAAAAGCCAGAAATGGTAATACACACGCATACACATGCACACATTCAGCCGAACCACAAGGCTCAGTTGTGTTTATGTTTGCATCTGGGGTAAACCCAGAGAAATGGGCTCCTTGCTGAATGAGGGACTATTGTCAATATAAAGTCATTTCAGAAGCGTCCACACAGTTATTTTGACCAGACAGTATTAGAGATGTTGTACTTGCAGGAATCATATAGACATTTGTATCTTGTTGAGGCACAGGCATCTTAATGAAACTGCTAAGAGAGGCGAGGCAGATCATCATGGTAGGATTAGTATCTGGAGCCATTTGAGCTATTCATGATACAACTAGACAGAACACGTGCGGGTTCTACTGAGGTCCCTAACTAAAGAGGTGAGTTAAGAGACTCAGCTCACTTCAGGTCTGATCTGAACCACTCACTCAAGCTTCATCTATAGCCAATGTTTCACCCCATCCTCGAGCAGCTGTGTGGAAGCGAGGAGGTGAATTACTTTCTGGAGCTGCCTCCTGCAGCTGGAGCAGACACTGAACACCTAACTCAGAGTTGAGGTGACAAGAACCTCTCTACGAACAGCCCAGAAAACCCAGCTTTAAGCAAAACCCTTCTCCTAACTACTGAACATCATTCAGTATATGCAGTAGAGCACTTTCCACTTAAGTTCTCATACCAAACACCCTCGTCATCTGCTCCTGCAAATCAACCTCATTGGCCAGTCTGTGTGTCTCTGCCTAATGATGCATGAAGTACATTCATACAGTGCCTTACTCTTGCCACTATACTAC
>VXAV01008820.1:21954-34562 GCA_013399715.1 Alectura lathami | reverse complement strand
AGTGCTTGTCCTTACCCATAGGTTGAAGTAGCTCACTGAAAATTTGTAATACAACACCAATTAATTTATGAGTTGTGTGGAAAGCTAACAAGGCTGAAGAGTCCTGGAGGAAAAAAAGAAAGGGCTATCCCAAATTACATGGGGAAATACGTTACAGGGAGGACTCAGAGGTACTGAGGGACCCTGCAGTGTATTTCAGTCATCAACTGTCATCTTGCATATTTCAGAACCACTAAAATTACTTCTTTATGATGGCAATATTAATGAATTAAACATGGCTTGAATGGCTTCTTAGAATTTAGGCTGTTTTGCTCCAGACAGCTTCTTTAAATCCCATTCAACTGGGAATTCAGCACACCATCCTAAACCATCTTAAAATAGAAAGGAAGGGAGAAATAACAGCTCTGAGGAGATGCCAGATACTGAAAGTCCCTACCACTTTTGTCAGAAGATATTGGGAATTGCTGGAACAGGGCATGGTGTGTTTCCTGACCCCCACAGAAAAGTAAGAGAGGAAATTCATGGCAGGAATCTCCCTGGTGGTCCCCTGATGATCAACTCCCAGCCACCACATAAGCAGCAGGCATACAGACAGTCCTCTACATTACAGGGAATTCCTGCCTGCAAGGTCTTAAAATCTTTGTGGAAAATATCTCCCCCTTTCTAGGAAGGGTGGCTCAGAGGCTAAGCTGGTCCTTGACCTCTTCGAGGACATGAAATGCATGGATACACAAAACACACACAGACAAAGGCTACAGCATCAACAGGAAATGTAAAGCATTTATTTGTTACATACCCATCTCCAAGGTTGAAGCTGTTTGGAGAACTGTTGTAGCTCGGAGACGGAGCATTGTTCATCTGATAAGGCACATCTGGCCAAGGAGAGCACTGTTGGAAGAAAGGCAGCGGGGATACTTTCATGAAGTTGGAAATAAAGGATTCGATTCTCCTCTCATACCACATTCATGCTGTTGCCACGCCACTAACTTCAGCTCATCGCTCCTGCTGGGAGGAGGAGACAGGCCATGGATCCTATGCTGCACTCCAAGCGGGCTGTCAGGGGGCCAGATTGATTCCAGTTGTGCATTCCACATTTCTGCCATTTCACAAAGCCTGTCCCCAAATAACACTGGGCCAAAGTGTGCACAGCTGTAAGTCAGAGCAACGCCAGTAAGTCAACTCAGACTGAAGGCAGCAATGGTGCAGAAATACCCCTGGTCTCAATTATGTATCCCTAATTAAATCCAGGCAAGAGTGACAAATACACTCCAGTGGCATCGCTTCAGATTTAGACCAGTGAAAAAGCAAAGCAGAATTTGAACTAGCCTGTTAAATCCTCTGGCTATTAGTTGAAGAGCTCGAGTTATGAGTATTACATTAGGAAAATTTAAGATAAACAGACACGAAAGGACTAACAGCCTTCAGAAGCACAGATCAAATTCTATACTCCATCACAGCAGTACAAAGCCAGAGCAACCAGCTACAACTGGTGACACTGTTCTGTATTTATGCCACTGCAATCAGTAGGAGAAATCTAGCCCTGTGGAAGCCTCTGCCATCAGGAGCTCAAGAAAATGCTCTGTAGTATCCTTGTTTGCAATGACAAACAGAAGACAAGCTGTAGCTTTGGAGTTTTATCATCTCCACACACAGGACTAGCAAATATTTAACTCTTTGGCAACCCACATTTCCCTGTGCAATATGTCAAAGTGTATCAGAGCTAATAGCAAGAGTTTAGGATCTGCCAAGTTGGTAGAATTAAGTCTATGTACACAAAAGCCTCGTTAACAATCCAATCACCATGTTGAGTTAGAAAACACCCTAGTTGCTCCTGGCAACTTGAGGCAAATTGTGTGGGAGGGGCTGAATCTCACAAACAGGAAGTTTATTTAAATTAAGAAAAAACCCTCACTTTTTATAAGTCCAGCAAGCCACTTAAAAAAAAATACCCAAGAACACAAACTCAAACTACAAAACATTCCCACAGGGCGATGGAACAGCACTTTTAAACTACTGTCCTGAGTCCCTTTGCTTAGTAATTCTGCAGCCTGGGATGAGTTTATACATAAATCTTACCAGTGGGGCTGGGGGTAGAAACACATGCACCTGTATACCAGGTGACAGTCGTATCTACAGAACATAAGACATGCAGATATTCCTAGAGTACAAGCCAGAATCTTCTGAGAGCTACAATGCGATGATAGTAGCCTCAAAGGCACAATCACGGAAAAAACAGATTGATAATTTAATCAGACAGGCTATTCATCTGTTCAGTTGCCCCATCTCCAACATGAGCTTGTGCCAGACAGTTCTGAAGAAAATACCTCATACAGCTGGCATCTAAGTACCAAAACAAGCACCCAGGAGCACGGCAGAAGATAGAGAAAATGTTTCTTTTAAACACAGACTGTAAAGGGCTGGTTTATACCCTGAAATGTAAGAAACTTTGGCATCTTTTATAAAACAGTGAGAAACATGTCATAATTTCACTAAGCTCTCTCATTCCATCAGATCTTGGCAGGAGAATCTCCACAAGAATCTCCAAGGCTCAGTTAGACGGCATTTTCTCTGAAATCTGTTTCCCAATATGCTGAAGTAGTATGACGTACGCCTAAAACATTTTACCTCTGTGAGAATAGTTGTCTCATAGGAAGGCTGATATTTCTCCTTCTCTTGGGTGGTCTTCTTCTCCATTTTTTCCCTGTCAGTCTTCTGTTTTCTGTCTGCTCCTTTAGGCTATAAGCACAAGCACAAGCTTTCCCTTATGCCAAGTATTACAAGTTTGGAGACAGAAGCCAACAGATTTTTTCTGATCTGTTCACAGAAGAGTCCTTAAGATTTATGGGGACTCTACATATGGAGCAAAACTGATCTGCATTTTCCAGACAAAAAAAAAAAATCTAACATCTCTACTGTTTATGTATCACACTCCCATTAACATCTACTGCAATTCAAGATAGGCTGACCAAAATCTTGATATTTGATAGCAGCTATTTCAGACCATGAGCCCCTTAGGTTATGTACTTCAATTGATATTTGCACCATCTCTCCAGGAACAGGAAAGACACTGCTCATAGGAGCAGAATTGCAGCGGCAGGTCCTTCAAGAACTAGGCCTACAAAAGCCTTGTTGTTAAGTGGCTCCAGGTTTGCCATGCCCAGATTAGGAACTCTGGAGATGGACAGAATCATCTTTCTCTCCTCCAGGTAGCAATGAGAGGAACTCTGCAGCAACAAGCAAAAGGTATTTAAGGTGTCTAAGTTATGCTCTCACTGTTCGTGGAGGATTGAGTCAAAGAAACTGGCAATGCCCATGCTGTCTTGATTGCCTAGACACACTGAGACACAGTAGATATTCTGAGTATCATCAGTGCAATCTGTTGACTCAGAATGACTTAAACCAATATCCTGTATATTTCTGAGAAACTGGACCATATTTTGTACAGCTTGCAATACACGTCACCTTCAGGACACAAACTAGTGGAGGACAATGTCTTCTAGACGCTTCTCATTTACTTTACACAGAAATTCATTCCAACCAATCAAGATCTGAGTTATTCATTTTTATTCAGTATTAAGACATCCACACAGCCCAGATCTCAGTAGTTCTATACTGTTCAAGGCACAATGGACTGGCATCAACCTTAGCATGACACTCCGCTCGTTTGAACATAACCAGAACTGCTCTGTAGTTCAGGGCTTATGTTGCTTTGGGTGCAAGAGTCTTTATTTTAAGAACACCCAGTTAAAAGTGTCTGTTATTTTGTTCTGCTGCTGGCACCACTCCTACACAATCTACAGACTGTGAATGTTCCTGTTCCTTAAACTAGTAGATGACAAAGCCAAAATTACTTCATACCTTGAACACCTTGATCTGGCAGCTGGCAGAATGCAAGTGTTCTGTGTATTCACCATTTTCATTCTGCTTAAAGGTGTCAATTTGCACCCGGAAAGGCACTCCCTTCTCTCCTCCATGTTTCCTTGGAGTAAATTCTGTGCTGATACAATGTACCTGGCGAAACAAAAGCTGTGCTTATCTCTGGAGACAGTTTGAAGCTGTAGGAAACTGAGTTTTAGACTCCCTGAACTCACAGGTTGCCTGAACATGAGGTTTTGTCTCCTTCCTAGAAACTAAGAGACAGAAGAGTTCAAAAGATTTTCATTTCTGTTCCTCAAGACAAAAATAATAATAATAATAAAAAATAGAAGAATAAAAAGCCTATAGCAAAACAGGGCATCAGGAAAAGCATCCTTCAACTTAAGTAAATCCCACATCCAGATTAAAAACAGTTAGCATTTGGGAGGAGAAACACTCATAAACAAGGACGGCAAACAAAACCAACAGGTTGTGAACAGTTTCCTCCAGACAAAACTCATGTTTAGCAACAACAGTGTGGGGGGTGCTTGTTTTGTTTGTTGGGTTTGGTTGATTTTGCTTGGTTGGTTTTGTGTTTTTTTGTGTAATAGCCCAGCTAGAGCAAGTAACTAGAAAGTATCCTATAAACTAGTTCCAGTTATACGTGATTGACACTTGAGCTTGATTATCATCATTAGCATCTTTCTCTCTTCTTCACATGCTGGCTATCTTAACTCTGCAGGTCTTTATAAGATACCTTACCACTGTATCTACCTCAGGAATATCACTTCTCTCTTACCTGAATGAATGCTGAGGCTCTCTTTGATGGATCCCACAGAAATTCAACAGTGTTCAGCTGTGTGGGGCTGGCTCTGGGATCCAAGATGCCAACTGACAGCGGAATATCTGTAGAAGAAAATTTTTAAAATATTACATTGAAGAAGAGAAAACATTTCCACACAATTATGAGATGCATGTGAAAAGCCAGGTCACCAACGTCATACCTACTTGGGACCTACATTCCTAGATCTCTTTCCCACCCAATGACATACAGGTTTCCTAAGAGAGAAGGATATTAAAAAAAAAAAAAAAAGAAAGAAAGAAAGGAAAAAACAACCATGAAAACATACCATACATTATTCAGCACCTCACTTCCCAACACTGTGCAAGAACCGTAATGAAATAGTCTCACCTATATCAAGGATGCGGTCCCCAGGCCGACTCCACCTCCAGCCCTCCAGCTGCTGATGCTCTGTGTACTGCAGGCGTCGATCATGGAAAACTACACGAATTATACTCTGTTAAGAAAAGATGGTAAGGTGAACGACATGATCTAGAGGACCTTCTCTTGAGATGACTTTGGTTTTCCACTGTAGGAGCAAAAGCTGATCTGTTCCTCCTACATGTTTTTGAGCCCCATTCATGAGAAGAGCAGAGGTTTCCACTAAGAGACCCATTATCATGTTTCTCCAGTTCCTAAGGGACCCCTGAGCAAGAGAGCAACACACTTTCCCCTTCACAGGGCACACCTACTCTATAGCGTAATACAGCTCTATATGGCTTTCTGGGATTTGGTCTAGAAGCCTTATAGCAATGTCCACCTAATGTTAGGTGTCACGCCTTGTAAATATCACTATACTGCCTCCATACTCAAACTGGCTCACATGGGGGTTGTATTTAATGGGTCTGTACCATGCCCCGTTGCCTGTATATCCCACTCTGATCAGAACATGTGAAAGCCAGTTTGCCTGTCTCTGCGCCGGTGGAGCTGACATGCCCAGACACCTCATCAGTGGGAATTAAACTCGATTCCAGCCATTAACCACCAGTCGTTGACAATGAATTTGCCCTGTGCAGTTAAACAAGTATAGAATAGGAACACTACTGTAACAGAGGAACTTTCATCTCTGGCCTGCAGTGAGTGGTGCATCCATGTCCATAACCGGAGACAAAAGGCTGGAATAAGGGCAACACCCAGGGCAGACAAGACTGAAGTATCCCTAAATAATGAATCCTTTTGGGTACTCAGAGTGCTACACTTGCATGAGTTAATGACCCCTTACCTCCCTGTTTTCTCAATTCCCTGCTCCTACTGGGGACTTCCATATCAAATGAGTGAGCGATTTTTGCCAGTGAACCTGAGAAAGGCCCAAACCAAACCCTAGCTACAAAGCAAGCAAGCCACAGTGGGAATGCCTGCAAATCCATATGCTTCCTGAAATGGGCCAAAAGTCAAATGTGGAACTGCCTAAACTTGGAAAACAGTTGAAATCCAGACTGGAACCCAAATTTTGCAATTAGTTCCAACTTCTCAAAAGAAATCCTGAGGCAGAACAGCCAAGAATTTGGGAGAGGAAGGCTTGAAGGCTGGATCCAGAAACAAGATCTGGATCCACATTTTTGAATTTGAACAGCCAAGTTCTGTGTGTTCAAAATCATGTCCATTAACGAAGTAAATAAACTGAAGCTATGCAGAACCTGCAGAGCAGAATGATGCAAACACCAGGGTCCTCAGCATGACATGGAACAACACAGGCGTGCTGCTCAGGTTAAGAAGGAAGACAGGCCGGCCCTCTCAGCAGCTTTGACCATGTTCACCTCTGAACTTTGGGATTCCCCCGAACCCAATATTCACAGTGAAACTCTGGGGTCATGATCACAAACAGAACAAAGGTTCCCTTGAAGCCCTGTAAAGCCAAGCTGTACAGTCTCGTGAAACTCCAGCACTCGGAATAACTCCATCAGCCCTGCTCCCATTAAAAACAATGGCAAAGTATTTTCCATTGTCTCAGCGTGAACAAGGTCAGGCCCTTCATTAGAGGCTGTATGTAGTAGCAGGAAGAAAAGAAATCTATGTTTCTCCTTACCTTCACATATTTTGTGTTTAAATCTTGAAACTCTCCCAATTTCCTATTCTCAAGTAGACGGATTTCATAAGACTGACCTAGAGTTTAAGGAAACATTTCCAAGGTGTTTAATATGTTGTAGCAATGAGAGAGTCATGCTGGCATTTATGTGGCTAATAAAGCATACGTTTGATCAGGGAAAGCTCATTTTTGGTAACATAATGCATTTGCCCCAGTAATCGATTAGACACTAAAGCACAGCAGAAATCTGAAGGAAAGCTTGTCTGCTCAAAGCACTCAGGCACCAACCGCACTCTGTCTCCCGTGGCTGCTACAGCCTTCTGGTCACCCTCCACAGAGCCACCGCGCTGTTCAGGGCCTTGTTCCCCCCCACGTCACACGGCTGTACAGGCCCTTCATCTGCCCCCTCTACTGAAGCCAAGTCATGTGAAGAGCTGCTGCACAACAGGTCCAAGCGCTGTTCTGCAAACAATAGCAACGTGGGCGAATCTTGCCTTCTTCAGAGAGTAGTCATGCCTGCAAGGTGTTTCAGTGAACCAGAAATACAAGATTTGTTCCATAAGGGCTCGGACATGGCTGCCCAGTGCACAAATACTCCTTCAGACACGTGTGGGAGCAGCAATGGATATTACAGTACGTGCAGGGACCAATCCTGACTGCTGAAAGGAATCCAGACTCAAGCAGCCAGCCACCACCACCCCTCAGTATTCTGGATTGAGCCATTCAGTATAATTCCTCTGGCTGGTTCACGCAACATCATCTACCTCCAAGGCTGACAGCAGCCAAGGAAGACTGTTGTCCCAAAACCTTGTGCACAAATGGCTAAGGCACCACAAAAGCTTATTTTATCACACCAACTGCGCAACAAACCTATAGTTGGTAAAGAGGCAGGACAGGAACATTAGGATAAGCACAGCATATGTATACTCAGTAAGTAGTTTTTCCTGTTCAACTCGTTATCCCCTCTTTCACTGAAAAAATGCAAAGGTACTATGAGGCAGGCACCAAGAGGGAGAGCAGTTTGGATCTTCTGGCTCAACCAGCTTCTCCTCTGAACTGGCCCTGCAGAAAACTGCAAAGCAAACAGATCTCCCTCTGAGCAGCTGCTACCAGCAGAGACAAAAATGCTACACTTCTGGTCCTGCATCTACAAATAGAAGACTTACGACAGCAGATGTGTCAAAAGGGCACTGCATTTCAGCCAGGCTCCCCTTTGGGTGCCCTTGTGGGCACAGACCCTATCACTAGAGCACAGATAACCGCGTATTCAGCTGGCTGGGGCGGGCAGTAGATGACAAGAGGGGCCCTATTGGAGCCCCAAATGTTTGTACAACACTCCTCCTGATGTCAATAGGGGTTCTGCAAACAGGAAACGACCCTTGAATCCAGCATCTGGCTTAGAGGATGCAGCAGGGGAAGAATAAACCACGTGAAGTGACAAATTAAGCACTGGAAACACACATAGAACTTAACCCATCTCTTCACACATAAGTAAACCAAAATAGACAGTGTGACCTCCCTTTCAAAATCACTGGACAACAAAAATGGATGTTGTAAGCCACAGGGCTGAAATCGAGATCTTCCTCACTAACATAGGAGACTCTCTGATGTTCCCACGGATGCAGGCTATTGTTATTCACTTGGCAGTTTTAAGAGAGATTGCCATCATCTTCACACATAACCAATACTGGTTTAATAATGTAAAAAAAAAAATGAGGTTCACAAAATGAAAGCGATACAGTTAATTGCCTCGAATGAATTCACACAGCCAAACACCTCTTGTATTTGCAATTCGCTCCCAAGTAAATATCAGTCTAATTAATCATTACAGAAAATTAGTTTAGGATCTGAGACCATGAGCTTCCAAGAGACAGCAGAATGCATCTATGACTGTACTCCGCTGAGGTTACAGGTGCAAAGAAGTGACGTGACCTGTGCTACAGAGGAAGGCAATGGTGGAGCCACAAGCGCTTCCTGTCACTCAGCAAGTATCTCAGGCCTTAGTGTTCTGCGGCTCCTCTGTGCTCCGATATACTCCTACTCTGTGGGCAGCTTGATTTGCTTATTTGGAATTCCTATGAGACAAAAGAAAATAACCAGCATAAAAACATCGACCACGTTTCCTTCAAACTGACATCAAGCATTCAAAAATTCCACAGCACTTGCATGGGACAGGAGCTGCACTGCAACCCAGCAGACAACACACACCATGCACCTCATCCTGTTGGGAGCAGTTCTGCTTGGATCGAGTTAGAAACAGATTCTGCCCACCGGTAAGAAATAAACTCTTGTGGAGTCAGCGTTAATGCTAAACTGAAAGACAAATAGGAAGTACAATGCCTTGATGGAAGATACATGCGTCGTCTGATGTAAGCCCTGGAACTCAGTTTACGCCACGAAAAGCCTCATTCAAAATGGCGTTTCATGCTGACTGCTTCCCCCTTAGCCTCTGAATGTTCAACTCCAGCTACTACACAGAACTGTTACCAAAACAAGACGGCTCCCAGCCAAACTTCAAGCAGATTATTTAGCTCTGTGAGAACCTGGTCCTAATTCCCTCTAGTAAGTGTTCCAGTATTGATTTTGAAAAATTCATTCTTCCTATAACTTATTTCAGCAAATGCATTGCTTCATAGCTGATGTTACCTGTAATTCATTAGTATAGCATGTACGGGGTTCAGACAATTTTCATTGTACAAAGCTGCCTGGATTACATTTTTTCTTGAAAAAAATATTTTCTAAATCTTATTACCCTGTTTTCCCTCATCACTACCAGCAAAACTCCTGAAATGGTGAAGTACAATGCCTGCCATAAAACTGTAACAACTACAGGAAAAAACAAATGCTCAAGAATCAGTACTTGAATGCTGGAGAAGAAGATCACTTTGCAAAATAAACGGAACAGTGACCTAACCTGACAAAAGCTGAACTCCCATTGCCAACAAAGAGGGCTAAGAATTTGCTCTAGGCTCTGGTACACACATCATCTATGAATCCTACACTGCTCACTCTCCTGCCCTACCAGGTGTAGGCTGACAACATTCTGCACAAACTAAATCATTGTTGCTCCAGTATCTAAATCTGGAAAGAAATATGGTTGCAAGTGTGACTAAAACTAACCGTATCCCCAGTTCCCAAGACAGACTGCAGCTGGCTAAGCCCAAAACGCAGCTGAAATATGGTGAGTTCCCCTATACTGAACTTTTCCATCTGCCTCGTTCATTAATACGGGCTACACCAGGTAGTTCCAAGGCAATGCCTAGTTGTAAGCCAAAGACAGTTGCTGAGGGCGCTGATGCTGAGGCTTTGCAATGATGCGACTGAACAGTCTGACCTTGACCAGGGCAGCAGCTGGTCCTCAGCTGACGAAGGTTTAACATGCACTGGGCTTGGAGGGAAGGAAAAACCCTAAGAAAACATCTGTGACAATGGAGAGCAGTGGTGGCAGTTTCACAGCAGTCTCCTTTATCAGGAGGATATTCAATATTGCTGACGTGCTGAAGGCCAGCAACCTGCTGAAACCCTTTCCCCTCCATGCTCTCAACACTGGCCATAGCTGCACGACCAAGGCAACAAGGGTTCGTGATAGCCTCAAAGCTGGTGACCTGCCTGGTCTCAGGTCATGCTGTAAATGGGACACCTGAAGCCTGGTATCAGCGTCTCTATCACTACTGAAATGAAGAAGGCATTCTGAAAGCAAATCCTCAGCAGAGCTGATGCCAAAGCAGCCTCCTGCTGCCTGCACGACCTGGTGCTCCTCGCACAGAGCTTGCCACAAGCCTTCTTTCCTGCCTCAGGCAGGGAACAGAATGGTAATAAATATTTGGATAACCACATTAAATTCCTGAGATGCAATTTGTCTCCCAGTTCCACTGAAAGTTCGGGGGCACCAATAAAAACCTGGGCAGGTGATGATACAGTGCAATTTGTATTTTCAGCAGACAGTCCCTGAGCAACAGCAAATTTATGCAATCACCTCCTAGGCTAGAGTTTGAGCAACTCTGCTTTACAAACAAGAGCAATATTTAGAAAAGTAGTAACCACCCAGCTCTACAGAGTTCATGGTTGGTGATTTATAAAGCAATTGCATCTACCCCAAAGAGGATTTGTAGACTGTTTACTTTCTTAATTTTTATTGTCTTTGGCAATAATGCACATTAAACACAGGTATGACCACTTCATTTTGGGAGGAAAGAACTGATAGTCTTTGATAGAGTTGACAAAGAATTTGGTTCAACAAAGGAATGCTTAAAAAGTACAAACCACAACAGGTTCAGCCATCAGCGACTCTGGACAGCTTCTGATTTTAAAAGATTATCCTAACTTCAAGCTTAAAAGTTTAATTTTAATTCTTAAAATTTAATTTTTAATTTTAATTCTGTGCTGCAGAACTACAATATCCCGCTTTCTTTTTCATGTGTTTTGGTGTTACATTTCAAGGGCCACTTCCCCAATGCATTTTGTGGTTTTCTGCACAATGCATCGATAGGATACACTAATTTTCTGTTAGGCTGCTGGTGTTCCAAGCCAATATGACCCAAGTCTTACTTAACGCAGCCAAGTAGTCTGCTTGCCTTTCCAGCAATTAAGTAAAAATCTAACCTTATACCAAACAAGATCTGAGATACAAGTCAGTAGACAGAAAATACTAATAATAATTGTAAGCCCTCTTTGTCAGAATGGGGATCCACACAGCACTAGACAGAACCAGCCTGGAAACTGTTTGATTATTAAGCCAAGCTGACCAATAAAAATTCCATTTAGCAACTTTATATGGACACCCTAAACAGCACACAGATAAAGGCGAAGGAATGCTGACAGCTGAATGCAGCATGCAGAAGGAGGGCGGTGGGAGGTGGTGGGAGTGGGGAAGAAAAAGCTTTTACCCTCCTGGATCAAAGCACATCCAGCAGGCAGGAGGATCATCTTTGGAATAACCAAAGGCAACTACTCAGGGCATCAGGCACACACAGATTTTTCTGACAAGAAAGATTAATGGCTCCACAGGGTAACAGGAAAGAGTGAAAAAGCCACATCTAAACGTGTGTGCTTGATCGCCCACACCTTTTCAGGCAGATAAAAGCAAAACTAAAGTTTAGCATAACACTTGCAGAAGTTTCCCCTGTGCAAACACTCTCAAGACAAGAAACAAGGTCAGAATCCTCCCCTCCCAGGCCACAAATGGCGCTGGATATTCTGCAGTTGCTTATTGCAGCCTTCTTTGACAAGATGCTCTAGGAGATGTTTATCCAGAGGATATTGTGAATTCAGCAGCTACACAATAGGCCACCCTGAAAGCTCCCACTACACTAGGAGCATGGAAATCCTGCAGAGGAGGACCCACTGTGGGCCGGGCAAAGCAAAAGAAACGAGTCATCCTGACACAACAAATCCATCTCGTCCCACATCTCACCTTCAAGAGCAGCCAGTTATAAGTGGATGGAGCAGGGTGAACACAGTGAACCCTTTCCTGGCTACAGCTTCTCAGCTTCCAGTGTTCAGTGCCCAGGCTGTATCCATACCAAGCTGCCCAGTCAGACCAATGGCCACAAACTGCTTCGTTGCACGATCTCCATCTGAACATGGCTATACAACAACCACATTTTACATATGCCTTGCTTTATAGTCTTTTGCAGGCAGTCTCACCTGTCCTTTCACCTGCCTGTTTCTCACTGCAGAAAAGCTACCCTGGTTCCACTGCGTTTCGATACCCATCTGGGTCCAATACCAAAAATACCTGTGCCCTCCTTGCCATTACCACCAGAGGAACCCAACAGACCAATTCCACAACTATTCCACTAGTTCTACAACGACACTATAGAGCTGCACTGTCATCATGTCTCTTCATGAGGTTTTCATCCTTTTACAATCTCCCCCCATAAGCAC
>VXAV01008820.1:10685-21284 GCA_013399715.1 Alectura lathami | reverse complement strand
CCTCTCTGTGTAAGTAAAAAAGGCAGGCTTTTTCTGGTTTCAACCTGTTCTGAGTCAATTGACAACAAGTTTTATAGCTCTGCAAGACTAGCTTTGTGTGTAATATTTACCTGAGTTTCAGATAACTTTGAAGAATGGTCCCAGGTGAGTGTACTGAAGAGGGATGCAGAAGATCTGAGTACAACTCCTGACCCCATCCAGCCCTCAGGTAAGTCACCTCCTCCATCACATTTCTGCAGTAACATGGAGAAAGGTGCCAGAGAAAGAAAGTCCCCCTCTTGCACGTGGCTACTCCCTCAGTGCCTACTGCACAGTGGGAGAGAAGATGCAATTGACAAACGTCCCATCAAAGCAGGCACATGTCACAAATGTGACACCAAGCCAGGACAAGAGAAATCTTACTGTGCAAGTACTTGCTGTAGAGTTTCAGAAGCATAAAAACATACGCTTGGTAGGAAGCGAAGAAGTTTTTTTTCCAGCCTCTTTGGAGGCACATTATCACACATAACTCCTATAAAAATAGCTAACCATATCAAAACTACAGTGTTTTCTAAGTTTCTGATTGCTACCTAAAATATAGCTTTTAGGACACTGCAAGTTGGGAAAAGGTAACTGGAAAACTTCACTACCATCTCAGATCAACAAATGTGTTGGTACAGACATTAAAAGTTGTATAAGCTTAGGCAAAAGTTTCACTCTCAAAGTTACAGGAATCTCAAAGTAGATATGGATAATGGGAAAAAGTTTAAAAAAAAATGTTAAAAAAAGTGACAGGGGTAGGAAGAAATCTTGTAAATATCCTGACATTTCACTACACTCATACTAATTTCTTAGCACTTCCTTCCTTCACAGATATTGAAGATTTATGGAAGTGGGAGAACAAAATGCAGTCCTACACGCTTCCAGTAGGAGTTGTGCACAGGCTACAATCCAGCAAGTTCACAATTCCATTTGAATTTCATCCAGATGTTAACAGCAGAAGTATTACAGAATAAATAGAAAACAGCCTCTTGGTTAAAAGACAACTGAGATTCTAGCTTCCTAGGGACAACAGAAGTCAGATGCTTTACTTGTGCAGAGGTGCCCTGTCATCTGAAGCAAGATTCATGGTGAGCTTAGGGATGGTGTGGTTTGGAGACAAGGTTGTTTATCCTGGGCTGCCAAGTGAAGATGGAGCTGCCAAGCATATGGAGAAATTGCTGCTAGCACAATTAACGGCTTCAGCTGAGACATCAGAACCTATTCACAGCTGTCTTCAAAGTAAGGTAGGAGACAAATTCCTTCTCCAAAAACAAAGAGGTGCACCACAAGAACCAAAAATAACAAACTGTCAGAGAAATGGAAAAGACAACCTTTGACAGCCATTTCTTGAAGCCATCTGAACCCAGGACAGGGGGTAAGGAACAGCATGGCACCCCACAAGGATCAGGGACCAAGGATGCACAGGTGGATAGGTACCAGGGAGCACCTAATATTCACAGTCCCAATGACCCAAAGTCATCCATGTGCCCATGATCTCAGGCAAAGGCAGACTACATGTTCACATGGGACAGGACACCAGCAGCACAGATCCTTGAAACACCCAGGATCTAGACAGTGGCAGCAGCCATTTATAGATGGGACAAAGCGAAGATGTCCCCACAAACAGAACTATAATTAAAGCAGTAGCATACCCAGTCAGAACTGGTCACTCAGCCTTCTGTACGCTTCATTTAGGCAAATACAGAATTGTTCCAGGAAAACTACAAACATTCCGACAGTTGTGACCCCATAAAAACTCAATTACGTATGAGTTAACGTCAATAGAAAACAGCTTTTTTCATTTACTGTAAATCTCAGTATTTAAGACAGAGATCCTTGGCTGTAGAAAATCAGACAACTGTATTTTAACTTTAGATTTCTTAAAGGAGAAAAAGTTTCCCTTTTGCCTTCTTCTGCCGTAAGCAATGTCGTCTCCTACCCAAACAACCAGTTTATAGATGTCCTCTGTGCTTTATGCACCTTTCTTTGGAAGGGAAACAAGAACATGGCTGCAGTGAGCTGAAGCAGGACAACAGCCTGCAGATCAAAAACAGCAGCTTGAAGTATACCAGCTTATGCACATGCATCTTGAACCTGGATACATTCTTGAGGACTGATATTTGGGGCTTTTATTCACATGTGACAGAATCCAACTCGGTCCATCTTTAGCTTCTTGAGACATCTGTTGCTTATGCACCACTACAGCTACGTTCCCAGTATCATCACAGGTCTTCTTGGATGTTAGTGGTTTTCTCTCATGGTTTGGGTTTTTGGCTCATTTATTTTCTCAACTGTCTAGGACTGGCAGTAAAGCTAACTCTTGGAAGACCCTGCAAAGCAGAGGTGGCCAGCCTTCCTAACCCTAACCAGCTGTATGCTGAAATCCTCACATGGCTGAGAACCACAAGTCACATACCACAGACCTGGAGAGCTCACCAAAGCCTAGGAAAGCTTCACAGGCAGGTGATGGCTGGTTGCCCTGAAGCATGGCTCAGGGACAAGGTTGAGTTTGGCACACATCTGGAGCTCAGTGACCCCTGCCACCAGCCTGAACCACCCTCTGTTTGGAGCAGTTTAGATCTCTGGCTCTGAGCCAGCCCAATGAGGATTATGAAAAAAAAAAAATCATGGCTTGAGCAGCTCACAATCCACATCTGGTTCTGGCACTACAGGCCAATTCCCTTTTTGCTTTGCACTGTTTGTTGTTTTTCATTTTTATTTTTGTGAATGATTTTATCTCCTCACATTTATTAGTATTCAGATCTGATGTACAGTGCTTGTTTCCTCTGCATTCCTCCTGGTGCAGTTTCTGGAACCACCTTCATTGCTCCCATTTCTGTCCATGTTTGAAACTAGTTTCAGCCGGCCCTGCTCAAACCACACCCCATATGACTGCAGACCATGGAATATGCAACTGCATCAAGACCTCTTGCTAAAGCAGTGGTTTGTAACATGGTTACTGGTTGATTGTTTGTCTGAAAAATCCCTATCCACAAGAGACACTGAAATAGTGCTAAAAGGCGGGCTAGTTCCAAAAACGTTAGGCGATGTTTGTGCTGCAGACTTCTGGACAGTGCAGCTCTGTTGACAGATGTGATCCCTGGCCATGGGAGCAATGCCAGCAGCAGCAGCTGCTAATGTGAGGACACAGCACCTTTACCAGTTCCATGGACTAGGGGGGGAATGGTTTTAAGACACCATGGTAACACGTCTGTACTTTGGGTGTCATATGAGTAATCCTCCTGCAGTCCAGCAAAGATCTCCAATCGTACAAACTGCTTTAAGGATAACCAAGCTAAGACCATGTTCACTTCAGACTAACAAGGCTCTGGTTCCAATTTCTCAAGGAATGTGGGACACAGTGGGGAAGAGATCCACAAAGACAAGTGTAATGAGTCAGTCTTTGGAAACCGAGCTAAGGAGTTGACCCTAGAAACTTGGTTTACTGGCTAGTTCTAGAGCTGCAGCCAGTGAGGATTCATGGCTTCGAACTGGAGTGGACAAGTCTGGGAGCCTGCCACTACTGAAAGTCCCCAAGTCAACTTTAAACAACCCTTCCATATGCTCCCACACTAATGCTTCCCCTGCCCTTGCTGAGAACAGCCTTTCCGGCTCAGGAGTCCTCTTGGACTTCTTCACCCCTGCAGGGAGCCCAGGCCAAAGGCCTCTTGCTCCTCAGTGCCACTGGCCATCTCTCCAGGGCCACAAGGCTCATCAAAAGCCATGATGTTCCACAAGCCTGGAGCCCCTTCCCATCTGTATACGAACACAGCCACTGGACAGCCCTTCTTCCTCACTTAAGTCTCTCCACTGGTTCCTCCTCTCTCTGCTATGCAACTTTGCCTTCAGTTTGCTACCCAGTGTTTCCAGCTTGCCTCACTCCATTGCTCTGTGAGACCTGACCAAAAAAAACCCCAAACTAGTCCTCACGGTCTGGGTAAGTCACTGCACTGGATACGAATGGCTTTGCTGGAGCAGGGACAGCCACTCTTAATCTGTTACTAGGAGCCAGCCATGACTAAAGCTCTCACCATCACAAACAGGGTGGAAGGACATGAGTGAAGTTACCTGTTCACGAAGGTAATCTGACCCCATATTCAAGCAAGAAGGGAAGTTCTGTGTCACACTGTTTGTCCAGACCACAATAAGCACAGAAAGAGGGGAAGGCACAAAAGGTGTCCCTCTGCTTACAGCCAGTGAAAGGTGACAAGGTAGAGGGAACAGTCTACGCTGCTTCGTGAGATGGCTGTGACACCACAGCATGGTCACAGCATGCTGGGGTCAGTCAGCTCTTCCACCATGCCATGACTGTCACCTATGGAGACCTGAGCTGCCTTAGGGTTCTCTTCATGTACCACCTCGGGCTCACAAAACTTCACTGTTAGTGTGATTAACTTTCTGTTAGCCTCAACTTACACTAAGCTCTAGCTCAGGCAAGGCAGTTGAGATCAGCGTGGCAGCATGTGGGTGGGATTCCCTGGCTTGCGTTGAACAGATTTCAGCCTGTAAGGAGTTGTAGCACTGGGTTGAGTGGTTGAACTGGTGTTTGGAGGAGCGAGGGGAAAACATCAACACAACTAGGCACCCTCTGAGAAACTATACTGCTCAAGAATCAAAAGTAGTTTCCACAGAATTGTTTCTGTTCACCTCAAGAACTTAAAATTTTGCTTTTAAACAGATGTGTCCTACCATTTATTCCAGAGCTCTGTATATGAAGAACTTAGTTTCATTTCCTTAACATCTGTGTCAAAAGCAAGTATTCTATCATGTAGGCATTCCTAAACATAAAACCCTATTGCAAGATAAATCCTCAACACTTTTTAACCCCAGGAAGCATCCTCACTGATACTAAACCAACAGATATGACTTCCCAGTTCTGACCATTTCTGATTGAAATGTGTACCTAGCATCCTCTTCTCCCCGTGTATATTACCATCCTCAGCAAATACACAAGCTCCTTGCAGCTGGCCTTAGCCATACAGGAGCAGACTCCAGTGCCTTTTTCCTAACTAGCATGAGCAAGGGATTTTGGTCTAAGGGACATAATGCTGAGGTAGACTACAAGCCAGATGAGTTTAGAACCAAGGCCTGCCCTTGCAACCAGAAAGGGTCAATGAGGGAAACAGGAGTGCAGCTGCTGGTGCAGATTCTGAAGCAAACTGCTGGAGTACAGCAGAAAGGATTAAGGTAAGCATATTGCAGAGCCCTGAATTTCAACTGAATTTCAAGAGGATCTCAAAGAAATTCAGAGGGTCACAGTGTAAGGTGGAAGACGAATCTCTTGGGAGCTTAAAGAAATGTGGTGAGGATGCTGCTGAGAAGGTGGCAGGCAGATGTGAAGCTCCTGCCAAGAAGAACAGAAAGCAATGAGCCATCTAACTCAGAATGGAGGAGACGTACTCCCTTTTACAACTAAATACCCCAAAGATCCCCTAAGAAAAGATGCTGTTTCCATCCTGCATTGCAAGCCAATGGCACTAGAGTTCCCGGTTCTTCCCCCAACCCCTTCCCAGCTCTTCCCCACTACACAGCTCCTGCTAGCCTCATCCCTGCTTTGTTCCTCCAAGCCTGTCCAGCCTCACATCCCCCAGGGCACATCCCCAATTTCCCCCTGGAGGATGAAAGACAGGTGCAGAAGAAATCTGAGAACTGGCAGCCTGTCAAGGAGTTAAGTCACTGCTGTGTCAAGATGGAGCAGGAGACAAGCCCTTATGACAGAAAGCAGAAGAAAGTCTAACGCAACACAGTATGTCTGCACAGGAAAACCTGGACTGCTCTAGTCACACAGTTTCTTTGAAACTCATGGTACTGTGTAACAAGTCATGTAATTTTTGCTCTTCCTACATAAAAAAGCAGGTGCTGCCTGAAGTGTGATAAAAGTATTTGGCAGACAACTGCTTTTCACAGATCTCTTACTCTGAGACTGCAAAGAATTGTGTTTCACAATGCAATTCATGCTCATCTCATCCTTGATATGCTCCATGTTACCAGCTAGGGGTTTGCTGTATTTGGATGGATAAACTCCGTATACACAGTCACAAATCTCAGACATCTTTGACCTAAAAGACACCTGGCTTCCTGGGTAGAGCATGCAGCACTTGGCTGATCTTTCTAGCAGGGCTCTATGGGTCTACCAGCTAGCAACACAGATCCAGCAGCCAGACACACCTGAGGTCAGGGCTCTGTTCTGCACAAGCATTGAGAGAAATCCAGCCAGAGAGGCAGTTACATGAGCTTAATGCTCAGTGCACAGAGCTTGAAGAGCTGGGGCAGTGTCCAGAAGCAGGATTGGGTATCAGTAACACAGGGCATATAGCCCTCAGGCTGTTGCTAGTGTAACACCCTTGTTTTCAATCTGGCAGAAAATAAGCGTAGTAAGCCTTCACATAATCTGTGTCTGGACACGTCTGACCCCTCTGGGAGCCACGTGCAGGAGGTGCTGCAAAGTGACAGTCAAACTCCAACCATGTACGTATACGCACAAATTCTGACAAAGGGGAGAAAAGCCTAGGGAAACATGCAGTGTTGCATAAAAGTTACACTGTGAGGTCTGTTATGGGGGACCTTGCTACAACAAACCCCAGCAGCTTAAGTTAGGAACACAACGAACAGAGCCACGTCACCCAGCCAGTGGGAGCAAAACCATGCTCTGTCCAGAGCGCTGAGCAGCCCACGGGTACTTGCTAGCCCATCTAACTCTGTGCAATGCCTTTCAGCAGCACCTGGGGGCTTGAAATGTTAAGGTCGCTACCAGAGCCCAAAGCCTGCCCACCTGCTAAATTCACCTGGGCTTTCAAGATGAAGGTAGCAGGCTGTATTTCAAACTGTTAGAGATCAAGCCAGCACCTGGCCACACAAAACTGTGCATACTATCATGCTGCTTTAACTCAACAATTAAAATCAATCGTACTTCATCATTTTGAATCAGTTGACAATCTGGTATACAAGTGTGGAAAATTGAAGATTCCTCCTTTCATTCATCCCCCTCCCCAGCTCTTTCCCTCCCTTCCCCTTCCCACTGCCCTCCCAGAGAGGCACAAGTCCAGGATTCAAATCTCTCTCTGATGAATCACTCCCAGGAAACGTGCCCTCCTTCGTGCCGTACAAACCCTACCTTGATTGAGGTAGGTCAGGGTTTCTTCGTGCAGCTTCACAGCTGGTGACGTGGCTGTGCAGAGGACGTACTGAAACGGAGGCAGTTTGGCTTCATTCTCAGGGGACAGCTGAGGTTCCTCCTGCTTGAAGATGGGCAGTGCAAGGACATCCCTGAAACATACAATTCACACACATTTAGTTACATACAGTTTATGGAATGTCCTACTCTCAGTCTGGATTTGATTCTCATGCTTTGAGATAGGGATGGTCTCCAGAGAAACATTGTGTTATGATGGCTAAAAAAGAGTTTGACCTCTATAATGTAACAAGGCAAGGATGTCAGCATTGCACACAACTATCTTAAAAACAAGTTAGATTTACTTTTTTGTCAAGCAGTCTAATTGGAGAAAAAAAAAACTATCAAAAATAGACTTAATTTTTGTAGAAAGACATTTGTTTAAGATGTAGGCTCTCAGGCAAATGTCTATTAGGAAAAAAAAAAAAAAGTAAATACACATTCAACTGTTGAATGCCTGCAAGTGTCAGCAAAGGGTCAGGAGCAGACGGGTCTGAGGTAGAAAAGGTATGCGATGGCATGGATTGTTGGCTTACTTGACTCCTAAAACTTCCTTGTGCCCTAATAAATCTGGTCCTGAGAAATCACATAGCTCTTCAGATGGCAGACTACCTTCACAAAAGCACACATGCTCAGCAGCAGCTTCCCCAGGAGCTGGGCACAGTCCCAGCTCTTGCTCCTTCACAGGACGTTCGTGCTGACCTGCCTGCTGACATAGCCAGACTGATCCCTGCCCACGCTAACCGCAGGCAGGACAGATGTCAGCACGAAGAGTGAAGGGCACAAAAAGATGTCAGGAATGAGCATCCTTACCTTAGCATGTCTAATGCTGGAGAAACAGATTGGCCTTTCCTGCATCGCTAACATTTCTGATGACTATGTCCACCTACTTAAGGCAGAATATCCTTCCAAATAAGAAAGATTATGTCGAACACAGAGACAACGTAGAAAAAGTAATCAGATTTGTTTTCCCCTCCATTTCCTCCATATGTGCGAAGACTTGAAATTTCCATCACAGAGGCTGCAGTTCTGTTCCTTTCAGCAATCCCCATACACAAAAAGCTTTAAGAAAACTGCTCAGGAGCATGTCAGTGCATACAGCATACTCCCTATGGAAAGAGCGCTAAGAATTTTTCCTTGCCTGTTCAGTTAATGATCCACCCTGCGTTCACTCGTAACACCCACAACCTTGAAGGCTACCCAGGTCATCAGTGAAATGGTGCAGCAGTTTACAGCAAATTGCTGAAGCACCTGGCTCAAACACAGGTACTCCTGTTTATGGAGAGCTAAAGCCAGGGAGCAAACTATGCCACTTCACTTACTAACAGGAGAAAAGAAACACCCACCTATTTCCATTCTCTCTTTGAGCTGCACCCCCTCCACATTATCATGACCTCGAAGGCATCCAGCCCTATTTACTTACTGGCATCACTGACATAACCACCACTCTTACCCAACTGTGGCCACAGAGAGGTTGTTTTTTCCCCCTTTAGTGATGATGATTTACTACAGTAATGAAGTAACAGAAATGCCTCCAGTAGATTTCTGAAATAAATATCATTGCTGCACACACACGCAGCATCTGATACTGCTCCACAGTCATCTCGCTCACCCCAGATGCCAACATTTGCTCGCACTGCACTCTGCACAATGCTATTATACTGCATGCTGCTTCACGGTTTAGAACGGATCAAGAACTCTGAAGCCTGAAGACTTCTGCAGTTCAGCAAAAATAAAGAGCATGCAAAACCTGGCCCAGAGTTAACAGTTAAGGGTGAGGAATTCATACACCTCTTCAGCTGAAATGGTTGAGGAATCTAGGTAAGGGAAAGCTGACATTCAGCTTTTTGTATTGTATTTCACGTCAGGCTCTCAACATCCCTACATCTGCTAGAACAGCTGCCCGGTAGATGATGACTGTGAGCACTGAGGGAAACACGATTTGGGTTCTGGAAAGCTTAGCCGTACCAAGGCACTGGTGAAGCCACAAGGGTAAATCACCTTGTTAATGCTGTAACATTTCAGCCAGGGCCAGTGGTACCCACAGCTTTGGATCAAACCCTCATGAAACATTTCGCCTTACCAGAAGTGTTCAGAACATAGAAGATGTGAACAGGTCACGGGTTAAAAGAATTTCTAAGTGTAAGGAAAGATCTCACAGTATTTGTTCAACTCTTCACTCAGCATTACAAGTCATGTTTTGGAAAAAGCAGGTCTGCAAGAAAAAAAAAAGGGGTGGGGGAGCCAAGTGGGATCTTAAAACTCTCCCAAGCTTCACCTTTATGTTAAAGCTTTAGAATTCTGTTATTAACCAAGAGTTGGTCCACTTACCTGGGAAGGGAGAAAGTTAGCTGAGGGAGGGTTCAGCCAGCTGGCAGAACAGAGTGAAATACATACAAAGTTTCCACGAAGATGAATGAAGACTTACAAGGATTACTCTGCAGTAGTCTTGCTGTAATTACAAATACCCACTGCAAATGCATCACACTGGGGTACACCAGAATCGGTACAGATGCTGCAGAGTCCTTGAGCCTTATAGACATATAATCCATACAGACTTTTCCCATAGCTGCCACAAGGACCTTACAATTTCAGCTTCCCCTGTGTAGTCTCAACCCATGAGCATGGACAGTGCTGGGAAGCCACAGCTTGGAGCAAAGGGCCTCCTCTAGAAGCACCTGTCTTGACACATTCCTGTGAATCGGTCAGAGTTAGAACTCTTCACAAAAAAAACAAGTGTTTTACCCAGCTGACCTTCCCTGAAACACCTGAGGGCATTGCTTAACACTGCCATAAATCTGGGTTTAGGGCTTTTAGTCCCAGATCTAAAACCCCATGGCCACAGTGGCAAATACTGTGTCAAAGGAAGCTGAATAGTGAGCCTCCAGCCTGACCCAGAACTGATGTTGTAGCACTCTGATGCTACAAATCCATAGGGCTAATGAAACCACCTGACCACCCTAAGAGCTCTCTGGCAGCAACCATATATGCAAGTACTGACACTGGGGTTCATCTGTTGCTGTTCTTGCTGTCTTCATCAGCTTCACAAGCACAAAGCAGGAGAGGGCAAGGCTTCTGCCCCAAACATGTCATTAATGTATTTGCTGGGATAGATGAAGGAGGTGAAGCACCTTGTATGGAGGAGTGGGGAAAGATGCTGGCAAACAAGAATCTGTGATACTGTATCATTTACTAAGAGGTATTGGTTATTCGGTCAAAAAATTCCTTCGTGAATACTCCGATAGGGAGCAGGGATAGTTAAGATCACACGTCGCATTGAAAGGGAAGTATTACTGTGTGTGAAGTTCTCCCAGCACGCTGAAGGCAGGGCTGCTGTGACTCAGGCTTCAGCAGAGCCACAGCAGTCAACACCAGCTGAGAGACCACCCTTATATATCCAGAAAAAA
>VXAV01008818.1:115673-130847 GCA_013399715.1 Alectura lathami | reverse complement strand
ACTCAATGGATCCTCAAGGGCTTTGGAGAGCAAGTACACTCAGAATGGAAATCCCAAATGGACTTAGGTGTCAGATACATACCTAAATAGATGATGTGATGTTGCTGCAGGTCCTTAGGCAATTAGATGGAGCTGTGTGATGAATCATCCACTTTGCCCTAACAACGTGCCTCCTTCTTCAACTGTCATTCAGAATGGAGGAAGTCATATGCCTATTTCCAGGCAACTGTATTCNCTCAGCACTGGACTGCCATGACCTCCAGAAGAGCAGTGTCAGAGAGTAAGGGGTGTCTGAATCTGCTCCTTACAGGAGATTAAACTCCTAGCTCCATAAGTCTGTATCACCATGAAAACTGCACTCTCTGCTTCCTGGGTTCCCTTTTACTTTTATTAAGAGACATAGACTAGAAGGAAAGAAACAAAGTCTCAGGTCTCCTTGGCCACCCCAAGCCCTCAGAATAGGGCAGGTTCTCCCCTAGGTGTTTATTTTCTAGCTTCACATCCAATGCAGTCATGTGTGGTGGCTCACACTCAAGAGGATGAGTGGACTGTACCTTACCCAGATGGCCTCACCAAGGGTAGCCTCACTAGCAGGAGGGAGGGTGGTGGTGCTTTCTGTGGAGAGCTGAGGAGGTGGGTGACGCATCTGATCACTAATGCATGGTTGCAAGTACCACCACTGCTTTACCCAATTTGATTTCTGAGTTGGGCATGTTCTGGGAACACTCATTGCTACAAGCTCCACTGAGGACTGAAATACAGACTTTTCTTTTCTAAACTTCAAATAGCCCCTGGCAAAAGGTAAGTAATCGCTGCAGTAAAGGCAAGGACCTGACCCAACACGCCCAGAAGCAGTTTTAGTCTTATAGTAGCATTTCTGCCTGAAACCCTTTATGCCAAAGATACTGAAGACATCTCCATGCATTTAACAGGGTTTCCTAAAAAGCACTGCTGAATTTAGGCCCTTGAAATGTTGCTTAACAGCACTCTGGGCACAGAAATATTTTATTGAATGCTGGTTCTCATGGCCTAAAATCCATCTGTAGAACGGGGGTAAGAGTACATTACCTCCCAGCAACAAAACATAAAATTTCTCAATAACATCCTGCTCTCATGACCAGAATGAATGTCTTTCACATTCATTTGGAGACACAGACCGCCTCTGAAGTGGAAGTCTACTTCAAGCATTGACAAAACCCTGGCTTTGGAGCTAAGATCAGCTAATGCCCAAGAGAATTTCTTGGGCCAATCTCTAAATGCTGTAACACTGACCACTTAAATCTGTATGGGGAAAACAGCAAACAGACAGACAAAACATCGCTTCCAGTTTTCCTCTCCCTCCCCTCTCCAAGACTCTGAGAGACATTTCTCTGAGAAATGTCATCCGTGACACAGAACTTCTTTAATTAAAGATGACAATTCAAGTGAGGCAGAATGGGATGTTACATCTCCCAGCTTGCCATTTATAATTGTGAGTAGGTCAGTCACAATAAGAACCGTGTGCTCTGGAATCCTGTTTTCCCTTCCAATATTTAGGTATCGAATTGGAGAATGGGTTTAAAGTAATGTTTTCTGTATTAGATTTTGTCTTTCATATTAATTCCCATCAGTTGCAGTGACACTTGCATGCGAGAGCACATTTGATCAGCCTTAGGCTTCCTCATTGCTGAGCTAAGCCAGAAAAAGCCTCCTGACTGCAGCAGAAATGCTAGCAATAATCCTAGAGAAATCGTGTGTTGCCAGCCCTTAATGGCTAGCACTCTGATTAACAGCCTGGTGTAAACAGAGGGCAGTTAATAGCATAAACAACCGCGGTTTATAATATCAATAATGCCACAAAACTACTACGTTTCAGAGGACTATTGCTGATATAAAGTATATTCAACAACTTACACTACCGATGTTATATATTTAAAGGAAGAAAGACGGGCTGGATACAACATCAGTTGTTCCACATCATTAACAACCCTATTTTTCCTTTCAGAATACAGCTCTTTTGGCTATGTTTACAATTTTACTCCTGGATCAATACAAACTTTATAGGACAGGATTTTTCCTCTGCTTGTCTCACAGCAGTAAGAAATGACAGCACAGTCAATATACAGAATTGCCTGGCTCAGCATCAGACAAGATAGTGCTAATCAAAGTCACAGCAGCAAAACTTGAGCCAGCCCTTAGAAAGAGAAGGTATTACAGACTAATTCATTAATCTGTTAAGCCACTGTGTCAGCAAGAAGTATTCTCTTTAGTTGAGTGTCCTTAATAGGATATATCAGGCTCTGAACCTGAGGCTGTTCAATTTTTAAATTAAGCAGAAACTACCAGGACAGGGGTCTGAAATGTAATAAAAATATTTGCTATATATATACATCCGGACAGCATCTAAGTGATCCCTACTGTCAAATGAGTTATAATCAAATTATATTGAAACAACTACAAAATATGCCAATTTAGAATAATAGACTCATAGAATCGCCCGAGTTGGAAGGGACATTTAAAGGTCATCTAGTCCAACTCCCCTGCAGTGAACGGTGACATCTACAGCATGTTCTGCTTGAATAAATGATCATTAGAAAAATAAAGATAGAAAAATTATTATTATATAACAGTAATTGCCTGCTATTATTAGCCTCCCACAAAGATCATGGTACAGTTTCTCTTAGTAATCACAAATCGTGTTTGTCCATACCCATGGCAGGAGTGATGACACCAGGAAGCAGCATGGTCTCGGAAGTACAGTTGGGAGCGGGATGCTCCACAAGGCACACTCAGTTAACCCATTCGTTCACCAGCTGCTCCAGTTTTGCAATAAGGCAATGTTAGGAACCCTCTTCCAGTGCTAAAGGATTCAAACTAGCTGAAAGCAAACCGATTTCACCAAGAAGCCAAGAAGGAACAAGGATTTTGTCTCCCAGTTCTTGCGCTCTGAAATGGAAAAGCACAAATTGTATTCTGTGAAGCCAAAATTTTACCTCAGTGTCACATAAATTAGGTCAGAGGAGAATTTAAGGGAAAAGCTGGAGCAGTTTATTATTTTATTTTTGTTCTGCTTGTAAACTGTGAAAGCTTTTAGAAAGACGGACAAAATTTTGCTTGTGTTTTTAATATAAACAGAAAAAAATTGTCTCTGGCTGACACCAGTGATGGAAAAATTACACAAAAGGATGTAATTTCAGAAAGTATTCAATTAAAAAAGAAAAAAAAGAAAGAAAGATTATCTATTGGAATGTGAAAAGCAAACTCACATATGGCTGAAAGAGAAGAATAACAACTAATATTCCACACTGCATTCAGTAACTAGAATATCACTGTTTTCTAAAATTTGCTACAGCAGACAAGGGATAAATAACTGAGCTGGTAACATGAAGGACAGAGAGGAGGAAACCCTCTCCACAAATAAAAATTACCACTGATTGATGTTTTGTTTTGTTTGTTTTTGGCAAAGGTATCTGCATTGAAAAATGAGATGAAAGAAAAGAAAAATGCTTTTATTACATTTTTGCTTTGGGCCTTCTTAACAAGAAATCTGAGCATTATCAGCATTTACTTTTTCAATGAAAATTCTTTTTTTAACAGCATTTAAACAAAATGCTTCCTTTCATACTAAATTATTATGAAAGAGGAGGAGAATAATTTCTCAAGTAGCTCTACTGACAATGAAATTCTTCAGGATTTCACATTTTCTTCCTACTGTGTTTCCTCCAACTCCAGAGAAAAACAAACGCAAAGATTTGTAAAGCATTAAAATAATGGCAGGCACGTGATTTATTTTTCTGCCTGTGTATTAGAGCACCATGTTTACTCCAGGCAGGTAGCACATCTGCAAGGGCATTACATGACTTTTCTCAATACAAGAAAACAGTGGCAGGAAGGAATTATATAGAAAGGCCCACTAATGTAAGGCACATAGCCTGTAAAAATAGGAGGCATCTGTTTCTACATAAAAGTTAAATCAAATCATGCAGATCACACCACAATCAAGTTATTGATACTTGGGAAGCAGGCAACAGGGTTGTTAACAGTACTGGCATTTTAGTGGTGTTTGCCAGATTAAGAAATGAGTCAAATGTTGTCCCTGTCCTTTCACTCTAGTTTACCTGATGAACCTAACCAGCTCCTCTCCCTTTAACGTCTCTGTGAAAACAGCTGAAAGGAAAACAAAAACCAGCAGAGTTTCTTGTGGTCCGGTTGCCAAGGAAACCTGCATAGATCCTGTCGGAAAACACCCTGGGCTGCTCCAGCCAGCCAGGCTTCAACCTGCTATCAGGGAAGGAAACAAAGATGGAAAACAAACAGGACAACATGGGTGTAAAGCTCGCTGGGGAGAGGGAAGAAAATAAACTAAAGGGTAACACATCTGCAAGTGAAGAATATCTCTCATTTAGGTCAAATCAAGGCTTTTCAATCTCTGTCTATTGTTCCTCCTCTGGAGGAACCTGTTACTTCAGACAAATGGGAGGCAGAGTAGGTCTCTTGTTTCAGTTACTGAGTTGATGGTGTTACAAATCATCTGTCTTTCAGAAAACCATCTATTAATGTTCTCTGATCCTTCATGAAAAGGAAGCTGATTAAAATTATTAACAAAATTATCTTCCACTTTTTATTTTGAAGTGTGATCCTGGCTCAGAGTGGAACAATATCAGTAATTATCACTGGTTTAATCAGATGCCTTTTGTGCTGTTTTCTCTCTTGCTCTTCCCTCCCTTCTATCTCATTTTCTTTTCTGCTTTTTCTGATTATAAGTCTCAATGGTTTCATTAAATGTTTAGGGTCAAATTCTGGCACTCTACAGAGCTGGCTAGAAAACAGGCATATATTAATGTTGCAAAATCATCTATACTATGAGCCCATGTCCTGGCCAACCCAGACCCAGCGCATTTCATATCCCTGCTCTACAGCATCATTCCCTGAAGGGGTCATTCATTCCAGGAGCAGGAGTCAATGCATGGGTTGGGGCGCACAGAGCCATGTGTGCATGGCTTATAAAGTGCGATGATCACATCTTCTCATCTTCTGGGCCCACCCTTTCTATCCTCATCATCACTGTATGGGAGTGCTCCACTGCCCTGGAATGCACCTTGGTAGACCCGCTGCAGCCATGTGAGACGCCATGCTTGGGCGAAGCTAGCTCCGTCTGTGCAGCAGGATCACCGAAGCGGACATATACCGGAAACCAGAGCACTGCCATTTGCATGAGGCAGGTTAAGAGCTCTGAACTTCAGAGACTGTTCCCAAAAGCTCTCATGTCGAGGTTCAATAGGGTTTGCACCATATGTTTCAAAGGACTTTTTCTTACACAATAAGAAACAGAATGAAGGCAATCTAATCTTAAATCACTAGAAAAAAACATTCTTAAGTGATGCCTTTTTCTGCCAGACTCACAGCAGCTAAATCTGGAAAGGATGGGCTGGCTCTAAGATGGAAAGCAATCAAGGATGATTCAGTTTCTACTTGGAACAATAATTAAAAATGAAGAAGCAAGTCAATATTATTTTTTTAAGTCTATATTTAATTAGCTCTCTGTCTATTCCTCTGGTACTGTAGCAGAGGACTTCTGAGTATGTAGAAAAAGAAGGGTAAACCGAGAGGTAAACCATAGTGAGTTTCAGAGGAAAACCATAAGAAACCATAAGAGAGCTGAGAACTAAACTGAAGAACGTCTGAGTCTTCTCTAGAGGCCCTAAAGAGTCACTTGCTTTACTTATGCTTCAGTCCAGACTTGGCAATTTCTATCCCTGCTTTAATGTTATTTAAATAAACATAGAGACTTTTTTTCCCCTATCTGAGTTTCCTTAAGGTTTTTTAGATAGCAGATAAGAGGACAAGGAGAAAGATCGTGAAAGAAGCTGTGTCAGAGAAGCGTGTGAGCATTGGCAAGAAATCTTTGGCGCTATTGTGATAGACCAGCTAAGAATGCAGCAAGAGCCAAACAGCCCTCTCTGTGGATTATTTCTGCACAGGGTATTCGTGAGTTTGTGCTTATGGAATTTCTGCCTGATCCTTCCATTGGGAAGATGGGATTTGCTCTCCACGTGGATTGGGAGGAAAGTTCAGCCGCCCAAACCTCCATTTCCTGGCAAACTTGTGTACAGTGAGAGCCATCTATGCAGCATGTCTGATACCGGGGGGAAAAGCACATTTTAAGTGCATGATAGTTAATGTGAAACTCCATCTCTATGAGTGAGAAAGTTATATTTTAAGCACTCAATAGTGAACAGGCTTTGGCATCCTAGAAAAGACAAGAGTATGTCTTCTATGTTTGTTATACTGTAACGACTTAGTGAAAGTGTCCTGTCTGTGCAAAAATGCCTGGTTTAGGTGATGGCTAAATATATCTATTATTAAATGTATTTTTTTTCTATATAATTTCCATATTCTGCACGAGGATAATGTGAAATTCATAAGGGAAAAGTTTGAGTCAAAAAACTCTGTTTCCGTCTCTGCTCATTCAGAACCATACGATAGACATTCTGCTGCTCTGGCTGGCTGCTATAACTTATAAAACCTGCCAGAGTTTTTGATAAGAATGCTCAGAAAACACTCACAGCAACACTAAACTCATCCTACATGCTCTGCTGTGTCTGGAAACTTTCACTTCTCCAAGCCCTGTGGAAGCGTTAAGTAACCAACACACACCCATGAAATCTCTGTCTCACATAGCTTTTAGAGAACACTCCCGGAGAGGGAAAGGAGAAACAGTATTCAAGAAATTATTTTGATTTGAGTGAGAAAGGGGAGTAGTGAGACATACACCAGCATTAACCTTTGCTACTTGCAGTCCTTTGTGCTCACTGGATGAGGAAAGCAGATCTGTGCCCCACTCTGCCCGGTTCCTCTGCTTTTCGTTTCGTTTCAATGCCAGAGAATTTTTCTACTTTTTAACATCATGTACAATGCTTATCCAATACTCTGAATAATCTCTGATGCCATTGTACAATGCTTTTTCCATTTGAAACCAGTTAATTTCTTCCACAGAAATTATGAAACAGAAGAATTTTACCACTAGCAAGCTTTGGTGTGATTTCCTCTTAAATTGTAATCTGCAGCCAGCTGAAAGACTATCCAAGCTACCAAGCTTGAGATGTACAGTCTTCAAGGTAGTTCACTGGGTGAGGATTTAAATGACCTTAAATAATACCGGAGTGAGTGTGGAAATAGATTACCTGATGCCACCATTACATTTTTCATGAATAACACCTGGAACGAGAACTGTCGGTAGTTCCCAGCTCTTTTCTCCAGCCCACTTATCCCTACCCTCTCTTACTGGTATCAGAGGCTTTGTGCAGGTCTTCTGCTTGTTTGGAGTCGAGCAGTGCTGCTGACCATATGACCATCATGTAGGTCATAATATCTCTCTTTTAGCTGATGGGTTCATGCACAGGAAGTTGGAAGAAATGTTGGAGCAGATAGTAAAGACTTTCTTGTGAGTGGTTCATGGTAGCTAGTGTTGCTCTCCTTTTTGTGACTGAATTCCCCAAAGAAAACTCTTCTTTTTTTTTTTTAGGGTAACAGAAGGAGAACCTTGCTGGAGACGTACAGGGTCCAGTCACAGACCGTGGACCTCCTTCCTGCAAGGCATGACGAGAGACGCAGTCACTTTGGGATCAAAATGTCAAACTCCTTTCAATGGCTCGAAATTCTCTGACAGGTTTGAGGCACACAGCATTTCCATTCCCTCACACGCAGAGTGAAACAGGAACAGGAACAACAAGGGAGTTCTTTGTCAAAAATGAAAGAGGATAGGAATGAAAGGAAACATGAGATCCATTCTAAATCTTTGGAAGTGGTCAGATGTCAAGGAAAAGATGCTGTAAAAGGACCACGTAAAACAAATATTATTATCCTAGTTACAAAAGCTCGCTTAATCCTTCTTATTACTGGTGAACCTCAAATGCATGGTTTCTACATGCTTTTAGTGTAACAATCACTTAGAACTTGTTTAAAGATTAAAACCACAAGTCTTTTGGGAGATGATACTGATGAACCTTTCTAAGTCCAGGTACGTGTTCCTGGACAAGTACAGCCTCAAGCAAAGAACAGAGGCAGCACGGAGCAGAGTGGGCAGCAGCAGTTTTCCTATCATCCCCCATAAATTCCCAAAGGAGAAGGTCTGAAGCATTATCAGACATCAGCACATCTCTAGTATCCGCAGATTTAATATGTTGTTTATATGTATTTATTACTCCACTTGGAAGTCGGAAGCACTGTTATTTAAGTGCTGTTTATCTTCCTTTTTCTTTATTACTGTAATCAGCATGATTGATCTTAATTAAAAGTCTAAAGTTCAATGATAGTTTAAAAAGGAGTACCTATAGCTTTGATAGCCTCTTGAAAAGGCTACCTGGATTTTGTTTAAAAAATGAGAACACTCCAGGGTTGTTTTTTTTTATTTATTTTACTTATGAAGTTCTATTTCCATGCCTGGTTTTAAGGGTTATCTTCTTAGCAAAAGGAGTTGTGCATGTCTCTGATAAGCTACTGTTATTCTCAAGTCCTGAGACTATTCTGCTTGGACCATGTAATGTGTTAAAATCCAACACCTAATAACAGTCATTTTTAACAGTACATGCCAACATGAAATAAAATCTGTATTTTATAAGTCTATAATTTTATTGTATAATTACAGATTTACATAGGATTTTAATGTAGGTTCAAGTAGCACAAAAGTTTCTCCAAGGTGTTAAACACAGCAGCAAAAATAACAAAGGTCTCCTTCCAGGCATGTGTCCATTGTAATATGTCCCTAGAAGATACAAGCTTAATATTTATTCCAGTCACATTGTTCACTCCTAATATTTATATGTCATATACCAATGAATTAAGGAAAATCTAGTACATATATCAACCTCATAATGGCTGGATTCAGGAGTTTGTGACTTACGCCTGTTCTCAGCTCAGAAATGAACCATTTTACAACAAAGGCAAAAATTCCTGGAATTCTACAGTACAGATTATAGAGCTGTATTTGTGCACATTTTCATAGCTTTCCATCTTTACGAAAAACACTGAAGGTGAATTGTAATAGTCACATGTGGCCAAGATCTGAGTCTGCGCAGCAGAGTGTACCCCTTCAGCACTCAGCATAAATAGCTCTTTAGTGCAGATTGCACTTGTGAGGGTGACACACACCTGGGAATGGCAGAAACCTAGGTCCTCTCTGCTCTTCCAGACACCAAATTGCCCTGCACCCACCCTGCCTAATCTGTTTAAACACCAGTATTTTTAAATAATCTGGAGGCTCTCATCTTTGTTAAGCCTCAGAGCAGCTGTTCCTAGCTTTCCTGTCCAAAAGAATTTCACATCAGTTCATGGTAGTGCAGGTCTCAACATTATGTAGAAAGTATTTTAATTATTAATTACGGTAACAATTCATTCATAATTTGAAATTTTGAGAAGCACTTTCTTTTTATGTCTTATTCAAGACATCAGAATGAAAAGAAAATGCAAATTAGCAACTTATTTGTACATTCGTTATTCATTTTTCTTTTAAATGATGCTGTGGGTAAAACACCTAATTCTGCACAAGGCTTTCATTTTGTTTTCTGAGTTTGTCAATCATTTTGTATCTCGCTGAAGTGAGATACAGTATAAAAAAGCTGTATTATGAGCATTTAGGAGGATCTAAGCCCATTCTGAGTTGTATACACCCCTCTAGGACGTAATTTCTGTTTTATTAACAGAAAAGACTGTATTTACAGAAATTTCACTTTCTTGTCTGGGGAAGTTATATCTTTTTCCTGTGGTGTCTCAACCTTTGTTGCTGACACTTAAATCTTTTATGTACAAATCAAGATGTGCAGGATGATTCTGTAGGGCACAATGTGTCATTCATTATGAATTTGTCTGGGTCACATGCTTTGAAAGCCAAGATGCACATAGCTTTCATGATAAGTGAGTGTTGAGCCCAAAATATTAACAAGGTAAAATGTTTATTAGCAGATAGTCTCATTAATTAAATACTGATGTAAACAGCTTGATGTTCTTCTTTCCTGCTGAAACATAATTGAATATTCAAAATACATGCTATGACTTTTCAGGGCTGCAGGTCAAGTGAAAAGTACTGCAAAACACAGTGTCATGGACTTGAAAATCTCAGAAACTTTAGCATCAAAATGAGAGAGGCTTCTATAAAAATAGAGATATACACTGATGGGTCACCTAAAAAAAAATAAATAGATTAGAAATGTTATCCAGACAGAAGGGTGTTGCACTATTCACTCAGTAATAAATAAAAATTGTCTGCATATGTTGCACTAGACACGCTAAAAAAAGTAAACACAAAAGGTCTTCTAGAATGGGTGTAATACACAGTAAGTTAAATGGGGATGAGCCCCAGAAGGCCTGCCTAATCTGAGAGATAAACATGCCATCATCCACAGCCGAACCAGCCAAACGATTACACTGGGGGTATACTTTCTCAGGGGGTAAATTATACAAAAGGGCATAAAGCATGCACTATATGCATAGATCACATTCCAAACAGTGTCACTCAGGGCTGCTCATGGAGGAAAGTCCCAGTGGGCATCCACAAGGAGGTCAGCCTTCTGCCCCCTGTAACGTACGAAGTGGGAAAGGAAACAATTAGAAAAAGAGCAGCCATCAAAGATATCTAGTGCCCCTAGTCGCAGCCTTAGTCCGTCCTCTGCCAGCACATTCACACAGCATATGGATGGTGGAGATAACAGCCTGCTGGAAAGTGATGCTCGGTGCTGATGCCCAGGGCTCTGGGGCCCAAAGAGCCCCAGTCTGCCTGCTGGGAACTCTGTTTGGTGAAGGTCAGCCTCCAGCCTGAGCCCTTTTCTCGGTTTCACTCATCTTGTTTTATCACAGCCAGTATCACCAGTGTCGCGGCAAGTATGTTTTGGTATCTGTAGTAGACTCTGCTGTATGTTTTCTCAGTAGCAGGCAAGTAGGAACATAGGTTCATAAGTGAGTAATGAATCAAATGCTAAGGTGGAGACAAGATTTAATTGTTTAAACGTAGTCATTGCAAGCATGTATCAGCCTTCCCTTTGAAATGCACTGGGCTACAGACGATGGGCAAGAAAATTTTGGATTTTTTCAATTTAAAACGTGATCATATCAGCTACTCCCAGTCTGAGCAGTTACAGGTTCTTTATTTTACTAATTATAAGTGTAATTATGCCATTAGTTCTCTGAAAGTAATTTTAATAATTAGGTCAAACACAAAATGACTCCAATCTCATGACATACTAATTTAAATTGTTTGGATATTGTAATTTAGTAGGAGGAGTCAGTGCTAGAGTCATTTTGGGGATTGTAAGAAGGAAAATACAGCTGGAGAAATAACAGAAGATGAATTCTCTGTCAGAGACATTAGTTAAGTTGTTTCTTGAATGATGTTAAGTGAAAAACATTGAAGCTATTTGAGAGTGATGACAGATAAAATTATCATGTATTGAAAAATATATTAAAGGTTTGATTCAGAGGCCATAATTTTGAATGAGCATACCAACCTCCTTTCTCTATTACTGTGGTAGAAGAAGAAAATATTTTCAATTCACCCATCTAATTTTCATGAGAAATGAATCCATTCATATCTCGGCATGATATACGCTATTCTGGAATCCAGTTTCTAATCTTAGTTGCAACCTCATAAACCTTGAACAGAATTTACAGACATCAGAGGGCTTAGGCCACCAAAGCCAATTACACTGATGTAAAACCCATGTACGTGAGATATTTGGGACAAAAGACGATGAGAAAGAAAAAGCAAAGGATATTCAGATCAGGCCAGGAAATGAAAGCAATTTTGTAGTCACTCCAAACCTGGCTTCTAGCAGTCTTCCATGCTTTTATCAATACTTCCATCCATTTACATCTAAAGTTTTTTTCTTATAAAGACTCCGTTTTCACGCAACTGTTTTCTTAACAAAGAATTTTTCAGTGAAAGTAAATATGAGTGACTGAGGGTCTAGGTACAGCACTGCCTGCCTTGGACTTTTATTTACTAGAAGCCAGAAATATTTCTGAAAAAGTCCAAGAATGAAGGAAAGTAAGGAAAGTTATTTTTGCCCAACCATGCTTAAGAGAGAGCTGAGCTGCCTGGTCTTGGGCCTTTGGCAATATGAGTAGCCCAGCAGATCCTTCACTTCCCAGCAAATCCTTTATAAATCCAATCAGGAATGCATCAAACTTTTCTGATCCTAATGAATCAGAAAGCAACATCTGACATCTTCCTGCCTTGTTAAATGTTGTATTCAGAATTCTCCACTCTGAAGTCCTTAAAAGAAAGATACCAGCTACACAGACATCACACACACATCAAACAGTTCTGAAATTCAGGATCCCACTGTCTACATCTATCAAGAAATTGAATACATAGACCTATCTCCTCCAAGGCTTTGCTGACAGTCAAAGTTTTCTTGATTTATATACCCATATTATATACCCATATTGAGAATGCAGTGAAATGGAAAAACAGACATACAATCTTTTTGTTTCACATGCAAGGATATAGAAGTTGAAACATTGAAATTCAATTTTCTGAAATGTTTTTACATTCTTTTAATTCAAGCAGTAAACATTGTGGTATAAAATAATCCTGACACGGAAAACATATTCTTCCTAGCCCACAATAACCTCTTAATTTGATGTTCTCACATAAAAAAGAATGAGAATGACAGCTTGGTCAAAGAACATCCATATATTTTTACTTACATGAAGGAAGGTTACAGGCAGTTTTCATTACATGTATTACAACTGCCATTGTCTTTAAAAGTGTATCAGTGAACAAAGAGTTATTTTAGAAATTAGAAGATAGAGTTCTTCTGTGGAATGCTGAGAAATTTTTGCATTTCCAATTTGTTATATATAAAATTAGTAAATTATAATAAGTAATTAATCATTACAAGCCACTACTTGGCTAGTATTTCCTGAAAATTCCTGTTCTTAAAAATTCAAGAAGAAAGATTCAGATAAAAGTTTCTCATGGATCCGAGTTTTCAGATTAACAGCAGCATTGTTTTATACATTTTTGCTGGACATTTTCTCAAAGATATTTGAAAGACACAGATGTTTTTGACTGTTTAGTTGAAGAGAAGTTTGTAAATTTATCTCTACAAAAGATGTTACTGGAAACAGTATATCTACTGTCTATACAAGGTACTGAATTTTTAACTAACACTGATGAGACAACTGTGGTTGGAATTGTTGAGGATTTTTACTGTCTAGAAGGAATGTTAGTACTGGTGGATTTTTAAGCATGTCTATGCATAACAGTTATGCCATTTGCAAATCATATGCAAAAGAAATCCATTTGCATGCTGTATAGAACATGAGATTTAGACCAACTATGAATCCCACAAAAATCCCACATCACATTCCATAAAAATTGAGATGTTTAGCAACAGCTTTCATTAAATTCATTACTTATGTTCACAGAAACACTGACCATACTTTGGAAACCTAGTGAATGGATCCTTCTAAACAGAATGGTATATATCCTCTAAAGCAGTTTTGCAGAATTGCTCCCATTACTTCTTGAAAGTTTTTTATATTTTTTGGAACAAGTGTTGTGGAATGTACACAACAGAGTCTAGATTTGTTCTACACAGTACAAGGATGTATAAGAAAGGTCTTTCCAACCCGGTCCTTGGAGTGGGAATCCCCCAGGTGAAGGCAGGTGGTGTTGATATCACAGCAACTTTAGTTTTCACTCAAGATTACAACTAAACTCTTGCTGAAGTCATTTTCTTTTCTGTTCAAAGTGAGTAGCTCACTTCTTAGACAACTGTGCCAACACTTGTGTAGTATTACCTCCTCTGTTATTCCTCAAAGAAGAAAAGAAAGCTCACCATAATCACTTTCTGATGTTATACCCTCCTCTTTTCCTCTTTCATCTGCTGCAATTTTGAATGCATTGATGGCCTGTCGAAATTCACACCTGAATCCATCCTACGTCTTCTTCTGAGTTCTTTTTGCAGAGGTTATATTGGGGACCAAGATATGAATATTCTGAGATTCCACTTCTACATTTCTGATGGCATAAGATATTTTTGTGAAAATTTTAACTTCAAAATGTTCTTTTTCTCTAACATATTTGGAGCTAAATCAGCATGGATTCAATGCTCTCAATTGGCAACAGAGAGCAACAGAAAAATGTTGGAGGAACAGGGATTTCTATTAACTTTAGAGATCATTTAGTCATGAAACCCTTTACCACAAAGTATATAAGGAACTAATCAATTATAATTAAGCCGTTCAGAGATCTTCATGAAAGAATCTGGAACTGGAATAGAAAAAGATACTCAAAACCCTCAAGGGTATTCAAAACCCTCAAGGACAGAGGCAGAAGGTATGCAAATTGTTTTGTTTTTTGTTTTTGCTGTTGTAATTAGTATCTACAGAATTTTGCAAACGTATTTGTTATAGACTTTTCCCATAGATCCTCACACCTTTTAAGATTTCAGGCAGATACTCCCTAAAATAAGTATTGTGATGGATCAGCTCTGTCAGGAATGCGACTCACTTTCCAGAACGCCCTCTCGCTTTCGCTGGCCATAGATTCCTTACTGACAGCAACTGATTGTGGAGACCTCACGAGGTTACTATATCCAGCTCTCAACTGTACCACACATCTTAATTCAGTTTGAGTCACCTATTCTCCACAGCCCCTGAAGTTTCCATTATCACATCCTTCGCTCGTGTTTTCTAGATTCCAGATCAACATTTAAACTATTGCCTGTCTAATATTCTTTGGCATGCTTCACCTCAGTGGTCAGCATCAGTGACATACACAGGCGGTCGGTCCCGAACCGCACTCTTTCTTGTTGAGTCTCTCGTTCCATCACTCCCTCTTTAAATCTCACAAAGAACATCTCCTGGTCTTTTCTGATGTTTATGCTGACTCCTAAGTAAAATGGGCAAGTAGGGTCTTGAGCAGGAATATGCACAACAGGCTGTATGTTGAGCCCTCAAGTATATCTGCATCGCATAGAACAATATAGTTGCACAATGAAACTTTTCTGGTCAAACAGACTCAGTCTGCCATACTGGAGCATCAAATGATTACTTCCAGCTAAGGTTTTAAGCAAGATCTTCTTGAACTGTCAGCCTCTATGCCCTGAAATCCCATAAATTGCTTGATACATATTTCAGGTATCATTCAGGAAAAAAAAAAAAAAAAAAAAAAAAAAAACAACAAACATTGGA